>OZ026833.1:33954365-34554365 GCA_964023205.1 Lutraria lutraria
TGCCAGCAAAATATATGTATCTTAATATTGTAAACTTATTTTTGCTTGTTCTTTATTTAGCAACGATGAGAGAAGATGTACACCAAACATCGTCTATTTTAAGAGTTATGACGCTTTCATCTTTTTGGGGTGTGAAATATATAGTCTGGAATTGCGAAAAAATACACGATTAAACAAATTAAAATGCAATGTGATATTTGGATATTCAAAGCAGACCCACACTGCGAACATAAAGATATTAGCAAAGATATCAGCGGTGTAACAAGCGGAAAGTCTAATATATGATATAGTATATGATAAACGTTTATACATAACATTTAGGTACGTCAATACTAACAAAACTTGACTGCTCATTTGCATTTTGTGTAAATAAAATTCGATGTCGTGCAATGGGGACGGCTGACACCACGCAAATAAGTTGACGGATTTATAAGCGCAGAGTCAACACTAACCGCTCCGAGAACGGTATACCATTTCACAAATACGGCTTTAAAATCGACTATGACGCTTAAATAAATCGAGGTTTTATTACGCCGTTTGTAAGGGATCACATCTAAAGCAATCCTGTATCTTGAAATGAAAACTATCCCGCAGACAAACGTGAAAAGATGTAATTAACTAGTGACGAACGTTTTTTTCTCGCTGTGAATAGTCACTGAAGACTCCAATTGTGACACTGTTATATACCTAACCAACCTTACAGTCGTAAGAAGCGAGGACAAAATACGATTAAATTCACCGTGAATTGACAAAATCTTAAGATATTTTTTTTTGCTATTACAAATGTACTGTCAATTATTTATTTCACTGGTGACTGGTGAGATCAAATATTTAACGCATGTTACTGTGTCGTTTTGTTATCGCCTATCTGTGCTAATTTCTCTTGCCAATTATTTTTCAATACCCGTGAATGGCACGGATTTGCACGCTAAAACTATACCTAGAGTGTAAGAATGCTTGTCTTGGTGATCAGCCAATCTGATATAATGTAGTTTGTATACGTATTGTTAAATATTGACTCTAATGAATTAGATATCTTATGGTTCATTTGCCTTATTTATGTACAATAAATGACGGTACATAAATGATACATTTGTTAATGAAAATGCGTCTAAAACTTCGTTATTTCAGCTTTTACCGTAAATTAAATAGAATATACAGTTAACGGCCACCTTCGAATATAAATGCCACCCTGTGAATAAAGGTCATTCGTATAAAAACCGTCATTGATTATTTAGAGCAAAATGATCTCCGAATAAGGGACTGTATTAAAGTATATTTAATGTTAACTGCCGTTCAGTTGAATTATGAATCACTTTTTCAGTTTTGATGTATCAGCAATACAACTGTGTGAACTAAACACGAGACACGAGAAGCTATATTTCGGACGGAATGACGCAAATAAGGGTGTGTCGTAGAAGCTTACATAATTATATATAGTATATTGTATAAATATATTTACTGTGATATTATCCAGCTTGGTTAGCTCAGTTTATAGAGCATAGAAGATCGCGGGTTATTTTCCTCTTCGTATTACATTTTGTGCCGTGAGTGTGAAACTAGCCTTGGAATCCTAGATGTAGCATGAAGCAACAGGCTGGGCTAATGTAAAAAACCTGTGGTTGTCACAATAAATTAATTTGAATAAAAAGGAAGGAGGGATGTAGCAGTATGGTATATATTAGTTACTGTAGTATTTATAATAATGAATTGACTGTGATATTGTCCAGTCTGATTAGTTCAGTTGGTTGAGCATCTGACTTGTACGCAGGAGGTCGCGGGTTCGAATCCATCGTCGGGTACATTGTTTTCCCCAATCCATTACAAAAGCAATGATATGTCAGACCACATTCCGAATAGCATATCATAAATGTGATAGGCGTTAAATATGATAACATTATGTGACGCATCTTATAAAAGTGATCACATATGTAGCAGCAATCAAGCACGTAAGTTATATAAATAACCTTTTTTGTGACGATTGTGATCGATGGAGCTGGATGTTTTCTGAAATGTTTTCTGCGGACAATGCTCGCTCGTGCAAGGTTCATAAGATATTATCTTAGCTAAGAAGTATTTTAGCTTAAAAATAAGGCTATCCTGGTATGTCAATGTAAGTTGTTTTTATCACATTGGTTGGTTAAAGGGCCAGATCAATTTCAGTTGGCGGATTAAGGTAAGGGAAGTAATTTGGGAGGGTGGAATACTTTAGAATCATTTTCTTATCTAACTTATTAAGGGTTTAGTCTGAAATGTATATTATTAAAAAGATTTCTTACATTTAAAAATTGCTATCATAGTTAATATAAAAATAATATTTAAGACGCAAACCAAAGTCAGATTTCAATGCCTATATTTTACAAAGTAGCTGACCTTGATTTTCGGTCGATGGGAGTACATTCCAGGGTCTCTATGCGCATTTTTATTTAATAATATTCATAATGAGAACGCAAAGTTCAATTACTTAGGATAATTAATGGCTTAATGACTTTAATTAGTCGCTATCTGCTGGTCTTTTAAACTGTTTGTCACACGACGGAAGAATATAAGTTTTGCCGAACTCAGACTAAACAAAACCTGCAGTGAAAAGATATTGAGTACAGATATATGATTTTACGATTAAAATCTATTCAGTTATCAATACAATTTACTTGAAAGTTATGCTGTTTGAAATTTAGCGCAGCTGGTACAATACTGAAGAGTGTAGTTAGATAACGATCAATGTCTTCCATGGTACCTGGCTCCACAAGAAATGAAATTGGTATATTGGATACCAGTTGATATTTATCAATTATGTATTTTAATTAAGGACTGCTTAAAGGAGATATCGGTGAATTGTGTTTACTTTCATGACTTTGCGCGATTTTGATATATTCACACAACGCTACCTTCAGAAAGAAGAGTTGAGGTATTTTTTCATATTGACAAAAAAATGAATACCAAAGTTTTAATATCGCTTTCTAAGGTATGATTCCGGTGTAAGTGCGATGAACAAAAACATCAGTGCGCATACAGAGGATGAAATCAATTGCTATTTGAAAATAGTCGAACATTAGGCGCCTTTGATAATTAACTTTAAAAACCGTACCGGTCCGTAACATTGTACAATAGCCACGACCAGCATAGGATAAAACCAAAATTCCCGCACGCGGGGTTCAGGGCCTGGCACCATGGTATACGATCTATGGACTTAGCGCAGCGTTGCTATTGCTAACGTTTATTTTGTTCTAATAGTTCACAGACTGTTAAGTGATGAATTTCATGTTCAAAAGACAGTTAACAATATATTGAACAACCTAGAATACAAATAGGGAGCTGGAGTCAACAAGGAATTAACGGTATTGTCGCCAATGTCTGGACTGCAATGAATAGACAAGCGTCAGTGGACACGCCCTGTTGTTTACGAACATATGCCGTAACCACTTCAATTGTAACCGATTCTAATATTCGTCTGCAGTCGTAGATGACTACATTTGAGTATTTTAATTTGATATATTAATTTAATAGCCGTCTGAATTCGTTGATGGTTACATTTAAGAATAAAACTTTCGATTTGAATGTTACTTATTCCTTCAATACCGTCCGACTTAGAATGTTTTCTCGCACCATCAGCCATGATTTTTGTGGCGAACTTTAAGATAGAATAAGATCCCAGGCCTACACCTCGGGTAGAGCTACCGACCTCAAATCAGTCAGCTAGATGGCTTCTTCAAATGCGAATATTTCCTGGAATCGATGTAATATTAACTCATACCGGAGAGTGGCTTGTGGTGACTAGTCTGATACATTATACACTCGACCACAGTGGCGCTCGTCTCAGTATTCCATAGATATAATTCTGTTGTTTTTAGGGGATCTAAAGTTCAGTGCCCCTGTTTCGTAATCCAAAATACTAGACGAACTGAGAGATAAGCATTGGGGTTATAATGCGTTGTTCAAGAATTGCGTCAGTAGATACCACGGTGGTTAACCGGCTCGGACTTTTTTCTTACGTGTTATTGCGCCTGAATCAGGATGTTTGTCCATTGTTTTTAAGAAAGTAATCAGTAAAAGTACTTTGCTCGACCAAAAATAGTCTGAGGACGCTGATTTGATCCAAAAAAGTCCGAGCCGGTTAACCACCGTAGATACTGAACCATTTTGATAACGGATTTATTGTTAAGCATACATACTATTTTAGTTTAAATTTATCTATTTTACATCGATTGCAGAGCAAGTTCTTACAATTATTATAAGTCTAGAGTTACATGATGATCACGAGCGTCGTAAAATAATATAATAATATATATAAGTAATTGCTTGAATTCAATCCCTTCGACAAAGATATCGCAATATATTTTTTTACCCAAAATTGTTCATTAAAAAATATATGCTCCACTTATTACAAAACTATAAATTGATACTATACCTAGATTAAAAAGAAGCAAATTTCGCATCGCAGAAAAATGTATCAAACATTTATATTTGCGATTGATTTATTCGATATTTGATAAAATTATACTTTTAAAAGGTATAGAAGAAACTCGTTTAATTTATGTTAGATAGAAATAATGATTTATTTCGGTATTATAGTGCATGCAATGGTACCAGCAAACTTGTGACATACGTAAAAATATTACATAAAATACAAACATGCGTTATTAACCATGTTATGCAACTCAGTACTTAGGATAAACCCTTAATGAACGTATGTTTTAAGTAAGAAGGCGATGTACCGGGCATCTGGTCCGGTGATCGTGTGTTCGTCTCCGGGACTCGCACGGGATTTGCCTACAGTCTTCAAGAAAATCTCAGTAGAAGTGTACGTTGATACATTTATAAGTCTTTAAGTACATGTATACTCAATTTGGGTTTTCTGTTGTGGGTGTGAGAATTAATTTCGTAATCACTTTAACACTGCTACCTATTCTACCATAAAAATTATTCTGAGTCATGCACGACTAAACGTTAAAGTATGTAAACTCCGGTTTAACGATCAAATCAGTCGAATTTATAATTTAAAAAAGTGATGCTTAATCAAATAGCAACCACATCACACACTGACTATGACTTCATATATACGCTTTTGTTCGCGATTGCACTAAGATCTATATAACGATACACTTAATTCGTCAAATGGTGATGCAAGAAAAATAATGGATACATATAAAGTATATATATATATATATATATAAGTCCTTCTTCGTATACAGCAAAACTTTTAAACACAAATATGACCACCGTATGCACAGTCGAACCATTTCGTTCGGGTACATATTGTCTGATATATTAACACATGTCCGTTAAAGCGGGATCATTGTTCGTTATATAAGTGGTTGTATATCAGGGATGTCCGTTAGTTCCGGGTCGACTGTATGACGTATCAGACATTGCTATGTAAGTTATTTCAAAAATAAGGATTTCTTAAATATGATTATTTTAACCCCCGTTGATGAGATTTTCGCCAAACTAATTTTTGTGCGATGATGAAATTATCTCCGTCCAAACTTGTTGTGTTACGTTTATGAAAATATCTGTGAACGAAACAATTAATTAAATTAGATTTAAATGATGTTTTGAATATGCTACATCCATACGTGAAGAGCATTAAGAACATGATCAAATTGGCGGAATGACTGAAAATGTCATATAGGATTTAAAAGGCAAACCATGCCCGGAATGGATAAATCTACGAGTAATCTATACATTCCACAATTCAGCTCTATTTTAGCGTGATACAACTTTTAAAAGTTTTATTATACATGCGCTCAATTAAAGGTATTGTTCTACAGAGTTATACGTCTCCAAGGTCACAACTTCGACTCTTAAATCGCTATTTTCAAACCTTTTTCTTGGTGAAATAAAGTAACAAGTGTAACAGTCTGTAAGATATTTCGCATGTTCTGTGAACAACTACATGTGCACCAGTATCCTTACAGTAATTACGTACAAAAATCATATTCCATGTACATGTACATTCATGTGACTTTGTTATTTATGTATATTAAGTGTATGTAAACAAGACGATGTAGCAATTCTGTTCTGTTCTGTTCTGTCTATTAAACCTTATTAAATAATGCAACTTATTCTATCATAGCATACCTAGATACATTAAGATTATTTGTGTACACTTTCTTCATAGTGTGCAAACTGAACTTATCGGCTTTATCTGTCACAATCTGTTATCTAATTGCTATCTATATAATTCAGGCCAGTACCGTTTCGTACCACTTGAAAATGAAATACTTGGTCATACTTACACATCTATACCAAAGCTAATTTCACATTCATTGTGATAACTACAAAAAGTTTCGCAACTTTAAAATCCAAGATAATCTTTGAACTTTTGTATAATATTAAGAACTTAAGAAACATAAATATGCAAATTAGCACCAACATAGATATGCATATAATTATATTAATTATGTTAATTACATCCATAAATATTCATCGGGGTTATGTATTGATACTATGCTATAAAACATAATTTTTGTTCTGTTCTGTTCTATAATATCAATTTCTTTTTTAAATTAAGTTTTCAAAAAATAAATTTCTATTAACATAATTCTATAAACACATTCTTTTTATATATAGGATTATGTAACGCATTGAACTTATTGATATTGTCGCTGACATTTCGCAAAATAATGTTCATTTCGCGGAAAAAGAGTACGTTGACCGGTGCCCTATTTTCATAGTAAGAAGAAAGAAAATATTACCCCCTTTGTGATAAGTCGGTCAATATGATAAAACGACAAAAGGAAAATAGTTGGTTTAACTGTAACACTCTGTTGTGCTAATAGTTCAATGATTTCAGCTTGCAATGCATAATAGTTTCATTTATGTAAGACAATATTCACAAGATAAATAACATTTACGAATAGTATATGACCATTCAAGCACCGAATTATATAAGAGACTATCTACTTAATACGTAGTAGCAGACTCACGTAGTATATATAACATCATTACATAATGTAACAATAACTGTATAACAGTTACCGCTAATTTCTCTAATTCAAAGTTATTTGAGATTTAGGGAGTCGAACACTGAAATAAAAAGAAGCACTACCGAGCATTTAAGAAATGGTTTCAACATCCGTTATGAATATAGGTCGATCAAAAACAATGTAATTGATATTATACAAACTGAAATTTCATATGATTAATTCCAAGTGTTAATAATGTACGTTAATTTGATCACGAATTACAAAAATATTCATAAAATATTAACACTGGATAAATTCAGATTCCTCAAATTTATTTGTCAAGACGTGCTGTAAAGTTCGTTTTCCATCCAAAATAAAACAGCAACATAGTTCTCAATACCTTATTCCAGAATTGTTTCGATTCGAATGACAACATTTTCCCACGTGTGTTACTTATATCAACATTGAAATATTCTCAAACGTCAAATTAAAATCACATTAATTTTCAAGTTTTGCAAAAAAGCAATTTATTTCTTGTCAATTACTATACATGTATTAATGTTGCCGATAAAAAATGAAACTGGTAATCAGTTGCTGCGTATATTACTTGTATATCACTAATATTATGTTAATTATGTTATTGGAATTTATTGATAAATTGATATTAAGATGTTCATACACATGTTAGTCGGCTTGTATCCCCCCCCCCCCCCCAATCAGTAGTGTTATTTATTAATGCACCCATTTGGTCATTAATTTTATTGATAATCATTATTTACATTACATGCGAAGATGAGTTTCTATTATTTGCACTTGTCCGAAATATTTATCATTACCTAAAAAATATATTGAAAAATATTTCTATGTTAGACCTTCCATGTACAATTTTTTTAACTTTTACATTCTGATATTAAAAATATTTTATTTAACTTAGCGAAGTATGTAAAAGATGCTCTGGTGTTAACATCTTCATACATGACTCGTTAACTTCCTTTTATGTGTTATTTATATCATAAATACATATCTGCACATCACTAACTTATATAGCTTACTTATAAAATGTTAATTCAGCAATTTGGGTTTTCCTACCCTCTGTTTTGTCACTTATATATATGTGTGTATGTTTACTCACATGTCGCATGATAATTATGTATATATTTGTATATGTAAATGAAGATGGACCTGGCTCTAGTCATGTAATAAAATATCTGTTCTGTTCTAAACGGCCCTTTTTATTCCCGATGAGTAGTGTTGTTTATTTATGGACCCATTTGATAATTAATTTTATTCGGATAATAATTTTTATTTTGCATGCGAATTTGTGAAAGCGCTTAATTGATATAATACATTTCTGTAAAGAATTAAAACTTACCATCTACGTGACGCAAATTACATACTATTACCTTGAATTGATAGCATGATACACTTACAAAAAACGAAACTAATGTGATATTAAAATTGAACTATGCTATTTATTTGCTAAAATATGACGGCAAGACATTGGCGTGTGAAAATGGAGAAATTTGAATTTTATACAATGTATGTATGTATGTATACGACACCTATATGAGTTTCTGTAATATATATAGTATGCTCAATTATTTGATGAAAGAAATTGTTAATAACTTCAGATACCATGAAATCATTTGTATTTACATTATGCTATTATAGTGTTCTTAGTTTCAAAAGGCAATTATAAAAAGCTGATCTTTTTCATGCATGCGTATGACAATTAGTATAAATCAACAAAAATAATGTATACAAATAGAAGCTGGAACGTTTTACAATAATTTAAGAGTGTTAGCATATGTGTAAGAAAGTTGCATATTTGTCATATTCTACGTCAATAGATAAAGATTAGACGAAAGATAAAGTTAAATTGAACCATGATTAAAGATTTCGCACACCCACTAAAATTTGGAAAGAATAAGTATAAAAATCGGTTCCACGAACCTTCTGCTGGATAACGAATTCCCTCTTCAGCGTCTTCTCTCTGAATAATTTCCAAACTTGGGACTCTTTCTTTGGCCGGAACACAAATCACAGTTACAATGAGAAATAATAGAGAGGCAAGCATCGCTAATGTTTTCGCCATTTTGTCCGATCTAAGTATACCACTGTCACGTGATCAAATGGTGGCGATTTCTACTATCTACACCAAATGATTCTACAACGATACGGCCCAAGGAACACCGAAACCTATACTCCTGGTACGATGAATCTTCGGTAATCTCCGTGACGAAAGATCGGGTTTCGTTATGCGATATCGGGTATCATCGGAATTGGTTTAAGGTTATCGCGTTCCGTAGTGTCAACGTTTAGTGCAAACAATTATCTTAATAGAAAATAACAATACAGCGTTTTTTAACGGTTATTTACATTAAACTTGTAAATTCACACTGAAACACATAATGGAGTTGTCGTACATTGATAGGGACTGGTACGTAGTGATTTGATCGCTTACTGTACACAATCTGGTTTAATTAGACACACAGGAGGAAATGTAAGCCGGTTTATTTAAAAGTTTGACTAAAAAACCCTACAAGCAAGCGGGATTGAATATATTTTAGAATAAATCTCGGATACAACGAACGTGCAAGTATTGAATCTAGAGATACACACAGGCACGTACTAGCAGCTTGCGCAAGTTTTTTTCTGTGCTATTTTTGACCTGTTGTAAGCTATGGTTTCATGTTTTCAGTCTTGCTGAAAAAGATAACGTAGATATGTAGTTACTAGCTATAGATGCCGCACAGTCTTGCATGTGTAAAAGGCTGTTATAATAGCAGTACTTATCATTATAAGTTGAAACCTGTGAAAAAGGACATCATTTGGGAAAACATGATGTAGCCTTTACTGGACCGGTGACCTACATTCTGAGGTCATTTTGTTCTTAAAATATATAAATCAGTGCGGTTTTTAAAAGAATGGCCTTTATTCACAGGGTGGTCGTTATTCGGAGATGACCGCTAACACAAGTTTGACTGTAAATGTTATCACGGACACAAGTCCGATAAAAAGTGGTTACAGTCTAGTGGCCTTGATATCTGAATATGTTGCTAAATGAAGTCTAACTGGCCACAAGGTTGTACAACTTGAGGACTGTCTGCGAGTTTATTCTCGAAGCCTTCTAGTTTTAAATATACATGTATTAATATTTAAAAATACATATACCGTTTTCTGACCTATCTTAAGGTTTATATCATTGAACCCAGCATATGTACGGACCACGGCTGAGGTCCAGTGGTTAGTGATATAATCTTGGAACTTGGCGACCCGGGTTTGAATCTTGGTGGCGATAGGTCGTACCCTTTTAAAAAAATGCAAAAAAGATGTTGATTTTCCTCCACACGTGGACAAGTCACCGACTCTTTGTGTTGAATGATAAGAAAGTACTGGTTGGACTGAATCCAGTACATAAAAAGTGGTTAGGTGAACCAGTCACCGTATATAGGTGAACATTTGTTGACATCACTGAAAAAAAAAGAAAACCGACATCTGATTATTATGTAAAATTTGCACTAATTCTATAATTGTCGAGTTTTAGCAGTAATTCGTGACTTTTTTTAACGAAACTGTGTTTATTGTAAAACATTATCAATACATGAAACTACCATACGGTGTGTTAACTAATTTTCTGTTGTCCATTGTCTAGAGCACGAACACTATTATAAAAATATTTAAAATGTACATTTTTAGATAATTTTAGATAATTTCAGTGACATATTCATATGTACTTTTCATATGTGTGTCATTTATTTTTGACTAACCGTTAAAGCTTATCAAAATTACTTTTCATAATTATGTTACTATGACATATATTATTTCTCGGTGCCACATATCGAAATTAAAGACATTTGCTATACAGTTTCCATTTTTTTTCACATAGACTTGAAAGGAAAATTATGCTATGATCATGCAAGATATAAAAACAATCATGAAAGATTTATCATTTTTCCTGTAAGCCTATATGCAAAAAAACTGGAAACTGTAGCAAACGCATTTAACATCACGGAGGTGAAAGCGTTGTGAATTTTAGAATAAATTAGTTCCCCTTGACTTCGTCTGTATACAGACTCCATTAGGCCGTCACTTGCTCGGCGCATGAATTCTGATGCGGACCAACGTACCGTGTTTTCTACATCTGCCTTGATTTCCTTGGCATTTTTGAACTATTCAATTTTAAAGTCATAAAAAGATACCTCCTGTATAAAGTTCAATTCACATGATTACTTCCAGAACTTTGATTTATACATTATACTTGAATCTTTGTTTGATGATCGTTGCTGTACAATGATGGCGTACAAATTGAATGGTAATGCAAACAGCACTTTGAAAAATACGTTCACAAAAATAGTTTTTCACGGATATCAAGGGAGATAACTCGGTGATTTAAGGACTACGGTATCATTTTAGTATATAGAGTTACTCCCCTTTTGGTAAAATAGTTGAGTATTTGCGTCACGTACGCAAACTATGGGATACGTGATATTTAGTGATTTAACAAATGTCCTGACATATTTATATTGTTACATGACAGAGGTACAACTTTTTGTTTTAAAGGGGCATACCCTGCAACTGACAAACATTCTGTGAGAGTGTAAAAAAATTCTAAATTTAGAATCATTTATTAGACTTGTGTCTTTTCCAGATGACGTCATTGATTGCCAGTGGGTGCAGTGGTAAGATGCTCGCTTATGAAATAAGAGGTCATGGGTTCAATGTCCGGTCGGAGCCTATTACTTTAATTTTTTAGTATTTTTTTCTTGATAGAACATTTTTTCTCAATTAATTAGCTAAGATATCAAAGCGGAAGCATGCTTGTGTTTAAAAAATGAGTAAACATAGTATTACAAGCAAGTTTAAAGCAATTTAGAAAACCTGATCATGTATCACATTCAAACTGTTATAGCCGAAAATCTATCTGGTGAAAGTGTTTTATATTTTCACATCTTGTTTATATATCTTTGAAGATATTTTTGATCTAAGTCTTATAGAATGCCCCCACACAGGGGCACTGGTTATAGTTGTTTCAACAAATGTGCAAGTTTTGCTTCTGTGAAAACGGGAGTCTGTTTTATGCACATGCGTTTATTTGAGATGAAAAAAATGTTAAAAGCAATGTTCATTTGTTGCTAAAGGTCATTTTGTTAAATGAATGGGTCCAAAATATAAACCAACACAAAAAAACAATTCTACACAAATTTATATCATGTGCATTTTTTCTAAATAATGCCATGTTTTTTCAAATTTGGGCAAAAATGATAAGAGAGGGTGTGGCACTTCAAATATATAAAAAACATAATGGAACGGTGAAATTAGCTAAAATTTAAAATTAATGTCTTACAGTTTCTAAAAAAGAATAAAAGTAATGAAAGCTGTTACAGACCGAAATCCTTAATAGCTGCACTTCAGTCTTAATTTCGTTTTATAAATTTTTCTTTCGTATATGCCCTTGTTCGCTCTGTTATATCATCGACCAAATTAATCAGCTTATCTACACGTTATGAAGTAAAATTGATTTTTTTCTAGGTATGTGTCTCCATCAATGTTATTTAAACTTTCCTAAAACCCTCAAAACTATTGATATGTTACGATGATATAATATGCAGGCCTATTAAAATCGCTGATGTGTACACTTTTCAATGTAAACAAAGGGAACGATAAATAGATAACACGTACAGAGGACAAAGTTATTTTCAGTAAAGTTCGGCTATACTACTGATGGGATTCGTATGAAAATTTACAGGAATGATCTTTACCAAGGGAAGTTGCACACATATCAAAGGTTTTACTGTTGAGTGATTTTAATGAAGTTGTGGCCTTTTAATTTTTTATACATAAAGTCAACACACAGCCTTCATCTTTAAAACTGTTGAGGAAATTTCAGTGAAAATTCACAGGAATGTTTGTCACAAAGCTTAGTTATGCAGTGTTATTCTTGTAACTATTAATACGATGTACTTACATTCCAAGAGTATATATAATGCGATACTGTATGTTTAAATTTACAAAGTACTGAATGAAACGAATAAATGTAAACTTAATATTAACAGCTGTATGTATTTTCAATGTTTGTAAAATGTTGCTGATAGTTCACGCATGTAAGTGTATGTTTATGTTTATTTGACGATGGGCTGTAATGCTTAAGTCTTAATAAAGTATATGTTCTGTTCTGTTTATGTATGCCCAAAGTGTCTGTGTGATATATTATGATAGTTCAGTGTCAGTTCATTTCTGCACAATAACAGTTGATATACTTGATTAATAGGATTAATATATTATGGAAAAATAGATTATTTAGTTCAGATTCATTTTACTTAAAAAGTGTTGATCCTTTTTTTGTAAATTGTATATGAGATATGATTTTGTAAAATTAATCAGTTCGAATGTTGTTTGCCTGTTATTTTTACCTCATTGGCCACGTTTCCCCTAAAAAATGTCTTCAGATGTAAATAAACCATACATTGTTGGCCACCTTTTCCCCTACAACCCTGAATTTCTGAAATAAAACTAACCATTATATTTTTGTTACATTCATTGTCACTTTGCCCCCTCTGGGCGACTCAGAAATATGAAGGTAAAGATTAAACTCAGAAATGTGAACAGTATATTAAAACAAAAAACAACGTGTTATTCTCACGACACCGCTTGTAAATAGAACGACGTGTTATTCTTACGACACCGTTTGCAAATAAAACGACGTGTTATTCTTACGGCACCGTTTGCAAATAAAACGACGTGTTATTCTCACGACACCGCTTGTAAATAAAACGACGTGTTATTCTCACGACACCGCTTGTAAATAAAACGACGTGTTATTCTCACGACACCGCTTGTAAATAAAACGACGTGTTATTCTCACGACACCGCTTGTAAATAAAACGACGTGTTATTCTCACGACACCGCTTGTAAATAGAACGACGTGTTATTCTTACGACACCGTTTGCAAATAAAACGACGTGTTATTCTTACGACACCGTTTGCAAATAAAACGACGTGTTATTCTCACGACACCGTTTGCAAATAAAACGACGTGTTATTCTCACGACACCGCTTGTAAATAAAACGACGTGTTATTCTCACGACACCGCTTGTAAATAAAACGACGTGTTATTCTCACGACACCGCTTGTAAATAAAACGACGTGTTATTCTCACGACACCGCTTGTAAATAGAACGACGTGTTATTCTCACGACACCGCTTGTAAATAGAACGACGTGTTATTCTCACGACACCGCTTGTAAATAAAACGACGTGTTATTCTTACGACACCGTTTGCAAATAAAAGACGTGTTATTCTTACGACACCGTTTGCAAATAAAACGACGTGTTATTCTCACGACACCGCTTGTAAATAAAACGACGTGTTATTCTTACGACACCGCTTGTAAATAAAACGACGTGTTATTCTCACGACACCGCTTGTAAATAAATTGACGTGTTATTCTTACGACACCGTTTGCAAATAGAACGACGTGTTATTCTCACGACACCGTTTGCAAATAAAACGACGTGTTATTCTTACGACACCGCTTGCAAATAAAACGACGTGTTATTCTTACGATGACTTATTCTTCTTGGAAAACACTCGTTTCTATAGTTCTGGCGGCTATACTTGTGTTCTTATGACTTTATTATCTTTCGTTGCTTGAACATGAACAATGAATAGTCATGTACGCAATAGTACAAAATCCATAAAAAAAATTGACAAAATTAGTGTCGATTTTCCTCCACATGTGGGATAGCTGCCGGTTCCTTGTAGAGGATAAGTTACTACTGGTTAGAACACCGACCAGGAAGACTTGTTTCGTGAATATGCCGCCGTATATATATATATTATAATATACAATTCATTTAACTGTAACACTCTTGAAAAAAAACACGTAAAACCTAGGTGTAGAATATGTAACCACAAACATGTTAGAAATCCTAACTCCAAGTTGGTTTATCTGACTCGTTACTACTGAAGTCGCCAAGACGGATGTGATATAAGGTTGTTTCGTTTTTTTCCTGAATGATGTTTGTAATTGTCAATTCCATTTAGAACTAATAATTTAAAATTTACTGAGTTTTTTGTCTGTTGAAAACCGCGGATTCAGCGTAATATATACGATATATGCAAATATATTTACGAAAGGTTTAAACGTAGAGATAACGAACATTGTATCAGGTAACACTTTCTCCATATCAATTATCGAATATTTTTCCGTCATTTTTTATTCAGCACGATATTGTGTGCTAATATATGTATAATATGTATATATTTTCAAAACTCATATTGATATAATTTTGATATGATGACAACACAAGTACATGTAGTTCAAATCTTGGTTTAACTACATGTACGTATGTATTTGTAAAGAGACTTACATTTGTATTTGATGTAACCATGCGAATACAGAACAACCTCTGAAGAGCAACACCCTGTTGGAGC
Organism: Lutraria lutraria; assembly: GCA_964023205.1. Taxonomy (NCBI): domain Eukaryota; kingdom Metazoa; phylum Mollusca; class Bivalvia; order Venerida; family Mactridae; genus Lutraria; species Lutraria lutraria. The sequence goes on from OZ026833.1 coordinate 33,969,713, forward strand.
TGCAAATATTGGCCGTTGTTCAGAAGTTGTTGCTCGACAGAAGTTAAATTTATAGTAAATAACAGCTTAGGGCAATTTTGAAGGTGTTGTTATATAGAGGTTGTTGCTCTACAGAGGGCCGCTCTGGAGAGGTTGTACTGTAAACAGGGAATGTTCATAAAATCGTGTTTTTGTAATGTGAGAAATGTTGGACAATCATGTTGTCTAACTTTCAAATCTATCTATTCACCTAAATTGTTAACTGTTCTATTAAAAAAAATGCGGATCATAGCCTTTTTTATTTTAAGCTCCGAGACCCCGGTATCCGTCAAGTTCGTGATCCGGACAGCGAACAAGTAATTTGTTTTGTTTATGTCGGGTTTTAGGCCCCTTTTCAACAGACAGAGTCATATGAGGCGGACAGTTCACCTAAGCATCGTTCCTGGGAAGAACCAGTACGTACTAAACTCCCATTCTCCGTAAGCAACAGCCTCCTTTTTCACACAAAGAGACATGGTCGGTAGCTGGATTCGAACCCACGACCAGTAAAATAGTCAAGTGCACGATACTAGAACTTTATAAAAAAACAATTAAAGGAACAAGATTTTTTTCTTAATTTACTTCTATCTTAAGAGTACAGTCCATGTCCCAATATTTATATATTTCAGATGTTGTTGTTTGATAATACATGTTAATGTACGGGGACGGCGCAAAACACTTCTTGTTTATTGTTCTGGCCTGTATTTGTTGCCTACATTGGTCAATGTGTACACTACGGTAGCGCTATGCACTGACCTGTGTTATTCTGCTCGGGGCATTATGGGTATTTGCAGGAACTACTTACAAAATGGAAATTATAAACAATAACGTGACGTCACCGTATGGTACCCATTGGAGCCAAGCGTACCTCAACATTGCGTTTCATTGAATAGTTAGTGTTATTGACGAAAGCACAAGAATAGAAATGGTACAACGTATTCATTGTACATAACTTAACAAATTTGTTAATAACATACAACCGATATGGTTGTTTTGACATTTTTAATCCTTCCGCGGAACTATACTTTTAGCGTATGTATAACTATCTAAATGTGGATAGTAATCAGTTTTATGTATAGAGGTTAGACAAACGTAGTGACGTCACGCTATGTATAGAACGTAGATTGGTTGAATATCTGCGCTGATTTTTTCTTGAATATGTTCATATCACGTGTTTCGATATACTACTATAGTATTTTAAAATTAACTTCTATAAGTTAATAATGAGAGAAATTCTTTTGATGTAACTTTTTGTGATTATTTGATTGACCTGTTCAAATAACATTGTTGTTGTTTTGTTTGTTGTAACAATGATTCTGATGTCGTTGCAAAGAATGGAAAGTTTAAAGGCCCATTAGCTCTTTAAATGTAGTAATACAAAACGACATAAAAAATGATAGTTAACTATAAAGAAGTATATATTATTTGCTCTAAAACAATATTTACATGATGCCTTTCTTTAGTCGCATCTCTAAAAATGTTGTCAGGTGCTTTTTCTTATTTTTGCAATATAGATCTGAGAATGTTTTTGTTGCAAGTAAAAGTCATTTTCACTGATAAGACATCTTTCTAGTAGGTAAAATAAGACCTACTTTAATTTTAAAATCCTAAAAGCTAATGGGGCTTTAAGTAAATCTCAAAATTTATTTACATTTTTTTTTCAGAAATATTGTTATGCTATGTTAAATATTCCCCACAAGTGCCAAGAATCTGCTCATCCATGAATGAAAGTTGACAGCGAAGAAAAATATATTTCAAAACAAAAGTAAGTCGAGTTAACCCAGAACTTCACAAGATGAATTAAGAAAAGTAGTTTTTATAATTTTACAAGTTTTATAATTATGCAAACAAAGACCTTTTGTGAAAACGTGTATTATTTTCATAAATAGCCATTCCATTTATATAATAATGTATCGCAAGTGTCTCTCTAAACCGCGTTCCACACATCACAAGTAGGTCCCAGTCGTTCTCTCACATATTCGTAACCCAAAATCTACGAGCTTTTCTCAACAATACGTACAGTATATAAAACGAAAGTCGTGCAGTAGATAACAGTTACCTGTCAAGCGGACATCACGTGTGACAGATTAGACAAGAAAGCACACATGATAAATAGGTGAATTCATCACCTGTATATATTTCTTAACAAATACAACAAAAAATAAACCGAGGCTTCATATACACACAGATATAAAATCATAATAAAATGCACATAATACCGGTACAAAGTTACATACTGTAGCTAGCATGATGTGTCAATGAACTATCCAATCGTGCAAATATTAATAAAAGAAATCAGAACGACCATAGCTATACATTATACATGATTATGAGATGCATGACGTCATAGAGTAAGTTATAAACTTGCTCACATTACAGACAAATGCGTCCTTACACAGCTAAGTCTGTCTTAACCATTGTCATTATTAAGGAAAGTCATAAATATACGTTTTTTATTATGCAAGACGCGTTATAGAATGACAATCGGACATCTGTCGTATAAACGTCATGATGGAAGTGCTCGTTATATGGCTATATTCGGTTTATGAAATAGTTTCTCCCAGTTCATAGCATTTTGAACGTATACTTTTAATCATTTTACAAATCCAGCATAACTATAGATATCACCCGGAAGTTTTCTTCTTTCCAATAACATAACGTATGTTAACAGTAAGTGACGGATCAGAACCGGAAGTTCCAAGACCATGTCTGTTGATTCATATTTAATTCAGTTGTCCGCCAGGAAATGCATACCTAATTTATGAGTAAAGAAATATTCGTTTGTAAAAATTTGTTTCAAATGTCCAGCATTTCTGCACCAAGATACCAGTAAAATTAAATTCCGTTTCTTATGGGCGCGATTATAAATAAATGAATGAAACAGACACCCGTTACTAGTACACACTCTCAGCTACACCCAGAATTCAATATCACGCATATTTCCATTCCCGTCTTATTTGAAGAAAAATCCACTTCCGGATTGCATGGATGACTGTGTTGCTGGTGCCGCTGGTGCCGCGGTCTGATGGGCGCACCTGTCTTCCCAATGCACAAATACATTGTCTCCTTCGCAATAATACCCATAACACATATCACCAATATTGCCTACAATCACATCTTCATTTGATTGATAATAAAGTGAATTATGGTAACATCCTTGTATCTGTTTTTGTCGTTTAGCTGGTTGTGCTTGACCGCCACCGCCACGTCCTCCGGTGCCGGCTCCGGGACCTTTGTTCAAAGGCTGATGATGTTTAGGACCCTTGCCATGTCCCTGGCGTTTTCCACCACCACCACCACCACCTCCACCACCTCCTCCACCACCTCCACCACCGTGACCGCGCTTTCCCTTACCCTTCCTTTGATTTGGACCCTTTTTGGGGCCGCCTCTTTGTGGTCCTTGTTTTCGAGGTGGGGCCGCCGTTGTTGGCGCCACACACCAGTCTTCCCATTTAATTACTTGTGAATCGTGACTACAGTATGTCCCGTAACATCTTTCACCGGCTTTGTGGTTTGTGATTTCCTGACCAGGATCATAAAACATACCTTGGTGATTACAACCCCGAGCAGGAGCTGCCGGGGCCGGAGGAGCGGTCGGGGCTACTGGGGCTGCAGTCCTAGATGAAGGGGGCCCTCCGGCATTTGGTGGGCCACCAGGTCTACCAGAACTGTGCCCGCTTGTTGGCTTCATCGAGTTTGGTGGGCAATTATAGTCATCCCAGAACTGAATATTACCTAAAGAATCACAATAGGTTACATAGCACCAGCGATCATGTTGTCCTCGTACAATATCACTGCCAGGTCTGTAATAACGTCCCTCCCAGGAACAGTCTTGAATAATTGGAGCCATTGTTGTCGGTGGTGTTGATGGTGTAGGTGGCTGTGTCGGTTGTTGTTGATATTGTCCTTGGTTTTGACCTTGATTTTGTCCTTGGAATTGCCCTTGGTTAGGGTTTTGGAATTGCCCCTGGTTAGGGTTTTGGAATTGACCTTGGTTTTGACCTTGGTTCTGACCTTGAAATTGTCCTTGACTGGGATTTTGAAATTGACCTTGACTTTGTCCCTGGTTTTGACCTTGGTTTTGACCCTGATTTTGGCCTTGGTTTTGACCTTGGTTTTGACCTTGAGTTTGACCTTGGTTCTGACCTTGGATCTGTCCCTGGTTGGGATCTTGGAATAGGCCTTGACTTTGTCCCTGGTTACCTCCGTGACCTTGACCTCCGTGTGCACCACCGGCGTTTGGATCTAGATTTGCAGCTGAATGCATCAATTCCATCATACGGTGCAATAATTCATGCCAAGGGTTTTGTTCACCAGCTCCACCAGGACCTCCTTGTCCGCTGGTACCACTAGGTCCGCTAGGAGCAGCTTGTCCTCCGGAAGGACCTTGTGGACCAGGGTTTGGCTGTGGTTCTTGATAGGTTTGTTGGGCTTGGAAACCACCTTGTCCGCCAGAAGGACCTTGTGGGCCGGGGCTTGGCTGTGGTTCTTGATAGGGTGGTGAAGGGGGACCACCTTGGGGTGGTGGTCCCTGGGGTCCACCCTGCGGTTGAGCCCATGCTATCGTTGACAGGAGTACTAAACAAAGTGACACTTTCCTGAAAGTAAAAGAATGAACAATGAGGTCAGCTTTTATTTTAATTAATGGACATTGCATGAAATACACACACAATAATTATGTAGAATACGATCATGAAGTATCAACAAAATCGTCCATTTTTCTCATGTAGCATTTGATGCTTGGTCATATGAATTGAGCATCAACAAAGGCCATCCTTGTGAAATACGTAATGTGGCCTTTATTGATAGGTTGCCTTTATTCGAGGGTCAATTAGTTGTAAATAATCAATTGCGGTTTTTAAAAGAATGGCCTTCATTCACAGGGTGGTAACACAGGTTTGGCTTGGTGCCACATTGTAATCTGAAGGAAAGGAGAACAATAAATTACGCAGCCTTTAAAGATGTAAATCAATGATAATTTATACATTTATCAAACAAGTTCCTCCACAACTTCATCTTACCAATAAATGATTGATTTCGAATACATGTATTAATTCTATACGTACGGATTGACATTAATTATTGCATAATTTATGTACCTGTATTGTCGAATTAACATAACAATACACTAGACATTTTAAATACGGAAATATTGCAAGTGACTGATAACAAATGCATGTTGTATAAGCAATAAATTATGATATCTAAATGCATGTATTGTTCGCTAATTATGTATTTATAATCAAAGGACAAACACGTTCATTGTAACTGTTCAGTGTGATGACAGCGATATTAAGTAGGTCATGCATTGTTTGATATTTGATATATCGACCAGGGGGAACTTGTGTAATTATAACTAAGCGACTCGAGCTAAGAAGCATACGAAGTCTGGACACGTACACATATAAATGAGATATAAATACGTACGCCTGATCGACATGCAAAATAAATGTACACTTTTTAAACATAAATTATACGTATATTGTATTGAGGTGCGAATGCATTACAGCCGTTACAGTTTTCTTGACGTACACGCGCTATTTTATTGGAGAAAAATGCTAATTGTTTTTGCACTGTTTCATTATTTCAATATATCATTAAATGTATTATGCACAACTTATGCACTGTCATGTTCATATTGGATATGTATAGGTTAGAGGCTATAAATCATCCTGTTCATAAATGTTACTTAGTGCTACTTGAGAATTTTCTGAATCAACCCTTAACAAACTTAATCTTAGTCAGCCCTCAGTTTTTTAACACGTCATTAAGAAGTACAAAGGCGACACATTACGTAATTGCGAAGAAAATTCTTCATAATAAGGAACTTTCTTCATGGAATTGAAACGGGGAAATACAAAAAAATGAAACCATCTGATTGGCTTAAGAAGTGCGACAAATATTAACGTTTCACATACGCCGCCTCGAACTACTCACACCGGTTACGTCACGCTTTGCTACTATAACGTTAATGTACTGATCAAGGGAGGTAACCGCTGCGGGGAGTTAATATATTACTTATTTTTATGCCTTTGTACCCGCTTTGGTTATGTACTACTAATGTGTTACAATTCCACGTGATATAATATTATATACAAAATGTTAAATATTGTGCCGAGTCAGGTACATTAAAAATAAAACAAATTAACATTACATACTTTATTAGGTATTATATATGTATATTAAAATACACAAAAATGTAGCCAAGTGGTTTCGTCCTTCGACTCATCAGGACAATGATACAAAAATGACTTGAATGTAGATTTTGACGCCATTTTTGTATTATTGCCCTGATGAGTTTTTATAATTATATTTAATTATGTAATATTATACAAATATTATACATATGTACTCGTACTAAAAGTTGAATCAATGTTTCTAAAATAAGGTGCAAAAACTAAACATAAAGAAATAAGTTAATCAAAACATTTACAGACGAAATAAATCACATCACAAACTTGTCAGAAATACCAGTGCTTTGATTGATGTAATCAAAATTTATTCGATAAAAATGCTGATGAGTATTCATCATTGTTGTTGATCTTTGACCAAGTTAGTTTTTTTATCCATTAAAACACTAACTGACATCAAACTAGTAATTTATGGCCCTTAAAATGATCTTCCATAGCATCATTTAGGTCAAAACCGACATATATATGTGAATGATGTTTAATACGGGCTTAATCAATCATACCAATTTGAAAAAATCTACTGACATTGTTTTACATTAATAATACGGTTGATATAAATCATACGTTGATTAGTAGGCATGACAACTTTAATGTTTAATTAAGGTCACCGAGCACTGTTGATCATAGGTCACATGACTTGTTAAAGTGTTAAATGCGTTGAATAGATTTAATAAAAAAGTCAAAATTGTCAAGGCATTTAAATGATTATGTTACGTCACATTAATGCTACTAAGTAGATGAAAACATGTTTGCTTGCCATGAAAACAAACTTGGTTAAAATAAAGTTTACCTCGCTATACTTGTGTCTTTTATATTTGAAGAATTAAATTTTACTCCGTATCACTTGGTTTCTGTTATATTACTTATTGTAATGTTGGATTAAATAAATTATCAATAAAGTCAACGTTGTATTAGCGACCTCCTCTGAATATTGGCCACCCTGTGAATAAGGTCATTCTTTCAAAGACCGTCCTTGATTATTAGGAACAAAATTACCTCCGAATAAAGGCCACCTGGCAATTAAGATCATACTTTGTATTTTCAAGGGTGGTCATTATTCGCAGGTTTTATTATACGCTTAAATCAAACAACAATTTATTGCAATACATGAGATTGTGTCGATTGTCTCTGTCAAATCAAGTGAGAATCTCATTTGTTTGGTATTTGAAACGTTTTTACCAGTTAGACCTATTCAAAATATTGAAAATTTTCATTAATGACTCCAAAATTATGTTGTTGTTTTTTCTTGACAAAAATTTAAGTGACTCAATAATTTTCTTTAACAAAGCACTGTTTATGTTGTCAAATGACATTAATCGAGATTGTTTCAAAATGTACAAAAATGTCAACAGGAACCGGTTTATTTCAGAAATAGCTGAGTTACCTCACTTCTAACGAAAGTACAGTGCCCTACCACACTATCGACTTGTGGTGTGACCTGATATTTGACTTATATTTGCAATGGAGCAACCATGTATTTTGCACACATATGTCTCGCGTCTTCTGAACAAACTTTGTACATTTGTGTACGAATATGACGGAGTTTAAAAATCGTAGACAATATTTATTAAGCTACAATCGCCCACGGTGAGCGACGCGCAAACTGTTGTCAGACAAAAGTCAATAAAAACTTCGAATTACATATTAAATGTCGACCTCGGGTATAAATCCAACATTTTTTCAATTGTGCCCTGTCGTATAAATAATGTTTTGGCACCAATCACTGTCAAAAGTTTGTATTTTATCTAAGTCCTAAACAATTGTTTGTGTCCGACTACACGCTCTTTCAAAATAGGGTAAGTAAGTCGAGGATTTTTACGCTCTTGAAAGCGTACGCGTGTGGAAAGGTAAAACGAGTTAGACAGAGGTTTTACCATACATCGGGTCTAACAAAAAGTATAGGATCGAGAGGAAGACTAGATTACGTCGGGTTACCAGCAACAAACAAGTTTTAATACCTAAGCCATGTAACGACGGGATGAAAATGACATCTTAAGTTGGTTATGATGGACGTACAAGCTCTTTTCTTCTAATCTAGTATTTTAGCTGTAGAAACAAAGTACACATTCTTATATTCGTGACAATTCATTTAACACACCACTGATATAGATGACACCATGGTAACAGATGCCCTGTTTACGGAATGATGTTATATTGTAATAAATAACCTTTAGTTGGGTTCATTAATTTATCTGTTGCCGAAGTCGAGTTACTTAGTTACTTGAATAGACAAATACTGATTAATACCGTACTCTCAGTGTTAACCAACATTCATTAATCACAAATGTTTAAGGCGAAAACACAAAAGAAATGTTTTATTATGATCTCTAAACAACAGCAAATAAATATACCTTAACAAGTAAACTAACATTCTTCATGCTCAACATTCAGTACGTATGTTAAATTTCTGATTTAAAAAAAATCCAAACAATTACAAGTAAAACAGGGTTAGCGTCCACCTCCGAAAAAATGCCACACTTTGAACAGAGGCATTTTTTTTAAAATTCGTCATAAATCATTTATAACAAAATTACATCTTAATAAAGATCACCTGTCAATAGAGGCCACATTATGTATTTCCAAGAATGGTCTTTGTTTTTAGGTTTGACTATATCTAATACATTTTGTAAGTTAAATTATTGATACAAAATAATGGAAGTTCAAAATACTACTGAAGCATACAATAAAATGTAATTTGAACACTACAGCCAGCCAGTGCTGAACACTATCATAATGGCCCTTAAAGAATTACGTATTTCTGTTGTTATATTGTTTTAAAATAAAGTGGAACCTTGATTTATTGACCACCTTAGCGACCAAATTACTGTGGAATCATTAATTTTTGTTGGGGATATAATTTCGTGGATTTCGTGGGTCTGCTCATCCACGAAATCAAATCCCCACGAATTTGAATGCAGAAATAAGCCATCTCTTTTAAAAAAAATCAAAATAAATGAATTTACGTCCCCACGAAATAGCCATTTTAGTAAAAACCACGAAAATTGAGCCCAACGAAAATAAATGAAAGTACAGTATTCAATCTTAATATTGAGGTTACACATTTACAGACATTTGAAATAAATAAGACATAATTTATGGCAAACCAGTATGAAAATAAGGTGTCACTATTTTGAAGCGGTTTTTATATTGAAAATGTCTAACAATCGAGTTTAGATTAAAAAGAAGTATAGTGCAACCTCTCCAGAGCGGTCCTCTCCTGAACAACAACCTACTTTTAAGAATAGCATGGCTTTATCCCACTGTACTATTTAACTATTAATCTAACCTCTCTAGAGCAACGACCTCTCAACAACAGTAACATAATTTTGCTTCTCCTAAAGGGTCTTGCTTCGGACCGGTCTGAAAACAAGGTTGTCGCTATACAGAAGTGGTCGTTGTATTAAAGTGTTCGCTAAATGATGCTTTACAGTGAAATCATCTCCGACGTTTATATAAAATAAAAACAAGCTCAGGCGCATGTTGTTATCAACTGGTAAGAGACCAAAACTATGTGACAGGTTTCATAAGCTAATTAGATGCGAGAAAACTAATGAAAGAAATCGAGGTATGGTTATTTGACAGGCGTGTTATTTTGGTCACGATCTAGCGCGAAATTGACAGTTGATGACTCAACAAGACAATAGATGGTTGTAATAATACAAGCCTCTCATCTTGAAGTAAAAAACACACTGTCGGAAGACATTCAATATGTTTTTTATTACGAAACGCACGCACGGATATGAATTATGTATTATGACTTAATTTTTGCTTACATCATAGAATATTTTCTTCCGGGGCGTCAATTTTGGCTTTGTATTCGTGCCAACTTAATGAAAAATGACTTAGTACATGTGATATAATGTAAAAAATCGTTTTTTGATGTATGAGAGAAATTACCCAGTAATAAAAAAAACACAATAGAAACAATTTGAAGCAACTAAGTACAGAAAGGTTTACAGATACAATTCAACAACATAGATGTAACATTGACTTTTGTATTACATGCTCACATATTTTTCGTAAAGGTTGCACATGTATGAAGTCAAGAAATGCAATCACGAAAAAAGCCCCACTACGCTATAACTTATATTAATTTCGATATAATTGATAATTTCTGTTTACATTCAGCATCAATTACTAATAATTGTCGTAAAAAGAAGTGACTTTGGTCCTTTTTTGCCATTTATTCTACCAATCGTTTTCCAGTTTAGGAATGACAAAATCGGGACAGTTGATATATTTCGGATAATACCGGATATTTGAATATTCGGTTGTCGACTACCTGATGTTTTATTGTATTATTCTCAAGTCAGAATGCATACGAGGGAGGGATGATCCAAAAATTAACAGGACTATCGCGCTGATCTTGGCAATAGTTTTGATTTAATTGTTAATAACACCATTTAAACCGTTATCCAATATGTTAGATTGTTTGAATTTTTACAAAAATAATTCATCTGTATTCCGGGAATGACGTCGTGTATAACTATGGTAATGTACATCGGAGTACCAGTAATTAAAATTATGAATATACCGGCCGACTTTAGTCAAAGTTTGGTCTAATAATAATAACAATAAATGCATGAAATTCCGCCAACGTCGTTTGTAAATATGACGTCATTTGGACGTTGCATTTATACGAACTTCATACAAAACATATAAACACGTAAACAACGTCAATGTAAATTATATGGATGTCGCACACGAATTTTTAAAAGCAGAATAATGTAATGATATAAACATAAAATCCATGTAAGATTGTATTGGCATTCTAACTTAGATTATACAACGTATACATTTCTGATTTTTATCATGTTTTTAAGAGTGATCCAATCTGTCCCTAAGATATTTTTGTAGAGTTTTGACTCTACACTATACCCTAGATACTAATTGCTCAGTTACCATCCGCTTTTCATCATAATTACTTATCTACGGCTTTCACAGATATTAAAAATAATGACAGAAACTAGGCGTGAGTTTTTTTAATTAAACATTAAATCAAATATCCACGAACATATAACTTTTAAAATTAGATACCATCAAGTATGACACAAAGACTCATTCCCGTAGATAAAATAACAATACTGACAACATTACTATATGTGGTACCTTAGCAATATTGTTGAGTATAAAAGTGTTTAGGTAATTTTATCAAAATGAGTTAGCATTTTAAATAATTGAATGGCGATATTTAAGACATGCAATTAGTATTCTAACTTACTAAAAAATAAAAATTCACATTTCAAAAATCCCTTTTTTCAAACTGTTTAATGCTTACGTACCAAGCCTTCATATTAATACTTTTACTAAAAATAAAATTTTATCGAGAAATAAATTTAATGAAAATATGTTCCAGATATTAGATAATAATAAAAATCAATCCAATGTTACTCACATGCCGCCGGTTTATGGTGTAAGTCCAGTGTAAAGGCTTTATTTTCTCAGAGCATTAATATTTATACCTAGGGACTTTCACTTGTCAGTCGCGTTACGGAACGTCAATTTCCGTTACGTTAACGTAAGTTCGTGACCTCGCGAAGACGTTTTGTAGCACATTTATTGTGTAAGCACTCATAAACATTGTTACTTACTCTACCTGTGGCAAGGAATAAAACATACCCCTTTAGGGAGTGATTTATTAGGTCTAGCTAATATTTATTATGAATAATAATACATTTACGTCATAAGGTAACAGTTTTAGGAGCATTATAATGATTGTAGTCCGGGTTTACTCAATATACCCTTCATAATGATATTGACACATAAATAGACATTTGTCATCAGTGTGTTAATTTATCAATCTTTATCTGATTAGAGCTGATGTGTGTGTGTGGGGGGGGGCATTAATTTCTTCTCGCGTCGGTTGATTTTGTTTGTTTATATCGAGTTTGACGCCCCTTTTCAACAGTCAGAGTCATATGAGGCGGACAGTTCATCAAACCATAGTTCCTGGGAAAAATCAGTGCTGGAATCCCATCCCCTGTAAGCAACTGCCTACTTTCTTACATAAAGAGACATCACGGGTCGGTATAGTAGGGCTCAGACCTACGACCCTCTATCAGTGATAGGTTACAGTGATTTGAAGTCAGCGACCTTGACCAGTCGACCACGGAGGTGGGTCTCGCGTCAGTTGAAGTTTCGATAGAGTAAAATACTGTTTGTCATTTCTTGTCAACATTCTTGGCACGGAGAAAATCCTGTCTGCAGTCATGAGGTACGATCAACTTTCGAATTCAATTGGAAAAACAGCTCGCTATTCTATTTTTTTAATTTCTTAAAATAGAAATTAAAAGGACTGAACGTTTGAATTTTGATAACCTTTTTGATGGTCCTATCCCAAATGAACTTTATCTCTACATTAAACTAAAACATTAAAAAAGTCCGACCATATAGCAAATCCAATTTTATGGTCGGATGTTAACGAGAACAAGGTATTTTGAACACACATAAGGGCATAGATCTATAATCGTGAATATGTGTTTTGGTATAGCTATAGAAAAAATACGTGTATAACGTAACCGCGAACATACATATACAGGTTTGATAACGTTAATTGAACGATGATTTAAATGTTTCATTGGGAAGAAAAATGATGCAAATAATATACACAACATGCAGACAGACCGAATAAGTGAGAACTCGTTATAAATCATTGTTTAATTGCTTTGTAATGCATTTCAAACGGATAATACTGTACGTAATAGAAAAAGCGAATCATATTTATGTCATCTCCATTTTAAGATAAGACTCGAATAGTGACTTATTTTATGTACCAATAACATATCGCACATTATTTTAACAAATAGCGCTATTCGTAGAACGCCTTGTTGAACCGTAATTTTAAACATACGAAAACGTCACATGCGTGAAAATTTCGTTCTAATTCCTCACACATGTGTGTGACAAATACGTACCAATATGTCGCAAATAGGCATGATTGTGAACTTTTCGAGCCCCATATATTACTGAAACAAAATTTCAAATGCCTGCCGGGCTGTTGTAAAACTTCAAACCTTACCGAACATTTTGATATATGACACGCCTTGTTACTTTTTCGGACCGTGTTGATCTTCCAAACTGATCTTAATATTTCCTCTACTATGATCTACATGTCAGGGTTTTCTGTGCATAAATGTTTAAGTATAAATTATATACATCCGCGGAAGTTAAATACTTAGCTCAATAACAATGGAGGTGTACATTAAACCATTGTCTATTGTCACTTACGGAAATACGAAGTATAATGTTCAAGTGTTCGTTCCTGATGATATACTGTTAGTAAATTATTTCAGGGGTTTATTCCACTTTGCTGTAAATTAAAACAATGATGGGAAAAGTGGTACTTTTGTTCTTCGGTAGGAACACAGAGTTAAGACCATTTCTCAAAATTCGGTCGTGAAATTTTTCCTATATACCGAAGCGCTTCGATTAACCTTCCGCCTACGAAAATAGTTCCAAGTTGTTATGTAGGGTGTCAGGAATTGTTTTCCAAGTTGTCTGAATTACAGACAATAGTTTTGAACAACAACCTATTGATATATCTACCACACAACGTGTTTACAAATAATACACCACTCCGTACGCTGTACCAACATACAATAATATTCATACAATTGGCATCAGGGCCTCAAAGATTTAAGAACAACTGAGATTTCAGATGAACGGATCATTTGATGCAGATTTAATGAAGAGTTGCCATGGAGATTTCTTGTATTTCTATCATTCTGAACAACTATATTGTCTTTCTATATCAACAACTTATCAAAATTATGTCTGATAAAATATAGCCAAAACAAGCTTCGATCTTGTCTGTTTTGGGGATAAACATTTCATCCGTGGACTTCCGCTCTATACTCAAATTACAAACTGCGTAAATGGATCGGCTGTCTTCCTATTAGCTATTGTGTGTGCATATCTAATCATGACTGTCAGGAAATACACACGATTTAAATGATCTAACTCACAATCAGTACATGTATTACGTACGGAAGGATTTTCAAGACTTCAGAGGAAATCCCAAGAGTTCAGCCCCTTCAATTTTACTTCACAATTACCACAAATAGTGTGCTGTTGCATGCGATAAAAGAAGCGTTTTCCTGTTTTCTGAATCCAATAAGATAAAATCACACAGGATATTATTCAATTGTCAGTTAAATCAAAAATAATCAAAGCACCGAGAGGACTGTTGTTGGTTGTCTTAGCAGTATGGTAATTACTTACGTTTACTTATACAGATTCCTAAAATCTCTGTAATGCCAACATTGGTCTATAGAATAACACGCTGATGGACAGATTGGTTTGTATATTTCAGTGTGAGATACAAGAAGTTGACATTGCCTCATTCAATGATCATTTAATGCCGTTCAGCATTTTTGCAAATTGAACAGTATATGTTGTATTAAACAATACATGGAATACGTTATTTGTATTCAAATGGTTAACTAGAGTGTCAATAAAAACTGAAGCTGCATCCTTTTTCTAAACGGCCAATCAGCAATGTGTGCTTCCACCTTTGATATACATCTGCGACATGCAGGCATATAATTATAAATGTTGAACATCACAATAATTATGTTACTCAACAGATAATGAAACAGATCGTGATACATTCTAAAATACTTAAATAAAAAATAAAAATAAAAAATAAATAAAATCAGACTATTCAGTCCACATATATGGTAAACACATTGATGACTGATATCTGAATGAACAAAGACATTATTTATTCAAACTGAGGTACAATATGTAAGTTAAAAGATATAACAGGAGGCATTGTCTATATACACGAGACATAAAAAACCTATGTTTTATATTTTTAATCCAGCGTAACAAAACCTAGTTTTTTACATCAAATTATCCATCATAAGATGTATACTGTGGAATCATCAATTTTCGTTGGGGATTTAATTTCGTGGGTCGGCTCATCCACGAAATCAAATAACCACGAATTTAAATGCGGAGATAAGGCTTTTTTGCAAAACTCACAATTTATGTCCCCACGAAATAGTAAAATCAAAGCGCTGATAGCGCTGGAAGAACAGGGTGTGATCCTGAGGTTAGACAGTTGTATTATCAGCAACAGAGTGCCACACACGCACAGCCACGACCGTGGTCCAGTGGTTAGTGCCTGGATTTGTAACCCGGCAATCCTTGTTCGATTCCCGGTCGCTATAGGTCATACCTTTCAATGAATACATAGTTATCATTTTTTAACTAGTATGTATTACATAATTATACCTTGTTACTATTGTGGTTTTCATATGAACCTTTAAAAACAGGCCCGATGATGCACTTATGTATTTTTTTCGGTCAGTCCGATGTTGTACAAAACACATGAACCCATGCAGAAGCTGCCACGAAATTATGATACCGGTCCCAAATAGGTCCGATAGCATGTTTATCACAGAAAATAATAGTTTTTTTTTATATGTATTAGGCAGTTTGTTGATTATTGATATTGTTTTTATCAATTTTTCATGAAAACTGCATATAATTATTTTGTTGTTTATTTCATTGAAACAACTATACTTTCTCTTTGATATCTTAGCTAATTATTTGAAAAAAAAATGTTCATATAGATAAACAAAATATGCGACTACCGAGTATCGAACCTAGTACCTTTCACTCCGTGATCCAGCATCCTTACCGCTGGACCACCAATCTCCATGCCATACTCCAGTTCGTTTTTCATATATATATAAACCGACTGTCAATAGTTCAGCTGCGCAGTAATCTCATCATGTTCGACTTTTGTTTTAACGTATTTCATTTGATTCCATTCATTAAGCAACCTATATTACATAAAAAAATATTATAATCTTTACACCAAATTCGTTTTATATATGGACAGCGTGAACCAGATATGACCGAATACCATCTTCTCCTTGGAACTATTTTTTTTGTTGTGATAGGGGAAGCCATTAGAGCTATTTTTAGATTCTGCTACAGGTTTTGATTCTGTGGGCGTCGAAAACTGGTAGTAACCAAGAACAAGGTTGCAAGCAACCCTGTTCAAAAATTAGTAAAAAACACGAAAATTGAGCCCAACGAAAATACATGTAAATAAAAATACAGAAAGGAATAAGGATAAACATATGATTCACATGTCCTTACTATTGGGTCAATACAATGATGCTTAGGACAGAGTTTGGTTCTCAGATATTTTCTAAAATAATCCACACGAATCAAATGAGACAATAGACAAATAATTGAATAGACATAGTTAGATTTCAGGTTGCAGTACACAAGAATTATATGGATCTGAATGTGTTTCTCCTTACAAACTATTTTTTATCAATCTGATTAAAATCATATCCTCAAACCCCCTATGCTATGAGGTAAGGAAGATCGAATACTTTTGTCAGATTGTTTGTTATGATATATATTTTTGCTGCAATATAATGATATTGTAAGATATTGTTCGGATTTTTTGGAACGAAGTTTTAATAGAGAAGAAATATTATTATAGAAAGATGGTCCAAACATAAGTGATAGTTATAAAGAAATATTTTTAAAATTGAAGTGATCTGTCAGGTTTTACCGTAGATACGTATTTCAGTACATGTTAATCCAGCTACGGAAGTTACATCCTTAACTCTATATAAATACCAATCATTCATTAGTGATTCAAATTGTACGATACTAGGATTTGTGCGGCTTGGGTGAAATGGAACATTAATATATTTACTCGTACTTATGTGAATACCATTGTCTACAGCCACTTTCGGAAATACAAAGTACTTGTAATTCTATTTCTTTCTGATAATAAATGATTGTCACACAGAAGAAGACGGTAAATGCAAACAATGACTTTAAAACTGTTATTTTTTCGTGGCATTTTCGCGTTAGTGTTCATCATCAAAATTCTTATATGCGAAGAGGTATCTCATCCTCAATGCTTTGAAAGCTGTAGTTATATTGACAATGATTCAAGATTGTTTATCTGTTCCATTGACGAACCGGCCAACAGTTCAATGTGTGTATGTCTAAATGGCTGTCTAAGGAGTATCGTTCTCCAAAGCAGTGTCACAACGGTAGTCGTCCATGCGGGCATATCAATCTTTTCAATTACAAGAGATTCGTTTCAAGGAAACTGGCAACAAGTAACATCTTTAATCATCTTTAATGGCGGCTCTATCTTTATACAACCGGATGCTTTTGCCAATATAACATCGCTCCGTAGTTTGTGTCTGTTTACAACCACATTTGGAATATGTCCAACATCGGGCCCTGGGTATGGACTATTTCATGGTCTCGATAATCTCGTTGAGTTAGAACTTGCAGGCTTTATGGACTGTTCTCAGCAAGTACAAACCGCATTAAGTGAACCAGGAGTCATGCCAAATTTAGAAAATATCACTTTAGTCAGATACGAAACAAGTTGGGTGTATGATATTAATAAAGAAGTCACGCACGCTTTTGGGAGGACATTCTTTAGCAGTTTATCCCAAGGAAGAAATTTGAATTCTGTGAGGTTGAAGGGTTTTGATTTAAAATTATTAGACCTTACAGAGTTTGATTGGTTTGGTTCAAAGATAAAACATTTCGAGATACAAGGTTCCAGAATTCAAAACTTGTTCGTCAGTACATTAACAAGTTCAAGCAATATAGAAACCATAGTTTTTCCAGACACAACCGTTAATTACTGGTACTTAGAAAACTCGTACAATATTACAATTTCAATTCATCAGCCAGGCTTTAGGATATTGTTACTTCTATAAAGATATGGAATTACAGATTGCCCAACGTTCGGTTTATTAGATCTGAAATACCTAAATCAGTGTCCGTCGTTTGAATCGTGTGTAAAACATTATCGAGTCATGTATAGCCAATGTGTCAAACGTTTGACCACGGTAGAGCATGACCACAATATTCTAAGACTTGTCGTAAACTGGTTTATCAAACATGAAAAGATCATCAATTTATCAAACATGGCCATAAGTTATGTATCTAGGAATATTTTAGCAGAGAGAGCACATGACCTTTCTTTGTCTGACAACAACCTCCATCTTATGCAACAGAACGAGCCAGTAGAGTTTCGAGAATTGTTATACAAGTTGTCTGATTTACAGGTAATAAATCTGGATAACAATCAATTAGCAGATTTGCCATTCAACTTGTTTTCAAAGAACACTGGACTGCAAACACTACGTTTATCGGGGAATCGACTAACAACGTTTAGGATAAATATTCAACACTTCAAACGGTTGACTTTTCTGAATCTAAAATTTAATAATATTCATACGATAGACATCAGGACCCAAACTATTTTAAAACAACTCAGAATTCGTACGAACGGATCGTTTGATGCAGATTTAAGTGAGAATCCGTATGTTTGTAGTTGTGACAATCAGACGATGTCGTCTCTCAAGTGGATGAAAGCATCGACTTACTTGTTAACAGATACACGGCGGTATATTTGTACATTAGATGGCTTAGAATATAACATTTACAAGAACGGTGTTTCTGCTACTGAAGGATACTGTTCACGGAAAGAAAGAATGAAGCTACTTACACTTATTTTGCCGCCAATCTGTATCATTATTGTTGTTACTATTATTGTCATTGTATCAGTTAAAAGGTTCGTTCGCCGGCGGCGGAAGTTTAATGCGATACTTAATCAGATTCAAAATGAAGAGTTGCCATGGAGATTTCTCGTATTCCTATCATTCTGTTCAGAAGATGAACAACTTGTTATGAATAATATATATCCACAACTTATCAAAATTATTTATGATATAACTAAGACTAACTTCGATCTTGTTTGTTTGGGGGATAAGCATTTCACCCCTGGACTTCCGCTATGTACTCAAATTATTAACTGCGTAAATGAATCGGCTGTCTTCTTAGCTACTGTATCTGAAGACTATTGCTCTAAGAATTGGTGTCAAACAGAAGTACAAGAAGCTTATAGCCTTCGTAAACCTATAATTATAGTCCTGATAGGCCATGTCGATACACAATCTATGGGAAAAGTACTGAGTAATGAATTCAATCGCTATGCGCATGCGTCATGGGCAACAGACAATGGTGTAGGCCATCTACAACCTGATTGGCCAGAATTTGGCCACGCTATAATACAACTGGCTTCCATGATGCCAACTGACGAAGCTGATAATATAGAGACGAGTGTCGACTGAACAATGATATCTACTAATCTTATATATTATGTAGCTATTCCTAGAAGTGATAGGAAATGTTTTATTGCAAAATATGTATAGATGATGAATACCATTTTATTCTTATTTGAACTTGTTATCAGTGTTTGCACCAGCTGTATATACATGTAAAATATCATTAGAATCCTAGTATTAACCAGTTTGATATTTTGTAGTTATGTGCAAATATCAATATTAGTCATATTTTAGGTCTGTACACATATTATGCTTTTAACTTGAGAAAACAATTTATAGAAATGTAACATTGTTCATTTAATTGCTACATACGTTTCTTTTCTTATTGTATTATACATTAGCCACATTGTATTACCTACTGTGGAATCATTAATTTTCGTTGGGGATTTAATTTCTGGCGTGGAATTTCGTGGGTCGGCTCATCCATGAAGTAAACTCCCCACTAATTTAAATGCAGAGATAAGGCATTTCTTTTCAAAAATCAAAATCCACGAATTCATGTCCCCACGAAATAGCCATTTTAGTAAAAACCACGAAAATTGAGCCCAACGAAAATAATGAATATACAGTAGTTAACTGTTATTGTATTTATCCTTGCTATATGACTCTAAACAAGCTCTGAACTTTAAAAAAAGTACACTACATATCCTTAAATTGAATATGTACATACGTGCTTAAAAAAGAAAAAGAAAACAACATAATGATTATATTCACTTACAGTTTTGAATAGTTGGTCTAGATGTAACTTATTTTCATTTCATTGTCTAGCAATTGTTATTTTTGTATGATATCATGGCATGCTGTGCATATATGAATGTGCGAATATGTAAAGTAAAACAATAAAGTCCACATTAGTTGATTTGTTCATGATTAGACAAGGAAAGGAATATCAGTCGGTCAGTTGGTCGATGGGTGGGTCTATCAATCACTGTATAGAACATCAAACAAGGAAAGATAGCTGCGTTCAAACTTGGCTAGTTCCTTATTTATGTATATTTATTACCTGACCACCTAAGCATGCATTGTTAGAAACACACAACATTCAGTTTTGTTTAACACAAAGTCAGGAATACAATCAAAGGAAGGGAGTTTCCAGATTTCGGAAGAAAGAGTATATACAGTCCTCAAGAATTACCACAAATGTGGCCCTGTTGTATAATTGTATCTGCGATAAGAGAAGTGTTTTCCTCGTTTAAAAATTGAATAATGCAATCTAACAGGGTATGGTGATTACAATCGTCATTTAAATCAGAAACAAACATGTATAGTATAATGTGATCGAGAGGTTTTCAATCTATTATATATGAGTTCATTATTGTTTTTCAGACTCTGACAATCAACGTGACGTAACAATTTTTATTTCAACTTTATTCATGATGTCCGAACTTTGCTATACTGCAATTTTGTGAATAATGCGCGATGACATATCATATGCTGGCGAATGTCTCCACAAAATCAACATATGATTCGTTAGTTGTTTCAACCTATACTTCTGTATACCAAAAGTTCACTAAAATATAGTTGGGGGTCAAAATTACGGGTGAAAAACGGACGTATCTTTAGTGTCAAAAGTTCGCCAAGAAAGTAATGATGCAAAAACCATTATAACTTATATGAGCTTATTCCGTAGATTGAGAGTTTGAAGTTGGTGTATCTGAAATTACAAAAATTGTATGTTTGAATCAATAATGCGCGTAAAAAGTTGAGTTAACACTATTGACATTAGACGTGCCTTGCTAGGTAACAGATTGGAAATTAGAAAAAATAAAATAAAACGAACAAAAAAACAACAAAAAACGAAATACATGCTGTACAACACTGAATTGTACAAGTTTTAGAACAATAGGAGAAATTTCGATGTTTTTTGCCCATGACGTCAAGGAAAGGTCACATACTACCTTAAAATAAGCCCAAAACTGTAGTAAAGCGACCCCACAATGCGCGAAAATTGAATACAGTATTAGTGGGGAACATTCCCTGTTTATCCCATCTTTTCGTCACCTCAATATCTAATTTGTTACCACACTCATTTCTCATGAAGTGCTTTTATACTAGTTTTATACCTCGTTCCGAAAATTTCCTTGAGATTAATGATAGTTGACAGTCACTAGTCCGTAAGAAACAAGTACTCAAACATGGTAAGAGAATCGTACCTAACAAAACTAACTCAGAGAATAAGAACTAAGAGGTCTGTTCTTAGCTGACTTTGCATTATTGTAAATTCTGTCTGAAGTTTATTGATAATTTATTATTCCGCAGATGTCTTAATTCCAACATTGGCAGAAGATTAAGTGGATTTGCAGACTCTGTGTATCACCTTACGACCTATAAGGCAATGTTGCAACCATTCTTGTAATAAAAACCAAACCTGTAAGAATGGTTGCAACAATGTTTTATGATACATCTTTCGCTGCAATACAATTAGATTCAATAAATACTTTATGTACATAATGATGACGAGTTTCCTTTTCACGGAAAATACGACTCAAATCAAGCCATTGACGCAATTTCTGTTCAGAGTCGTTCTACTTCTCATTCCAAAGATTCACTTCTGTCCGAAAGAAGCACGGCCTAATAGTACGAGCGATGCATGAAGTGTTGAAGAACCGTAATTTTTGAACATGCGAATTCGTCACATGCGTGAAAAGAAATGTGACAAATACGTACGAATATGTCACATATACCTAGGCAATGTGATTTATTTGTTTAGGCTACTGTGAAGTACATATAGAACTGTGTGTGATGTACACACACATGGAGGAAAAATTTACCATGTGAAAGTTGAGAACTGAAAAAAACATTTACAACTGAAATTTTGAAGTATGAAAACATTCAATGACACATTAAAGTAATTGTTGGACATAGTAGTGAAAATTAATCTTGATATTATAATACATTGTTTTGACGAATGAAATTAGCGTCAGTTCAGGAGGTAAAATGTAGATAATTGTTAATCATCAATTATTATTTCACTGATACAGAACTGTACATTTTAATCATAAGCTATTGATAAAACTCATGCCATTTATGTATTTTCAGTAATGATTAAATAATGACAGTTTTGGATACATAGCAAAAGTATCAGGCGGCCATGTTGACAAATATTTGTGATCTGACGATTTACCTTAATATTTGTGTCAAGTTATTTCAAACCTAACCATGCATAATAAAGTTATTGACCGGACACGAAATATAACAGAAAGACGGACAGTATGGCGGACGGACGAACACTTAGAATCGGCCAATCCTTTGGTCCCTAGGGCAAGAATGATCTAATTTTCATTGCAGATATCAATATATTAAATGTTAAAAGATTTCATGTTTATGAACCCTTATGACCTTAACCTTATACCAAGTGACCCATAGCACCTTATTGATCTTGTAAAATACATTAAGAACAATATTCGAGTGGAATATGAAGCATCAATGTCAAAAGATATTAAATCCTGTCAAAGTATATAACATTTTACCCCTGTGACCTTGAGTTTCAGTTCTGCTTTGAGGTGGGGTGAAGGTACAGAACTGAAGTATTATATAATGGCGATGGGAGGTCAACGCTAAAGTCAATTAATTATGTCCTGTTCCTACCAATTAATGAAGCTTGAGTCGTGAAATGGAACCACGTTGTGACGTTTTCATGGACACCAAAACTAAGATCTTACTAATATGGTCACTGAAAATATCCGGGTAGTGATGTTACACTGAAAGGTCAGGTGACATTTTGTCAAAACTGAACTGAACTGGCCGACACAAAACCAACGAAACACCATTTCTGATTATGAATATATTTATTTGTTTTGGTGAATCTACATTTCTAAAAATATAAAATTTCAACATAAAACAGTAGTAAAGTACAGGTTTTGTTAAAAGTATCAAAATCGTACCAAAACGTACGGAGTATTGCAAAGGCTATAACAGTCGTATAGGAAGACGTCACTTTAAAATGACAATATAAGACACACAATATTGAACTCGAAATAAAAACGTATAAAATAGTACTGTATATATACATTGGTTGACATCTTGTTTAATTCAGTTTTTAAACAACATCTAAAAACTTTTGGGATACCCCTCAGTCTTCAAAGTTAACGCTGTTTGTATTGTACAACTATATTTTAGTTCGATTTATGTTCTTACAATACTAAAATCATTCAATCGTAAAAGACTCGACCGATTATTTCTCACTGGCATAGTATACTGCATAGAAATGATAAGAACATTTAAGTTTTTATTTCAGAATGGACCACCTTATTGTAGGCCAGGGTTGATAAAAAAATATCTCAATAAACAAATTTCGATGTCATGTTTTTCAAAGGTAGGTCTTTTTTCAGTCAAATACTAACGATATTGCTGTTTACATCAAAATAGCCATCGTAGACGGCTACCATCGTCATTTGGACAGCAAGAATTAAAACTATAGATACCAGATAATGTAGAATTGGTGATTTTGGCATGAATATACTCTAATGTGATCTCATGAAATAGAAATGTCTTTTAGAATAAGATATTGTTAACATGAAGGAGAACATGGTCTGACAATACGTAAACAGACAAGTGTAGCCCATTATGGAATGCTGGTTGTGTGCATGTAGCATAATATTTGTCAATTAGCATAAGAAGTGCTCTCAAATGAATTTAAAATCCTATTATCATAAGATTTTTTCAATAAACATTGTAAGGCAAAAGGATGCATTGTGGGAAAAATATGAACAAAGTGTATACAATCAACATAATATATGATAAAAC
This sequence comes from Lutraria lutraria, assembly GCA_964023205.1. NCBI lineage: Eukaryota > Metazoa > Mollusca > Bivalvia > Venerida > Mactridae > Lutraria > Lutraria lutraria. The sequence goes on from OZ026833.1 coordinate 33,993,801, forward strand.
ATATAAATGATATGTCAGCAAAAATAAGAACTTTGTAATAGAAATGAGCAAATATTACATTATACACGTATGAAAAAAATCTATTCTAAATAAACATGTTTATAAGGAACGTAATGTCTGAGTGACATTTAAATGTAAAATCTAAAATGTTTATAACGCTGTAGATCATTTTTCAGACAACTAGGCATGTTCAAAGTTTGTGCAACCAAAACGAAGGACTACTTTTTTCCATGGTTACAGTTTCCGAAAATTATGCGTAGGAATACATGTATTTTAGCAACGGAAACAATAATTTGATAAAAATTATTATTCTGATTATCTATACATTGCATCATGATAAAGAGCAATCAAGTGCCAATAAAAATGGTGAACTATTTAAAGAAGTCTTATTTGCTCTCATATACTTCAGCTTTACGTTAAAATTAGTAACAATTTTATGATAGATCTATATAACGCAGAAGTAGTTAAAAGTGAGTACAAAATCTGATTGACTTATAATTTTGCTGTTCGTGCATGCATAAACTACATAGTGATGCGGTAAATATAAGGTCACGTGCTATCAATACCGCTGCAACTTTAAACGTCAATTAAAACTAAAATTGAATCACATTTTTTGTACTTACACATAGAAAATAAAAACTTTTTGGTAGTTTATCAAGTGTCAAAATCACATCGTGATATTTTTGTTTCAAAATTGAAGAGTTAGATTAAAATGTTTTTCAAAAGTTGAATACAACTCAAAATCCATTCGTCAAACGTTTCTCAATAAGATGGAAATACCCCATACTAAGATTTCCTTCGTGTTTGTCTATGATTTACAATCTATGGAATTCGGTCGATTTGACGCCATTTTCAGCATTGACTCCTGATTCCACGGTATAAACCTTCGGTAATTCATCATCATCGGGTTCATAACCGTAATTATCACCATAGTAACGGCCAGTACGGTTCTCTTTCAAACGTGGACCCCAATCTGCTCTGGGTCTGATGGCTTCCCGCAGCTGAAGATAACAATATCTTTATTAATATCTTTTTTTTAATGCAATAGTACCACTTTGGTTATTCTGGATTTAATGACCATCTTTTAATAGAAATTATTTTCAAGGCTACTCACACTCTACCAGACAAACTAAGCATTAAAGTCATATGCCAATTCTACACAGTTTCCCCTTTGTTCACGGGCTTGCCTGTTCATGTTTATTCATATACATAACCGAAGAAGGCATTGGCGACAATTAAATGTCGTCCCGACACAAGAAAACGTATATGAAACGTCAACTTTAAAGTTTTAAGTTTAAATTAAATCGGAATGCTTCTTGAAAAATAATGCATACATGTTTCGCCTGGCGGCTCCTCAGTGAATCAACATAATGTTATTTATTTATATTGATCAGTAAAATCATTTTTCGAAAAACTATACAACTGAAGTTGAAAGCAATGTTTATAGAATCGAATTACATTTTCGCAAGCATTCTCCTATATATTTAGGAAAAGCCAACGTGGTGTTTTTATCACAAGTGAGGCCAAGGAGATTTAGGGGATTTTATATTCAGTCAAACTTTCTAGAAAAAATATCATAATAATCATGTGACTATTGAATATACTTACATTTCCTCGGTACCTGACACATCCAACAATTATGCCCACTACAAAACAGGCGACAGGAAGCATAGCCAACATCCATCCTATACCTTGTGCCCACTCTGGGAAGACGTCATCAGCATAATAATACACGGGTGTGTATCGGATACCAGACATTATCACAATAAACTGAAGAAGAAAACAACGTCTTCGCTTTAGAACATTCTCTTACAGATCTGTATTCTTATTTTAGTCATGATACCAATGGTCATAGTATCGCCATTCCTCAATGCAACTATGCAATGCATCTATATCAAAATTCAAATTATCAAAGCCCGACTTTATTTATTGTCATTATACAGATCTTAAGACTACTTGAATATCGAAGACATCTAAGATTAATTCAAATTATAGGTATACGTTCATTAGATAAAAACAATTTATAGTTGACCAAGGACATGGCGTCTAAAGAATGAATATTCCAGACTAATTGGACGTGTCATGTTTTGCTGTGCTTTAATAAATGATAAAATCAAATCTAATTGCTGATCTAGCAAGATTATTATCTCCCATGTAAAATTTAATCTTAAGTGAAATAATCCCGTTACCCACAATGAGTTATCTCCCTTAGCAAAACGGTAAGAATCTAAATAGAGTCCCAAGCAATGATCCTGAGCTGATACGCGTTTAGAGTAAATATTATCTAAAAAACTCACGACGATAGCCATTGGAGTGATTACACACCACATAGGAATGTAGTAAGCCCAGAAGATAAAGCTACATTTTCCTATCATCATTTCGATGTCCTTCATCCACTGTTTGATACCTAGAAGGACAATTCAAAAATGTGCTAAACAAAAGTACTGAAAGCTCTGTTCCAGCAAATGTACACAGCTTCATGTATAATCAGCAATACAAATCGTATACCAAATAAAACTATATGTACAAAGAATCATTTGTTAGATTCCCTAAAACGCGACGTAATGACGCGCAATGATATTGAACTTGGAACGAGACAGTCTTAATTCGGAGTAGTTCTTAGTGCTTCTTAACCGATACAAATTTACTACTCGTGATGATTATTAAAATAACGAGGAAAGAAACAAAGTTGTACAAAAGCAAACACAGACAATCAATTAAAAAAAGAATATCTTGTCGGGTTCGTGGAAAACCAGACTTTCGAAAATACTGGATAGTAAACCTAAATGATAAACGATACGACGAGAAAATCAGTAAAAGTTCTTACCATACACGTACACGATAACAAGCAGTTCACACAAAGCGAGGATCATGAGATTATAGGATCCTGAGTACCAATCAAACACTGTCAACACTAATATTCCACCCTGCAATAGAAAATATGTAAAATAAATTCCTAAGAATAAACTACCTTCCCCAAAATACTCCTAACCTACCAAAAAAAGCACGCATAAACATACAAAAAATGGCGGTCAAATCAATCTCCCCGGTGTAACGCTATGGGAGGATCTGAAGCACAGCAGCCCAAAACCTACCAATGTGGAAACAAAATATTTACTGTTAACACTAAACACAAAATGAAGCAATACAACTGAACCAACTTCATACAAGTTGATAGCTTAAAATCTCTCTCTGTAGCATGTTGCTACCTCTTATAGTTTTTGAGTTAAGAGCTGCATTTAAGGTTTTGCACGTACACAAACGCTGAAACAGACAACGGCGAAAACGACACAGTGATCACATTAGCTAGACATATTCTTCGAAAACAGACGAGCTAAAAGGCCGCATATAGTTGACAAAAAAGTCCAAATAAACAACAGGATATCGCACGCGTCTTCATTTCAAACAAGTTATGCCCAGATATTTAAGTTGACTGACTGATATCTTAGCTCAGATTGACGACATGATGGGATACTTACCTTAGTTGTCATCGGAATTCCCAGAACGAACAAGAACATACACATAACAAATGTAAATAGAGCTTTCTTCTTACGTAAAACCCTTGGATACAAATCTGTTATACCGCTGATAACAGTTTCCATCATCACCATCTGTAGAAATATACAAACAATCAAATGATGCGCTACATGAGATTATCATAAAAAAGTTGAACATATGTCATGATGGTATAAACGGTTGGACAGCATAAGCAGATATACACTGCAAGCTTGTGAACTGGACTTTCTTTCAAACACGAATTGAAGAATAATACATATTGCTCAAATCGGATAACATGTGCATCTGGTATTGTGCTGGTCGTATCAGAGAATATAATCTATTTGGAGAGGGACGCATCAAAATGATGACGAAATCAAAACAAGCTAGCTCAGAAGTCCATAAAAGATCATAAATTTAAACTGAATCATTAATCATATTACCTGACTGTCCAGACCCAGCGTGATGATCATGAAGAAGAAGAGGAAGGACCAGAGAGAAGACACTGGAAGACGAGCCAATCCTTCGGGATAAGCAACAAACGCCAAACCAGGTCCTGAAATACAAATGCCGTATATCAAAGTTGATTATGGTTACTGTATGCTCTTGCAGTCGTTGTAAAGAAGTTAAAATGAACTGAACATTCGTATAAATGATATAAGACTTCTTGTCTCAATGCCACATTGTCTCAAATTGCATTCTATCTTCTGCACAAGTCTGGCTACAGTTATATATTTACGATAACTAAGAAGTTCTATGTTTGGAAGTCAGTGGCCTGGTTATATTCCAGATTGGAAATTCTCCATCCCTCCCTCTCACCTTCGCCTTTTCTCACTCTCTCAAATGAAATCAAAGAACAATTCTGTCCCATTATCAACATTAAATGCCTATTTAAAATTTCAACCTACCACTGTCAGCTACGTCCTCTACTTTTTGGTTTGTCGTGTGTGCCATAAAACCAAGTAAAGAGAAAATGGCAAAACCTCCAAATACGCTGGTACCACAGTTGATAAGTGCCACAATGAGCGAATCTCTAAACGTAGTGAATAAAAAATAACACATTAGTTATCATGAATGCCCCAAGGAAAAAAACGCTTTACATACTCGTATTAGCTTTTATGAGCTTAAACATCGATGGAATTTAGAAGAATTATGTTTCCCTTAAGCATTTCACTGGTCCTGTTCGTGAAATGGATTTAAACTTAGTTTTACTTTTATGAAGTGGAAACAATTACATTTATAAATTCAAGGCAAAAACTAACAATTTGAAACAATGCAAACATTCTGTTAAAAAGTACTTATAGAGCAAATATAACCTGATTTTAAACATGTTTATACCGCACTGGGTTATGATGACAACCTACCTGAAACAATTGTTCTTAAACTGGTTAAAACTGGACATACACAACAGTCCACCAAATGCTGGTCCCAAGGAGTAAAAGATTTGTGTTGCGGCATCTGACCATACCTGTTTATAGACATAATCTATGTTATGTATCGTTTTGTAAATGTACAGAGTGTATCGTCAAGATCCATTATTGTCATGAAAGAGCACTTGACTCGGTTCATTATATGTTGTCTAACCAGGGCTTATTTATTTTTTGAGGATCTTTTTATTTCTGCATTCAATTTGTTAAAATATATCAGTATACATGTGTTAGTTGCATTTCTGTTTTTGTCATTCTATGATTTATTTCCTTCAGATTAGAGTCTGTGTTTCACTGAATGAGTACAAACATAAGAGTAACAGAATCTCATCAAATACATTCATGTATATTGTATATAGGGATATTATTGAATATAGCATAAAGATGGCTATCTGTATTTTTTTAATTAGAAATACCAGGATCAACGTTTACTTGAATGATGCGCATATCGCATTAATCTAAAAGTCGATGGATAGATATACTTATGTATAATAGTAGAGCATAGACTGCGTTATTTATTACTGTAAACGGTACCTTTGGATCCTTTAGTCTTTCCCACTCAGGGATGATGTAAAATTCTATTCCTTGTTTGAACCCAGGAAGGGTTAATCCACGTACCAACAAAACAATAAGTAGTAAATAGGGGAATGTGGCGGTGAAGTAGACGACCTGAAGTGTAAGCATAAGGATGTTTTTAAATATCCGTATGGTATAGGCAATAATCCAATGAATACATAGTACATTGTAATACATGTTCACAACTATTATTATGGCTGTCGTTTTGTTTTGCGTTTTCCACTGCATAAACCGGAATTCAAAGTATGTTCATTTACGAAAATAGAAGTTTGGAAATGAATAGATCCTGAAATTGAAAAGAATTCCTGAAATCTAGAAGAGTTTCACGTCGACTTATGATCTTAAGATAAGTATTTAGCATCGTTTTTAAAGATTTTTTTGTGTGGGTAAAAGAGAATAATGCATTTATGTTATAAGAAAAGCGAAATATTTGTTTCACAGCGAGATAATAAATAACGATTTTCATATCATCAAGAATGAGACAATAGTCGGTGACTTAAATTACAATACCGATGTCTCTTAATATGGATATAATTTTGTAAGTGTCCCAAAGGGAGATAACTTCTTACTTTCCCTGAAGACTTGATACCTTTCATCAAACAGAAGAAAATGAGAACCCAGGCAAAGAACAGACAGACGACGTTCTTTAAACTGATGCCGTTAATGTTACCAATGCCATCTGATTCGTGCAGTCTTAGTACGAAACGTCTACAAATAAAAGATGATAACGTATATTCGAATTAAGAAATATAATTATTAACTCATATTTTATCAGTCGTAGATGTAGGGACAGGAAAATTTATCCAGAGTTAGCAGCCTAAAGACTTCCTATACTTTGTCAATTGACATAATATCAATACATTTGTACTTATTTATTATCTTCTAGACTTTGTGCCTGTGAAAATAATTTACCTATGCCAGAATGCCAAAGTAATAAATTCATCCAATTTAAAATATAACAAACTCCGAGTAACAAATATTTCTGATTAGAAGCACCCTCCATGTAATATCCACTCCTTTCTTTACTTTATTTAACATGATAGACCAAATATGTTACGATGTAAAGGCCGACTGTATCCCTTATGCCTTTCTACATAGGTCAGACTTATTTGGTCATACACCATGTGTATGTTACTCCTAGTAAATGGGACCTAAATACATACGTCCAGTATTCGTCACTAGGTAACTTGAGATCCATCAAACAGTCCCTCATTGTTCCATTCATGTAGTCGAAGCCTAGAGTGTACAAACTGGTCATGTTAACTGGCATGGTCATATTTGCCAGTGTTTTGTTTACACATGTATCGTCCATCATTTCTGCAAAGACACAATTTATTCGTCAATTTCGTAAAAAACACATCGATGTTCTTTTAGTCGTAGACGATAATAAACTCGATGAGTCTAACTTATGAGATAATCTGATGTTTTACACATCTTCCCCGAAATCCAATCAACACACAGAGACATACAAAATACGAGGTCGTAATTCAGTCTCCCGAACTATTGCCTTTGAAAGAATATATGGGGTCTAATAACGGGACGAATCAGAGCATCAGCCAACTTCGCCCTCTCGTACACGGAGAGGCTATGCGTGTGACATTGGATATTCAAACTCTGATGATGGTTATGAGGTGTCTGTTATAAAGTCTCTTCATGGTCAAAATGTAATAGAAAGTATATAGTTCCTTTAAAAAGCTGGACTGAGCATCATGCATGCAAATTGGAAGCAAAACATGTCTTGAAACCACTAGACAAAACAAAAACAAAATTCGTACAGCTTTAGATTCATTATAACGACTAATCGACTTCCAGTGTGGATCAGATTATTTTTTTAGTAGTTAGCGTAATACCGGATAAAGGCGCAATGGAATGCTGCTTTATTTTTTTTTACGGCTAATATACATCACTAATTTCTTTGTTTAAATGCTGTGTATTGTACCCGCATTTCATATGGCATTAGTGCCATTATTGTTCCCAGACTTCTACTTACATGGGAATAATTCGTGGGCATAGTTATGTTCCCTTTGAAAGCTTAAAAACATCTGATCAGCTTTAGATAATGTTTATACTAATATTTTATCATGTATTAATACTTATACTAACTATACAACTCATCCACTTTGGTATTGTTTTCCAAACTTGGGAAATCTGGGTATGGTTCCTGTCTGCAGCTCTTTGTGTTCCAGGGGTTGTCGCAATCTATCCAGGGAACCTCTCCGTCCAGATTGACGAAGGAGACAAACATGTAGTAGATGGCGTACATAATGATGACGTTGTAGTAGATACATACAAGTGCGCTCACCATGACCATACCCCACCCAATTCCTGTAGATATGTATAATGTGGTGACTGAGTTAAAAATATTCCTTTATATATCGCAAATATTCACTTAACAGCATCTTCAATATCAATGTCAATTTATTATAACAAACATTTTTAATCGGTTGACAAAACATCGCCTCTATATTTTAAAGTTATTATGGGTGACAGTTGTTTGGTCCCAGACACCGACAGACGGCCTTGGTGTTTAGGTTTATCTATTATTGTTCGAGTTCGTATAATGTAGGCTCGTTATGACGTTAATAAAATAAAAATTAAAATAAAAAATAAAATACAAAAATAACAGTCTAGAAACTGTTAGTGATACAGAAAATTTGTTTTGAAATGAAATAAGATATTGATCGACAAATACTTATAGTGAACATAAGCCATTTTGCATGAGCTCGTTTGAATATAAGATAGCTATAAAACATGAATTCATTGCCGAAGCTTAAGAGATTCAAAAGAGGTTGCTTAGCTACTACAACCTAATATAAATGATAAAGATACTGTTAAATGATGAAAAGGAAAGTATTCAGATGACTGAATAATACATGAAACTACTTTGTAATCATCAACTCAGTCAGACTCGTTAAAATTAGTGTGGCATGAAGAAATCGAGGGCTCAACGCAACACTGTCGTAACTTGTTCTTATTTCAATATGAGTTACAACACTGTTGCGTTGAACCCTCGAAATGTTAGTGGTAAGATTTGCATACCGAGCAAAACAAGAGCACGCACATTTAACTAAAGTTGAAAACGAACGTGAACGAGAAATGAACAAAAGAGATATTAATTCAAAGACGAACATTGAAATATTTGTAAATTTCATTATAATTATACTTGTTACTTAGTATCGTTACAAGAAACCCACTGCTAAAACACGTAACTGCATGAATATGTGCGTTTTCTACTTTGTTAGCATGAAAATGAAACCCAACACGTTACAATAACAAAACAAACATATTGTGACAGCTCATTTTTGTTACAATGTTTGTGAAAATATTATTGTGCCAAGAACTCTGGACAAAGAATCTTCACTTGTGTTTCAGGTTGTTTTATTAATTTCTACTGATTTTGTATAAACACAGCATTTTGTTCAACCATTGAAAGGAATTAAAATGCTTTTGAAAGTGCGATCTTGACACATTTCTGCCGTTCTGGCGGAGTTCACTTGACAATAATTCTGACAAGAACCAAGGGTCAAGCGAACGCCTTTGATAACGAAAGAGATTAGTGTTATCAACGTAAGTTACAGTCAAACACGCCCATTTGAATACGAAGGCGGAGTCTAATTTCGATAACGTGACTTCCGATTGGAAAACAACCATTTCAAAACGACTTTTTCAAATCATTTTTATATCGCTTTCATTTCAGAAGAAAGATGATTGTAATTAAACGTATCAAGAACGACAAAATGCAGTAGACTCAACTAAAGGTATGTTAGAATTCATGATAAACATACATTGGAGATAAAGCTTACAACGGCAAATTTTCCTGACATCACACATTTCACCATTTCAGGAGATATATATATAATGTTGTTTATAATTACTATGGAACTCAACAACAAAACACACCTTGCCAATACAAACACACGCAAACACATACGGAACGTCAAACACTATTTATAAGGCTTTTTAAACTTCTAATAAAATGAAACATGCTGAAGAAGTCCATAACGATTTAAAAAAAAATATTTTTTTTTAAGATACTGATCTATCTATCTATCAATTTACTGCATCCACTTAACCAAAAAGAATGCATGCAAGTTATTGTAGATAAATTTTGTTCCTACAAGCAACAACTGACTGATAAAATATGCTTCTGTTTCATACCAACCATGTTAATATGTTTTAATGAATTATCAAGATCTGTATTTCCATTCATTCTTGTATAATCTTCATGCTAACATGAATAGTTTCCAGCAAAGCGGAATTAGACAAGACAAGAAAGGCAAAAAAGGGGAGTTTGTTATTCGCCAGACATGCTAGTAAACACTAATGGTTACAGCAGATTTATAGACAACGGGTTAAAATGGAAGGTTTAGCCATGTATATTAGTGCCACTGTACCACACCAAACCGTGTAGATACCATACCATAAAACATTGGGCTGACTTTCCAAACCGTAATTGGACCCTCGGACGAAAATTGGCCAAGTGCCAACTCGAAGAAGAAGATTGGTAACCCCGATATTATTAACATGATGGCGTAAGGCACCAAAAAGGCTCCTGAAAAAAGAACAGCAAATTTCTGTTATTTTGATATTATATTTGTATGTAATCAGTTAATATATGTATATTGTTTTTACCGTAAAACAAAGGGCTAACTTTCCAAACTGTGATTGGACCTTCTGATGAAAATTGGCCGAGTGCCAGTTCAAAAAAGAACAAAGGAAGACCGGATATCAGCAACATAATAACGTACGGAATGAGAAATGCACCTGAAAAATATGGAGATAAAAATCAAAGCACTGGACGGCGTGAATTTTCTTATGTTCAGAAAACTCACATTTGCCTGCGTGAATAATACGCTGAAATAAGAAGTTTGAATCAAATACGTTTTTTACAAAAATAATTCTGTTTTAAGAATATCTAAGACATAAATATAAAACTTAGCATAAAGTAAATAATATTTCAAAGATATTGTCTAACAATTAATTTATGCATCGTCCTATTATATTTGAGAGCAGACAGGATTATTTTTCTTTAAGCAAAAAAATATAAATGTCTCGGTAATAATTTAAATTAAAGCAACGTTGCATTCCATATAAGTGTCGTTCGTCATTCTGGTTGCTGAAATAAACTGTATATTGAAAAATTACAAAACAATTTTGTACAATTATAAAGTAAAAAAAATGATGTTCGAATTGCGTCCCTTGGGTAGAAAATGTGAAGATGTGACTGAGTAATTGCTCAATTTAGGAATTAGTATTTGAAATAGATATATGTAAATTTGTAATGCAAATACATCCAAACTATAAAATAGAAAGATGATTTAGTGTGATCTTTTTATGGCATGACATAAATTCTATTTTCCGAAACATTAATTTTCAAATGTTCTTTCATAATACGTGAAATATACAAGCTATTGCATTATTATCACTGCATATTAGTTCCATCCCTTCAAACACGTAAATAGATAAATAAATACAATCTTTTCTGAAGATGGCGGTTGAAAACAAGTCATCGAAGAGTTAAGACTGTCAAAATATTTACATAACAAAACGTGCAGACATCGGTGAAGATGTCTAGACACTTCAAAAACCAATTAAATCTTAACATTATAAATTCCGTAAATCTACGTTTTCTTTAGTGGTCCTTGATTCGGAAAATAAAGCATTATTATGGTTGCCTTATATCGCATGTATGGTCGTGTCATGCTAAATATTTATATAAGAGCTTTTACGTCAAAAGTCGGACACGCCCATGTAGTAGTATTTGATTTTTATCATACATTTATTGACATCTCGTATCAATCGAAATACGATACTGGTAATAGTATATAAGGATTAAGAGTTCTTAGTGATAAATAAAATGAAAAAAAAACATACCCCCGCCATTTCTGTAACAGAGATATGGAAATCTCCAAATGTTTCCAAGACCGACAGCGTATCCTATAGCTGACAGCATGAAGTCCAGCTTGGAACCCCATGTCTCACGGGCAATTTCCTGAAATGAAAGAAGTCAATAAATTGTTATAATCTTCTGAAATTCTACTTTGCCTTGGTTAAAAGAGATTATTAAAGTTTGGGTGACTATCAACAAACATATGTTTGTGTGTGCGAAAAGAAACAATCTATCTAGGTGCGAAAAGTACATACCTTTTTAGCAAGATGCTTGGATGATGTTTCATTATAATAAACCATAATAATATTGTTATAAGGATTTTATTTTTAAATAGGAATATCTTCACTACGATGCGTCAATTAAGAGATACGGTGATTTCTGACACAGTGTCCGTGAGTATGCCAGTTTCATGAAAGTGTACGAGTACGCTCTGTGAATACTTCAAGAATAGGTAATATGCTATGAACATGTTTTACCTATCTAAATAGTATAAGAAAAAAGAGGTATAGATAAATGGGTGAATGTCCTTCGTAAACCTATGTTCTTTGTTGACAAAAATAGCCAAAGATCATATCGTTGCACATATCATTATGTGTAATATCTACCTGAAATCTTCAAAAGCTTACAATATTTCAGATTACGGTAACGAAACGCAATTAATCCAGCAAAGGGTTTTTCCCACACGTTTCTGTCATGAACAAGGCTATGTTTTACCCCTTTATTGTCAACAAATAACGCACTGGATAAAATATACCCAATATTGTATAAATTCTTTCTAGTTTACGCTTCATGTATTTCAATAGAAATCGCTAACTTAAATGTTGTATTGAAACGTATTCAATAACGCATGGTATATAGTTACTGTTGTGTTCTTTGAAATATAAAAATGTTTTTAACATATTCAACAAGAAGAACTACGCACTTATCCATTGTAAGACATGCCTCACACAATATATTCAATGATCAGATTAAACTAGATCTACCGGCTTCTTTAAGAACGTCGCAAACACTTTAAATATGAATTATATTCTTGACGTATTTGATTATTTAAAAGATGTTGATGTATTCAGAGCGTATGTTGAAATGAATATGTAAACACAAGTTATTTGAATGGAGACTCGGGATCTGTGCTTGGTGAGTTTGCTGAATAATTTAAATACCCCAAATAACGTCTCAAGATAGATATATGATTGTATACATCTATTGATTAAAGTTTTCAATCTAGCAACTATGTATGTATGTGAATGGATTTATTCAGAAAATAATAAATTGACGCGACCTGCATATTGAAATATGCAAGCATCGCCGTAGATTTGGTTTCGTAAATTCGTAAATAAAGACACATTTCCTACACTGACATTTCAGATATTCCATTGTACGTCTTAATACGTAATAGAATAGCTAGCTGGGCTGCCTTTTAGTTACCTATAACATCTATACATACGGTCATGTATTTGTGACAATAGACACATACAATGGACACACAATTTATTTTTTCCACCGCCGGACTCAAATTACGCCAGCATTAACTTAAATGCGATGAAGTCCTGTTTATATGCGATGTGTCATTTCATTTGAAACCTGTCGCCAAGAAATGACTGCATTCAAATTACATTTCCATTGCTTTTGCTATGAGATAAGACAAAGAGGAATTAAAAAGCAAAAATATTGGCTTGGATATATCATGCTTTACGAAAAACAACCAAGATTAACTTTTTTAACAGTAAATTGTTTTTGTAAACATATAAGATATTTTGTTTACAAGTAGATCATTGTTCGATTACATTTCGGAGGTACATCGAAATAAGCTTTCCGGACTCGATTTGATCGTCTTTTACGTTTTGAGGGCAACTGTCGGCTTCAGTGTTTAGGGCGTCGGTTTACTTTAAACGTTTGCTAAAATTGACCTAAAATCTGCAATAAAAATCAAGGACAGGTAACTCATAAACGAGTTCGTCCACACCAAATTATTTCTTTTTCTCTTAAAAAGTTTATGTTATCATATGCTATGGTCATGCAAAATTAAAAAAAAATATGCAAGAGTTATCATTTTTCCTGTATGTCAATGTGCAGAAAACTAGAAACTGTGCCTAACCTTAGTTCATGCACATCCCGATAGTCATGTGACACGGGTGTCTCATCGCATACACCATTACGAAATCTATATCATGTTAAGTGTATGATTAAGTTTAATTTTACAGCAATGCAATGTGCACTAAAATATCTATTAAATTCGCCACGGAAGATTGCAAGGATATGACAATGATTGAAATAGATCGGCGTTAAAATAAATGCTTCGTCACAAAGCTAAACTGGTTTATGAATCACTCGCGAATTTGTCAACATTTAAGATCGTGTTTTGTTTAGACCATGAATCTAATACAACGAATGTATTAAATTATTATCGACTGTCTTCAGTTATTTTAGTTCTGTCTGAAACTTGATTTAAGTTTATGTAATTAGTTTGAACGTTTCAATTTTCGCTGGTCTGTCTATATACATTTTGTACTACTTTTGCGGTGGTAATTTTCCATCAGGTAAAAATAGAAGCGTTTGAATGACGCCTGCAAAAATTATATACCCCTAGATTTAGATTGACCTGATCGTATACATACAAAGTAAATCGTAGTTAACAAATTGTACTTCTGCACCATACCAGAATATCGCCAGTTTTACGTACTAATGTAATATTACACGGGTCGATGTCCCAAAAATATCCTTGACATACATTCCACATAATGCTTTAATGCCTTCATAGGACATAATGCGATATACGTTGGAATATTTTTTTGAAATTAAATACAATTGATACACATATTCTCCTTTAGTTCTTATAATGTCTGGTTGTGTTTGTCATTTCGTCTTTATCATTCTTATTCGTTTTGTTTGTACGTGTATCGAAGCTGATTTGAATCTATCGGTTTTCTCTGAAATATGTGACTATGAACAATGATACGCTTGCATCGCAATCTGAGATGTTTGGCCCAAATAAACATGATTTGGATATCATTTTTTTGGGCATTTAAAGAATAAGCTGTACAGCTAAACTGGTCCCTGTTGACTTAATAATATATGTACAAAGCCTTTGGTGCACTGCAACTTGGAACGGGAGCCGGTTTATCACCATTAGCGCGCTACATAGCTAAACGTATTCAGTGTTGCAAATAATTAATTGCGAAGTTAATTACAATGTACATTAAATTCATGTTCCCTGTTAATGTTTTATCATACATGGAGCATAATAATGATTAGAAATAGTGTTATTAGACAAGTTTTGGAAATACTAATTTCTATCTTAAATTTTCGATATTTTGGAGCTGACACTACACTTAGACAACCTACCCTTACTGCTTGTCGCGTAAAAGTAATTCGTTAGTAAAATACAGTAAAAAACGTGGTTATAGTAAATTCTGCGGAACTTGATTAATAACTACAACACAGTATATATATTAATTTATTATACATAATAAGTGTAGGCGTGTGATCATATAACATTCAGGAACGGTATGATACTCAAGCAATCGTGACCCCTATTATTATATATGCAAATCATATTCAAATATAGATATATGATTTGTATCAAACGCGATTAATATTCAGTAAAAAATCGGGTACCAGTCAACTGTCGTATGTATCACATATAGTGATACTGTACACGCAAAAAGAAGTGTGCTGGCGCTCGACTGGGGTTCAAAACTGAAATGCTAGACTATTTTCATGTTAGGCCAAAAAATATGCTTATAACCATACCCCTTAAAATAAATGTGTAGGGTAACTGTAGGTATGCAAAACGTTTTTTTTTCAAGGTAAGACAGGAGACTACAGGGATTCAGATCACGCAGTCATTAGTATAGTGACGCAGATATGTCTTTGAAATGAAAAGAGACGTCATGAAATCAAAGCACTAAAGGTGCTGTGGTTCGAATCGGTAGTCACGCTGAATGCATACTGCGCTTGAACTCGATTAAGTACATTAATCTGCACAACAATGTCCTGTCCATGTACACACCTCTCCTGGTAAAAAGAACGAACCGAGCCGCTTTTTATCATTAGCTTTTTAAAAGCTAATCTTGTTCAATTCGCGCCTTACGTTCTTTGTGAACTGTAAGATTGGTATATATTCTATACATGGCCGTACTAGTCCGTACGAAGTTAAGCATATTCGAATCCCTCGTCAAAATGTAAAGAATACTGACATCTCAATCTTTACATTGTAAATCAGTGTGGTTCTTCGGTAACACTTAAATAATGGCAATCCATAGGAGTGTAATTTGATCTCGACGTTAGCAGGGTCACTCAAATAGAATAGTCCATTCAATTGAAAGACCCTGACGTTAGTTATGTCATTGTGCTAGATATAATATTTTTATACATGTATTTCATTCTTAACATTTTAACCCACATGCGAGAGTATCGAGTTTATGTGTGTGTGTTGCATGTTTCTATAGTGCTGTAAAAAGTTATTATGGGCTACGAAACTTAAGCTCAAAACTGAATGTCATTATTAAATTATGATTGTAAAAATAGCTGCATACAGTTTTTTATCACATTCAGATCAATGTGTTCATATCTTCGTTGTTTCAAATTAAAATTGACATGGTATGATTGTTTGGGTTTTACGCCCCTTTTCAACAGTCAGAGACATATGAGGCGGACAGTTCACCTAACTATCGTTCTTGGGACTAACCAGTACTATACTCCCATCCTCCGTTAGCCACTGCCTACTTTCTCACATAAAGAGACATGGTCGATAGCTGGGCTCGTACCCACGACCCTCTATAAGGGAGAGGTTACAGTGATTTAAAGTAAGCGACATTAACAACACGCCCACGGAGGCGGGTCAAAATTAACATGGAAACTACCTCATACACAATATAAGATTTTAGAACGATCTCAGCGAAATCTCATCTTCACAATCATAAACTACATTGTTTGCATTTCAAGTTAAACAATACTAGACATGGAATTTGCTCACCATTTAGAGCTATTCGATTTATTACAGGAAACACGAACAATAGCAAGCATGTTATTGCTTGACCCAGTGACCTTGGGCAAGCTGACATTAAGTTAACCGCGATATAATATTTAAATAAAAATATATAATAAGTCACTGTGTAATTGTGCAACTTGATAGATTCACTGTGCTGAATTAACCAGACCTACTAGTGTGTACGTATTAATAACGAAAAAACAAGTCCCTTCCAATGTAATTTACCTAAATCTGCAATATCGTGACTGGTACGCGAACAGTATGACACAGCACTGACGATATGAAAGCGGACAGACTTTGGTGTCTCCAATAAAATCCTTACTGTAACACAATTGCAAATTCACATACGTAACCAAATTTTTTAGATGAATTTGTAATCGAGTCAAGTGCAGTTTTTTCTGATAAATTATTTCTGTTATTCAATATGCTTGTTTGATTTTTATGAAATTTTGCAAACTCTTGTTTTTTGGTATCTCAGAACGAATATGTTCAAAAAAACAGTTTGTATTACATATCCATGGCGAGAGAAGCTTTTCTGAATGTTTTTTATTTTTGTTGTTCTTTGTTCCATTTTGTTGTTTCTTAATTCAGTATCAACGTTGTTGTTAATAGGAATAAGATGAATTATAATTATTGTTGCAACTGATATTAAATAATGGTATCGTTGGTGTTTATTCGTGCTTACCAGACACCAGTGTTTTATAGACAGTGTTGTTGTTAGATATGGGTTAGGTTATAATATTTATGTATACTAAAATGCAATAAGTGAAAGCTGTAATGCCAGAAACTTCCAATAATTAAGATCACTATAGAGCCAGCTTTTATCATTTTCTGCTATATTTAAACTTGATATTGCGACCAACTCGATATAAAGACATATAGACATTCTTCATATGAAAGTTTATTCAATTTAGTTACCCCGGTAGTGGTCGAGTGGACAGTGTGTTGACCTTGTAACAGGGCGATCCTGTTTTGAATCCCAGCCGCGCGTAGGTCATACCCTTCGAAACTATAAAAAATAGATCATATTGTTGATTTGTTTCCTCCATGTAATTAGAAATAACGAAACTGGCAATTATCCCAGATCTAGTAGGTGTAATTTACAATATCAAATAGTTTTTTTGATATCATGTTCTCTTTGTTCCTTTTTTGAAAATAGTGTTTTTTCATATCATGTTCTGTAAGTTGTTGCAATTTGTTCATATCGAATTGTTGCACATTCTTTAAAACCTCCTTTCATCAGTACAGTGGTTTCTTCATTGAATGTTCCTTATAGCCGGCTTCTACATAAAACAGTAAACAATCTTCTTCATTTAAATAACATTGAATGTAAAACCGAATCATATATGGACTGTATGTATGTAATTTTATGAAACAAAATGCTTGCATTTATGTCGTAATAAGTAGCCTATACGTATCATTAGTTAAGCTTAAAACGTTGGATTAAAATTTATAAATTTCTACGCTGGATATATACTGAGATGTAGATTGTAGATCTGTTGTAAGTTCAACCACATTCTAAACATCTTAACTCAGCGAAAAGACCAGAATAATCCAAACAATATGCTGTGAAGTGTTTTCGAGGGTGAAATTCATCACCCAAAGAGGTTAAGAAAACTAAATCGGTGATTTTAACCAAACTTTGAGCTTGTGAAATGAATTGGAAACATGAGGACAGAATATGTTGTACTTGGTTATAGCACATACAATTTATATATGAATACGACCTCGAATCCACTCAAACGTGTAGAAGAATTTTACGTACATGGGCATATGTTTACGATGTGAGAACTTTATGACAAACTTAAAAATCAACAATATCAGAACATTGGAAAAGTTTATCAGATTCGAATGCAATGGTTGACTGAGAAAGATGGTGTCATAAATGGAGTGATATTAATCAGCAGTCATTTCCGTGCCTGCGTGGTTGATCGTATTAGATGTATGAATTATGTTTGTGTCTGGTTTTAACTGACTGTTGCATTAATGCGTCATTTAATGCACTTCATTTCTTTATCACTGTGTAATAACATGCTATATATTTTCCTATTTTTTTGTAAGCTCTAGATATTCAGAATCAATAAAATATGACGTCATTAACTACGTCTTCAGAATGTAATAAAATAATATGAATCAATGTCAAAAAATGAATCCATGATGATAATTCATATATGCGACTAAGTCGTGGTCACGATTTAGTAAGTTATTAAGTCATCTCGTGCGCACGACTTATAGCAACTCGTGGCCACTACTTAAACAAAATCGCGCACAATCATGTCACTTCCGTTCCACCCTAGACGTCAATAGTAACAAGATGAGAATTTAGTTCAGTCCATCATAAACTTACAGAGAGTATCAACGATAAATGAAACTATTTAGTTGTCGTATGCAGCCTTCATTACGTCACAAACGTAAAAAAAAGATTTGCAGTTGGTGTTCTACGAAAGACCGGTGGTGACAACTTCAAGATTTCACAATTTCAAAACATGATCGTACAACTTCGATTTCAACTTCATTATTTCATGTTTTGAAATTGTGAAATCTTGAAGTTGAAATGTCGCTACCGGTCTTTCGTAGTGTTCTGAAACTACACTGACTTTCAGAATTCTACTGTCATGTCAAACGGTTCGGATGACTTAACTTCACCATGAACCAAATTCACATAACTTATAATCATGATAATAATATTATATATCAAGTGAATTTAATTCGTATTTAGTTCACTAAGATTGTTTACAGTTTGTCCTAATTTCTCGTCAAATGAAATGTCTGCATTTCATTTGAAATTTGAAAAATATGTCGCATAAAATGTGCCTAAGACCTGATATGGAGAAAATACGTCACTTATTTTTCTGTATGTACAGAAATTAAGACAAACTGTAAATCAGTTATCGTTCATATTTTGAATTTTATGCGACATATCACTACGCTCCGCTCCGCTCCGCTCCGCGTCGCTTGTGATATATCCCATAAAATTCAAAATATGAACGATAACTAATACATGTACTTTTTTATGGGATTTTAGTCTGGCAAACAGGGATGGAATAATACAAAATTCCGTCAATCATGAACGAGACATTTTTAGATGAACTTGATGTATACACCAAAGGTAACACACCGCAGTCATATATATACTAGTAGTTTCATCTATAGATTATAATCTTTAAACTGAACTGTACGCATTGAAATATTATCAAACAGTTAAAGCGTGAATGACTAATAGATGTATGAACCATGAACAGTATGGGGTAATTTCACTTAGATTTTAATGGTGTTTTATACTAGATTTATATAAGATTACGTGAAAACTGTGTATGATCACAGGGGGATCGGTTATACATGAAGCTCCTCCGTGTTTTATTTATTAATAATAACTATTTCGTAACTTTGAATGATGCAACATCTAGCCGCCATCTTATAGCTGCTTGCGTGGTCACAATGGCGTCGATTTCGGACTCGGACCTTGTAACTGACTTCCGTGAGAGATGTGTGAGATCTAATAACAGGGTTCAGAGACACTTGCGTGTTTAGTATGGACTGTGGATGTGTTTGGGAGCTTTTTAGTGACGAACAAATGTTGCGAAGGGCAAAACGAATCTCGTAGCCACTATTCATTGAGTGATGTACATTAAATGGATAGGCAAAAACATTATTGAACTTAAAAATACAAATTACAAAATGATCGCCCATCGTTGAAGGGGCGGGGGTGGAATTAAAATGTTGGTCCAACTTCAAAGGTTCGGATCGACCCCTGCCTTTGTACACCTTTAGTAGGACCTATAGTAAGTAGAACTACGGCCTGGTTTGCATCTACTAAATATGTACTAATTGTATCAGTGAACACTGTCGTTCATTCTTGATTAGAGTTGTACTCGATCTTAAAACATTTTGTCCCTATAGAAAAGTAGTTTAATAGCAAAATTGAACCATTTCATAACTCTACGATGAATATATATATTATCAATGAAGATATATTGCGGTAGCCATGCCTTCGAATGGTTAAACTATAACTATCTTCAATCACATCTGAATAAAGCTAACATGATGAATTAAAAGACGTCAGTGCAAAATATTCTGTTCTACTTCAATTTTAAAATGACATAACGAAGGCCGGTGTTTTAAATGGGGTGGTTAGTTTTCTTTGGATAAATTGATGACTTTATATAAAAATCCAGATTACTGCTCAACCTTACATGTATGTATGGATGTATTCTACGCATGTCTTAGCATTTGTGTGTAAATAAATAAACACAATATCATACATGACTGACACGTCAGGGTCCTTCAATAAATTAACTTATCATTATGATTTACCATTTATCAACTCAACATATTGATTTATTATTATTTATTTCCGCAGCAGTAACTTATTCTAACAGAATTAGGTATATATAAATATAAATCAACACTTATGGGTATGTGGAGAAATGTATGAAACTCATATTGAATGATTTATGGTGATAAATACACTAGATTTATTGTACCCTTAGCCATGAGTACATAGTCGAACAATCTCTCCAGCGATCTATTCTTTTTATTATTGTGGTTTCCTCCTTTTGTATTTGTTTTACAAAATAAATTCTAGACGAGTCGAAACGAAGATTGAAACAATTATGGCGAGTATTATATACAGTAAAATCTCGATTATCCGAAATTGACGGGACCGAAATATTATTTCGGATAAGTCATGGTTTCGGATAATACGATTCGGATAATGGAGCTTACTTTTACATTGATATATAAAGCTGATGGTGGATAATTCATGAAAGGCAATGAAATATCGAAGCAGCTGAAGTAGAAAGTTAAAATCAGGACGATGAAAAGTCGAAATGACCAACTTACAATGGTTTCATATAAATCAACGTTGGTTGAAACGACAAACCAAAGATTGCGAAAAGTCAAAAGTACAATTAAAGCAGCATGGGACTATTTATTCGCAAATA
This sequence comes from Lutraria lutraria, assembly GCA_964023205.1. Classification (NCBI taxonomy): domain Eukaryota; kingdom Metazoa; phylum Mollusca; class Bivalvia; order Venerida; family Mactridae; genus Lutraria; species Lutraria lutraria. Next base: position 34,015,122 of record OZ026833.1, read on the forward strand.
AATTTGACTGTAAAATTGGTGTTTGAATATAAAGTATGGCTATTAACATTTTCATCCTGAGGGCATTTGTAATAGATTTCTAATTTGTTATATGTATTCATTATTCACATAAAACAAATTAGTTAGTGGTATGCATTGTTCATTCTAATTTAATCAGAGCGTGAAAATTCGCCGAATGTCACAAATGTATCGATTTGGCCGATTTGTTACATTATAACAATTTTTCGGCTGATTTCTGGCAAGACCAAGTGAAGGCGGCTTAAATAATCAAGATTATAAACTTTCCGAAATAACTAATTCGTAATGAAAATATAGATATTAAGTAAAAAAGTATAATAATAAAATATATATTATACGAGCTTTGATACATTACAAGAGCATACATTTACGACATTTACGGTAAACGTTACGTATAATCGACCTGAATATAATTATCATAATTATATCAAACATCCAAACATACATCTAAAATTGTTATATAAATGTATACTGTCATGAATAGTGCAAAACCACAATAAACATTCAGTTGTTTTACGTCACTCTAAGCTGGTATACGTTTTTGAAAATGATTATTTAAAACCCGCATCTAAAAATCTACGTTGGCTTTTTACGCCATGTTTTATTTTTCGTTTTCGCTTGCGAAGGGACGGCAAAGTCACTGAGTGTTTGTCGTCTCATCGTGTTTTCGCATTGTCGTTGCGAAAAAGCGAAAATACGACATGGCGTAAATTAGACACCATAAAAATCCATTATATATGCTATAAATGAAGCACAACAATCGTCCGGCAAAAAGTCGAAGTTTTAAAATTATTTAATTGTATAATGAAGACAATGTCTAATGCTATTTTGAGAATGGCTCTCACGAAACGAATGTTAAAAAGTTTGGGCCTGATAATATTATTTTATTCAATAAACAGGGGTTGTTTTTGTTATGACTGATGTACCGTGACGAAGATGAAATGAACTTTAAATATATAATTATACTTATTTACGTCTGTACAGCAAACAACTTTTCTAGAGGTAGTGTGCGTGAGTGATTTACATTGAATATTTGTAACATGTGGGTGCTAAGCACGTACTCCCCATTTTGTTGACGACTTGTCTAGAGCGTACAATGATTTATATCCATCCGCAAATTTGAAAAAAGATGAGGAATGAGGAGTTTAAAACAAACGCGGAAGCGATACGTATGTCCCGAACCCTCAACACACAACAATGGGTGGTACCTTGTGGTTATCATTATAGTATACCTCCAAAGTTTCATTGACCTCATTGACCATCCCTCATTCTGTAGTTACTAATAATCAATGTACATGTATTAGTAAATATGTCAATTTTGCTTGCTCTTACGTCTTATTGTCTAGGCTGGGATGGTTGGTTCCTGGCTGTTTTGGGGGTTGATTTTAAATCATTCATTAGCAGTGTTGTACTTATGTTCTGGGGTTGGCTAACCTAGCCGGTACAATGACAATATTGGTTCCCGTTAAAGAATCTCTTAAACTTATCGGAGATAATAAATGTCCAATAAAAAACACTCAGACTATGCGATTTGAGCTCGGAGACCGATGTCTAGTTTTATAACCTCATATCATTGGTTCGAACGTCCGCGATCTCAAGTGGAGTAACCTTGCAAGTATACCCACAGGACGATTTTGACTTACAGGCTTCGTGTTACTAAATGTTATACCTCCGGTTTTACATGGAGTGCACAATTCTTACACCAACGTTATGAAGATTTCTAGTTGAGGGTGACTGAGTACTTCTGAACAAAATAAGGCGGTAGACTCGGACTATAATTATACAACTATGTGGTCTATTGATTATTGTGCATGAACTATCATTGTATACCAAACTGGCTGTGTTAAATTACAACAAAGCTGTATTGTTCATGTAACCGGTTTACCTATATACCACATAAGCGGCTTTAAAATGAGTGTTTGTATTCAATTTTAGAAAACTAATGACCCGATTCTTTCAATAGTGGTTACTTAAACCTTTGCAGGAGCGATTGCAGCAAATGAAAAGGATATTCACAATTTCAAATAAGAGTATAATATTGAAGACTACTTACGCAAGCAAAGGTTCAGGTCGAAATAAATTACCGCCCGGATTTATAGATCGGTCAAATAGCACATTTTAATCATGAAAACCTATCAATTGAAAATGAGAATGATTTATGTTATCAATTATATTGTATGAGATAATGTTAGATTATTATTATTATTATTAGATTATTTGTCTCCGTCATAAAAATAGATCTCTACACTGATACCGTAATTCAAAGGTTATAAATTGTGAGGAATATAAAGTCAAACATATCAATGATTAAACAGCACCAAAGAAATAGGGAATCAGTAGGGGCCATTATGAACAAGATGTTTATTTGGTATGTTATATCAACATAATGCTTGTATGTAGTTGTGTTAAATGGTGTCTGTGCTGCACCAGGTTGTCGATCAAAGCTAAGTTTCGGCTGTGGTTATCTCATACGACAGGGTGAACATTCTATTTGTTCCTGTGTATCAAATATTCGAACCATTTCATTGGCTGTAATTATCAACTTTTACTAGTTCTGATTTCTTCGTAAATGTACGGAAACGAAGAATAGACATCATACATAATTTTCGTTCATCACGTTACGCAATTTGAATGTTGATGGTTGATGGTTTAGCCCCCCCCCCCCCACCAAAAAACCGTGTTTAACATGGATAAAATGAAGATGAAATAGCGCGATTCTTTCAGTTGCAAAAATAAAGGCATATACATATCGTATATAATGCATTTGTCAGTCACTATTATATACACATGTACTTAGGTTCTATATCTCAATATAACTTTTATTTCGATACCAGAAAAGGTGTCCGTAGGCCAGACAAGGAGCGTAAATGCAACATCAGCGACATCGACATTTCAACCCTACAATTGTTATTATGGTGGTTGCCAGTAGACACCATTGATAGGAATGCGTCGCCATGAATAATACTAAATCCCACGGCATGGTTAGGATTCCGCAGAGGTGAGTGGTGAGAGAATTTGGCGAAGGTTCTACTTGATCGCACAATTTGAATTTAAACAAACAATGTGAATTTAAGGTTAATTACACTTTTTGTTAACTGATTGTTTACACGCATGACTGAATTTATCCATGCGGTTTCTCTGACCTCGTGGCAAAGGGTAATTACCTAAAATCTAAACATTTTGTATTTTGTTCATTTGTCATACCCACATCCTTAAACATCTATTTTCTTAACAATACTGTTAAAGTCACCAGCAGCTACTCCCTACAGAAATGTACTAAAATGATATTACACCCTTTCCTGACTATTCGTATTAACGGCAACCTAAGATAGATGTCTCATAAGCCAATTTGCTGGCTCTTTCAATAGGGGTGACGCCGTTCTATAGCGTGACGTCATTACGTTTGTCATAGCGCTACCGTAGTGTACACATTGGGATGACGCTGTAATCAACAAAGCGTTTTACCTTCCACATTTCATGTACTGGTATGTATCAAAATATATATTAAACGTTATGTATTAGTTATCGTTCATATTTTGAATTTTATGGGATATATCACAAGCGACGCGGAGCGGAGCGCAGTGATATGTCGCATAAAATTCAAAATATGAACGATAACTGATTTACAGTTTGTCTTAATTTCTGTACAGACAGCGTAATAAGTGACGTATTTTCTCCATATCAGGTTCAAGGCACATTTTATGCGATATATTTTTCAAATTTCAAATGAAATGCGGACATTTCATTGGACGAGAAATTAGGACAAACTGTAAACCAATTTTACATCAAGATTGCTTCAATAAAATGTAAATTCTGACGAAAACTCAGTGTATGGTGTCTTAGAATTAAGTATTACTTTTATGCGTACGGGGTCCTGTTGTATGCCTTAGAATGGTTAAAATGGCTTTTATCGATCATCGATGATTCTAGGACAAAGTTTGTTATTATCTATAGGACATGTCTATTATCTTTTTACAAAAATGATTAAGTGACCTTGACCTGAATTGTAAAGTCGGGAACATAATTACTTAGAAGCCTTGAAATTCTGATTTTGTAATTTTCACGCAAAAATAATTATTTTCTTTATGTATCGTTGCATGTGGCCATGTTACACTTATTGTGTCCGCTTTGTTATAATATGGAATCGACAAAAGGCAAGCTATTGTAAATATATCGCACAATTCTATGTTATCTACGTTTGAAATCGGGACTCTGAAAGATATGTTTAACTAGATGGTTACGTCAAATACAAACTAATGTAATTATTAGGTATATAGATACAATGTTTAATGTAGTTGCTGCGCAATTTGAAGTCGGCATAAGTATCATGTTACGGAAGAATTTGTCTGTTATCATTCACTGTATTATAAACCAATGAATAGATGCACAGACAAGCATGTGTGAACGGCCCCTCTGTGGGTAACGATCACCGAGTAAAGGAATCGGGACTTCTCGGTGTTTGTCTGGAGAAAAATGCATATTTCTCAGTTACAGAAATGCCTGAGTAGTTACAACTGCGAGCAAAGGACGGCCACAAATGTAGCACGTATTGATCATGGATGTTCAAACATACACAATGAATCACTAGATGGAGCGTCAAGCTCATGTACTGTACTTTCGGAACACCTCGGCTAATTTCTTATCCCCAACGTAGTCAATGTCAGCCGAGATGTACCGGATGGTGTTATGTATACGACCAATCGTGACCACTCGGGGATTCCCGTCACTCAAAAATACGCCCCGTAATTTAACAAATTTTGGATAAGCGGTTTCCGGTCACTACTTTTTCAACACTAGGCAATCGTTTTCAAGAATTATTTTAATATAACATACTTTCAAACTTGTTTATCATTCGCTATTGATAAAATGTGCATTAAGTTCCGATTGCTGTACAATTTAGACTGATTCTCCTTCTATGTTCCAGTGCAGACAAAGTCAACGGGAACGAGTTTATTCTACAAATATCACTGATCACTGATAAAAACATTAATACCTAACGACAAAGTTGATTTAATGTGTTGCCCATGATCCACATGTTTTGCTGTATGCGTGCGTAAGGACACACTAGCATAAACAGTGTAAAGAATATGGTTACGTAACTGTATACACTATATTTGGACTAAATGCAAATCCGGGTAATAACTCAAAGATAACATTGTAGTAGTGACATTTGCACTTGACGGCCATGCAACAAAGGACAACCAAAGATTATCTACGACTTATAATATACCACACATTCCCTTTCTATACATTATCTTTGCTTCAAAGCCAATGTGAAACTATTCATTAAATTCGCCGGCTCACCCCCCCCCCCCATACTTAATAACGTGTATAAAATCTTTTGAGGTAATTTGATTTCGATGTTAAATTTTAACACACATATTTCAGGTGTTGAATATAGAATTGCATACGTTTATTGTCAGTGAACGTACAAAAGAGTATATAATTTGATACGACGCATTCAAAGATTGTATTATTCGTTTGATTATGAACAAGTTTTAAAGATTTTTTTTATAATTGTATATCTAGGGTTTTCAGTTAGAAGGAAGAGAAATTCCTCTTTACTAATTGGTTCAAATCCCGTGATGTGTATTATAGCGAACTGGTAAAAAGAGACATTGCCTTCAGAATAACACCAGATAATTAAGTATTTTCAAGAGTTCAGAAAACTAAGATTATATTATGTCGATTTCCAATTCTCTGATTGGTTAGATCTTGGTGTATGTGTTTTAAATTGACCAATCATGAGTCTGTTGATTTTTGTTGAAATCTGAACTAGGTAGTTGAGTATAGCTGGTTATCTTGGCACATAATATATATACATGTATACATGTAAAGATTTATTATTATAAAATGAAATATCACCGAGCAAAGGCTACAAACACTACCTGTAAAATTACATAATTAATATTCTTAAAATGCACTCAAAACTCAGTTAATAATACAAATGGTCGGGAGGCAAATACACATGCAAGGTCTGAACGTTCCCAAATACATGTATGTTCGTGTCAAAATCCAGTGTTGTCTCTTGAAGTACAGATTTATTGGTGAATATGTGGTCAAATGGTAACACACTGGTCTACTAAACGAACGATCGTGGATTCGAATCTCAGCTCGCCGCCAGTTTTTCTGGGGCGGTCCCAAAATGGTTTTAGCTGTTGAATGGGCAGTTAAACAACAGGCAGAGTAAAGATTTAAACACTATCACTTGATACAGTGCAACCTCTCCAGATCGGTCCTCTCTTGAGCAACAACCTCACTTCAACAACAGCATGATTTTTGCCACTGCAAGATTTGACAATTGCTTTAACCTCTCAAGAACAATCTCACAAATACAACATAATTTTGCTGCTCCCAAAGGGTGTTACTTTTGAGGGGATGCACTGTATATTTATGTTGTCGTCGTTAAGTTTAGCGTCTTACTAAATGGAAGACCACGAGCGAACATCCGGGTAGTAATAACAGCCTTCCGTAAGCTAGCTGAACAGCTTCCTCACACGTGACTTTCTGACTCGTATGTATGGGATTCGAACACTCAGTGGTGACGGAAAAGTGCCATCTAGTCAGAGAATGTAACAACTCGGCGTCGGAGGTCATGTTGGTGTCATATGTGTCCATATTGGGCAATAATAGGTGGCGAACAAAGGATTTCTTCAGCTGTGTTTATATTACATTGTTGTCATCAATGACATGTCTTCATTGCAATACGAAACAACAGTGCAACCTCTCCAAAGCAACATCCTTTCGGAGTAGCATAATTATGTTGTTGTTGAGATATTGCTCTAGAGAGGTTAAATTATTAGTGAAATTGTGTGCAAGGAAAAACACACAGGGAGGTTGTTGCTCAAAGGAGGGCCGCTCGGGAGAGGTTGTACTGTACATTATAAACTTCATGTTCCCCATTGTATGATCGCTTATTCAGGATACGTGGTTTATTTGATTTGTATGACAAATTACATATATGTTTATCTTGATTAAGCCTACAAGCAAAGATGTGAGATACATCTTTAAACAAATTTACGACCTTTACAGTCAGCGTGGTTATAAATCGTTACTTTGTTATGCATGCATTCCCTCAACTTGTATGATTCGCTTAAAATGTTGTGAAAACATGAGCCGTCGGCAATTAATAATTGTACGATAATCAGTCAAAGTTTGTTTTAAATTCGTTATACATTCAACTAATAATTGTACAATGTTTTCTCGGGCATATCAAAATAATTAGATTCATGTACAATAAGCATACATGTACATGTACATCAATATAATTCATGAATGCATTTGTATTTTCTCTGCATGTATATAGTCATGTTGTTTATGTTTTGTGGGGGGGGGGGGGCGACTTTTCCCTTCCTGTGCAAGTATGTCGTACGCAACTGTTTGAAGTTCAATAAGTTTGATTACGTCAAGTTCTCACTCCTATCTTTATTTGTTTTCGAACATTCATTTGTAGTATGTTATCTTTTATATTAACGTGCATTTCAAACATAATACGATGTTTTCAAACCTACTTCATGACGTTTAACACGTATTGTTTATTTCATAATCCTAGTTATCCGAGTTCAAAGGGTCGTCACAATTTGACTTTAGGTCCAGATGAATCATTTTTAAGAGAATTTCAAAATATATACGAAATGGACCACACCCAAAACAATAAAACAGCAATAACTAAAAAAACAGAGCAAGATTCAATACAACGGAAACCAGAAACAACAACACGAAAACACAAGAAACAACAACACGAAAACACCAGAAACAACAAAATGACAACACCAGAAACAACAGCATTTATTACAAATCTAATCACCATGTTCACATATTGTAGGATTAGAAATACATTTTGTATATTTTTACTATTGTCTTTTGCTTTCCATTGTATTAAGTGAGACGTCATTTATTGTAACCATTTAAACATTCATCAAATCAGAGTGGCAAGACTTAATCAAACATTAACGGGTTCAGCGATCGATTAGAACGTATCAGATCAGATTCCCTGTCAACTCGAGTCGAGTCTAAGATCAACACTCTGACCATGTTCACTGTTATACGTAGATGTTACATTTATTATGATAATTGAAACAATCATTATTAATTTATTCAAAAACACGAATAGATTTAGACTAATTTGGAACGCTGATGAGTTATAAATAAGTGTACTATTTCCTTGTCGCGAACTGATAAGATTTTTACATCGCACGTTCTATTTTTCACAAACATTTTAAGTGTTAAGTTTGATGGATCGTCTTAATTACTTTTCGAAATATGTTTGAATAAACTTTCAAACTTTGCAGTTCAAGATACGTGTTCGGCTTAACTTCTATTTATTTTCATTGAATTTGTGTATTTACCGCTACAATTATTGAATCTTTAGAACGATATTTAAGACTTTGTTAAGTGTGTAAACAATCATTGCACCGAAAATAGACATATCTCAATATACCAAGGCTAAGCGGACCAGTCAAGCGACACACCATTCAAAATTGCCACAACTGGCAAACGAATCGCATAAAAAACCATATGAATACAGGCAGTAGCTTCTTAACAGAATAGTCGATACCCGGCCGAAATTATTGGTATTTTTCAGCCCGTCGTATTATGAGAGCAGCTTAATACGTTTTTGATTTATTTACTTATTGGGTAGTATTTTCTAAACCGTTAAACTTATTATATGTTTATAGTTTGAATATTCGACTCAAATCTAGGCGGGGTCGGCGCAAACAAAGTTTTAACGGCGTCACCGGTTACACCGCGTTAAAAAGGGCAGTAAACGTCGCTCAAAATGTTCATACATTTTAATGCACAATTATAGATTGCGTCACAATATGAAGCAACGAAACATATCCTTGTTTAAGCGTTAAATACGATAATGAACAATGAAATGCATGAAGCTGAAACAGGCCAATACTTATAACTTATAATGAGGGTCGTAAACAAGATAAATAAATGAGTACTATAAACAGAATTTTAGTGTCATTTTTTGACAGCTGATTAATTATGCGTCCTCAGACACTGTATCAAGGGGGTTTATTATCATTAACAAACCACAGCTTGTTAACTATAGAAATACATGTACAATTTATACACTAAATATACGTAGTTTCGTACAAGACAAGTTGTCAATTTTGTTTGAAATACCTTCCGTTTATTCTACATTAATTAAAGAATATTATTTCAGCATTTAGTCATTCTTATCTTATTCCATATAATAAATATAAACTATATCAATTATTGTACGTTTAAAATATATATAGTTAAATATTTCTCTAAATAAAGTGGCACAAATAATTTACCTTGCCCATGGCTTCGATTCAGGTTTCCTTTCCGTAAAAAAATCCAACAAAATTAATGTCTTTTAGTGTTGCTCTTGTTCACATGTAAAGTTAGGATCAGTGTTTAAACTCTTCTGAACGAACTTTTTGGGGAACTACTTTTCGTTGTAATACTACGCTAAACTACGCATGACTGAACTTAATACATGTACTTACATAAACTGGTTTCCGATGACCCTGACTGTCTGTGGTGTACAGCAACATAGAATGGGAACCAGTTAAGTATTTAAATACGTGGACCGCATTGCACGCATCCTTAAACACGGAATATTTTGTTTACACTCATTAACCAGGGACCAATATAAACAGATGAACTTCAAGTATATTGAATTTACAAGTAACGACGAATCTTTTGGGTTTTATCTATAAAACATGGGACAAGTTTGGCTGTATATTCTACAAATGGACAGAGCCGCCCTTTTTGACAATTACAATTGTAGTGTAATATCAATGTGTAGTAAAAAAGTGATTTTGAAACTGACCCATACATGAACTTAACATTTGAACTTGAATAGTTTGGTTTAATTTTGCGGGACACATTAAAAGCGAACTATAAATTTTAAAGGCCGGATCGTGTTCAATTGTTGTTCACCTACCGTGACATTTATGAGCTTTGAAATACGTCAAAATTGTGTACAACTTTAGTAATGATCGCAAGATCACACATTTTTCTGATTGAGAAAATATCGTATTGTTTTGAAAAACGCTCGCAAAATATGTAAGACTACTAATATACATAGAACAAAATCTTATAATGAAGACTCATATTTGTGAGAACATAACATATTGTAGAAAATAAAGACGGAGTCGTATATCTTATAAGTTGTAATACATGGCATAAAGAGGAACTATTGAGAATCGGTCAGATAATGAATTGTCGTCATGTTGAAGTGTTTTGCAGTAGAAATAATATATACAAATTAGACAATACATAGTTCCCACATCTACAATATTTATCTCCCCTGGCGGCCATCTTGAAAGGCTAATTTGACAGCCATTGATAGAAGACATTCATATTTTTGTTCTGATAATTCTAAATTTAGGATATTCTTATGTGACAACTATAGTTTCTTCAACCTGATATCCTTATGGTTTTCCAACTTTATGATTAAGTTATATTTTGTAAATTGAGTTGTTTAATAACTACTTGTTTTTTTCTATTAAACACATAAGAAAATTGACTTTCAAGATGGCCGCCAATTCAAAACAAGGGAGGTAAATATTGTAGTTATGAGAACTATGTATGTACTGCGGTTGATTTGATATTTGGGTGGTTTCTACAATGGATGATCGGTGATCTAGTGGTAAACGTTGCTGGTGTACTTAACGATATGTTGTGGGTACGATTATCTAGACGGGCAATTATACTAACCAGCTTCCCCGGACTTCATTTAGGACTCAACCTGTACTAACCACATCCTATCCTCAATCTATTGCCAAGTTTCTCCATATAGTTCAGAGGTGGAACACAATTTAACACAGGATATAATATCTTCTGTCAAATTTGTCAAGGACAATGTCGCAGGTTCGATTCTCGACTCTGCCTTCCGGATTTCACAGGGAGCCAAGTAAACTGTGGTTATAAAATCACAGGAAAGAGAGTGAGGCGTGTATCAATGGTTTACACCGGGTATGGTGAAGGACCAGGAACATTAAACTATTCGAAATAAGAGTAGGGATATCAATACCCGGTTCTCCTCTTTCCCCTCTCCCTGGGACGGCCCTGAAAGGACCATAGCTGTTAAATGGGCAGTTAAACAAGAGATAAATCAATCAATCTAGTGGTTACTAAAAAACGTTTAACAGCATACAACAAAGGTTCTGTGTATACACATGTATGAATAGTGTTACGTCTATAAAGGTTAACAAACACTTCATATGGATAGATACACCCATATCGAAAAGGGCAATTATCTGTGATTTTACCATGACGGTAAATACCTTCAATTTATGCGAGAATAAGAAACCTGTTATAAAACGATCCTTTTTTACGACCTGTTTTGAAATAATGAACACATCGTGTTATTGTGGGAAATGAGACGTTTAAAGAAATAAGCGATCTACCCACGCCATATTTTTATTAAATCTGCTTCATTTAACGACTTGGTTATATACTATAATGTATCTTTTATATCTGTCGAATACTTTCACAAACACTACAGACATCTTATTTCGAGATGTTTAGTTATAGTGGGTTTTATGCTTTTTTTTTCAACAATAAAAAAATTCAGTTACATACGACGACCGGTTCACTTTAATAGTGTTCTTTGATAACTGTGTTCTAACCAGTGCTAACTTATCGATCAGCGAGGACCCGGCAAACTCTCAACATATACAGTAAAATCGACATTTCGGTCCATTTTTTCATGGAGGGGTATAAGGCTGCTACCGCCGAATACAAGTCCAGTGCACTAACCAACTATGTATCAGGTGTAACACGCAGTAACCGTGTAACCTTTAGGTTCATTCGTCAATATATTTAGGTAAATGTACTTTTTTGTTTTGTTGATGAGCCAATTGGAGCACTTAGGTTTCCATAGTGACGAGTATATTTCGTATGAAGCACAACATGTCTATGTTTTTGCACACATAATAAATATCAGCCTCAATATATTCTACTCAAATTGGAAACCAACCAAATTTGGTTGATCTTTGAAATAAAGCTATTTCTTTTATAGTATCGATCAATGTACATTGTATTTAGTTGCTTTAAATTATGTTCTTGCGAGGATTATAACTGTGGAATATGCTAATTCATATAACACATCCATGCTACTCTAAATTGTTTAAAAAATAATGTACTGAAATATGTACTGTTGATGTTGTGAAAGATATTGCGCTTTATGTTCGAGCATATACATGTACACACATATGTGATGTAAAAACATGGTTTATTTGATAAAACTCCAATTTAAATACTGTACTTCAAAGTTAGCGCTTTGAATACGTTGGACTGATAGATAAAAAGATATTTAAAAAGCCTATTAATGCTAAATCAGTGTGTACCCTTTCTTCAGATCATATATACATCATTTATCGTGACATGGGTATTAAATATCAAATTAGATTTGAAGTTACGGTGAGGTAAGCGAACTATATTTCGCAACATACGATAAAAACGGACTAACCTTGTGAGTGAATTTTTATATAACACATGTATATGACACAGCGACAATTTTGTGCATATAAGTTCTAGTTTCGGTGTCATGACAAGAACATCCAGACAAAGCAAGACTTAGTCATTGTCCGTACTCATGTTACCATTACAACATTAACTGATGTAATCATGAATGCAGCGAATTACTGACAAATTCCAGGCTCGTAATAAGATACCTTACATTATCTTCGCTGTATAATAACAAGGACTTATATATGTATGTATATATAAGTCCTTGATAATAATATGTTATTATTTATATATATCATGGACATAAGTAAACTGGTTCCGCTGACTCTGTCTGTACAAAGCATTTGGTGCACTGAAAAATGGAATGGGAACCAGTTTAGCTGAGATAGCAATGAAAGTATATTTGAAATTAACAAAACTTGTTTTTTAATTCCACTTTATGTTTGTCCATATATCAGATGAAAATATTGTATGGCAACATAAACAATCCGTGGGCTTAATCATAAACTAACTGCTTTTATTAACAGAAACGTAAAGTTGTTAATATGATTTTCCGACAAGTCATAGGGGCCGGTTCATTGGTCAAACGGAAGAGCTTCCGGAAGAGTCAGAGCTCTTTCAAACTGTTCGATTGGTTGTCTTCTAATTTTAGAAGCTCTTCTATCTATTCCGCCCGATGATTAGATGAGGTGAAAGAGACACATGACACAACAGCATTCATTTTGTTTACAGTGTCAGAGTGCGCATTAGTTTATCCATTTGGATGCAGACAATTCGGGTGCGTTTGCGTCGATTGGGCGTCTTTCTAAGCTATTCTAGCTGGCGTATTCTCTTCTATCGAGAGTCAAATCTAACCGGCCAATATATTTACCACAGATCCAAAATATATACATGGTGCGAAAATACTTGGGACAGAATCATGCATCGTGCATAGAAGAAAGGTAGGATGGAAAGTTTTGCGATCTATCTACCCTATCTTTATGTCGACTTTTTTTTGGCTAAGAGATAAGCGTAAATAAGCTCAAGTAGGCCTATGATTGTGGCTCGTCCGTTGTCTCCATGGACACGTAAACATGATCTGCAAATAAGACATTGAGAAGGCAATCACGGGTGATTCATTTCATTTTTTTAATTGCTTGATATCTTTCCCATACACTTCTGTATGTTGAGTGTAAAATTCGACTACATACTTGTAAAATGCAATATACTTAACCGCCTTAAAACGCAAGTTTAATATCATCTAGTAAATCTGGTTTACACAATTTGATTTTCTTTTAAGAAGGACAAAGTCAAAATATTATCTTATCATTTCCAAATAATTCATTGACAAACCAATTACTTTCTGTAAAACTATTTCGATTTGTTGTTTTTAAAGGGAGGTAGGTGTAGATTATCAAATTTAATGTTGTTTTAAAGTCAAGCACACCAATTTCATATGCAACAAGTTTAAGACAATGCATTTTTCATGCTGTAAAGTTTGTTTGAATTTGCATTTATACCAGTACATGTTTTTGATTGAACCTCAAGAATAGATCCACTGACATACTGTACATACTGTACCAATCATGAAACTATAAGATAATTTGAAATAATTCATCAGTTGCTAATTAAAACTTGGCGACATTGTACGTAATCGATTTGATTTGATATTCTAGCTAGGGTAGATTTACAATAAACCCCCGATATTAGGACCAGTTTTATGACCAATGAGAATGGTCTTAAATTGATATTTGAGTTTAAAATATCGAAAACCGGTTTGGAAAAAGTGGCCCTTAACTGGGGGGGGTCGTAATAAAAAGTTTTCGTTAAGTGAAGTTTTACTGTATTTTCATATTTTGTAGCATCAATGTCAACAAAAAGATTTTTTATGTAAACGGATAATTCTCATAATAGGCTACGGAAGCGCTGAGAGGACATTTAGACTTAACATACATGTATATAGTACTGTAAGTTAAGTACATTGTATTTATGATTTAAAATTTAATATTTTCTAAGCCCCAAGAAGGGTATGATTTGGTCAAAAATGGCTTCCGAATGCGTGGTCTTAGCTCGTAAGTTTTAATTCTGCAAATCTCAAGTATCAAATCATAACATTATGTCTTACTCTTAAATACTAACTGAACTATCTGTTCAGCGCTTCCGTATTAGGCATATTTTATTGATAATAATCTTGTAGTTGTTAAAGCGCTTGGTGTAACTCACAACGGATTCGTGAGTTTGAATCCAGGACACAGCACTTCTTCTCTGAGGTGGATTGGTTGAGTACAATATACTTAAGATTATTCTTCCTCCAATGTAGATCAATAAAGTGGAGATGTTGGGAGTCATTTGCAGGAACAATGTTCCTACCGACAGAGAATCCTGGCTAACTGATCAGATTACTATCCGCCGGTTTGTAGCGGAAAAACTGTTACCAGTAATCAAAGTCCTGAAAGTAATCATGGAATGCTGAACTTACATAGACTTGTACTGCAGCATGGAACAGGAACTAGTTTAACCATTGTTATTCATGTGCATCTAGAGCGTGACGGCTATGGAATGCTGAACTATCTGGTCTGCTCTTTGAGTATAGCCGGTATAACTTTTTCACATCGAGTCAATGTGAGAGATTGGAACAAAACTAAGTTGATATTATTTTTACAATACATTATTTCTACTTACATATGATCAGTGGATTAAGATAACTATCTGATTCCTCCCGATATAATCGATAAATACTACGATAACCGTAGTAAAATTCGATTAAAATGAAGACATACTCTGTATTAGTGAGTTTAGCTAATGGAAATAATATGCTGAAGGAATTATTGCACGAAATGTTAAATCAAATGCTACTACAATGTTATTACGAGAGAGTTAATGTGTGGTATAACAATGCTCTTTATGGCTTCAGAGTTTAATTCTAGATAAGTTAGCCGAGATGTTATCTTTATTCTTTTGTTCATTTGTAAGGTGTTAAATAATTAACGTTTATCAACCATAGTCTTGTACGGCGGACACGTGACTTAGCCAATGCTTTTGTTTAACATTCCAGTACTGACCTGGCCCAGGTCCGCATCCATGGTCGATAGGTTTAGGTCACTGACTTCAAATCACTATAACCTCTCACTGATAGAGGGTCGTGGGTTTGAGTCCTGCTACCGAACATGTCTCCTTATGTGAGAAAGTAGGTAGTTGCTTACAGAGGATGGGAGTCTAGTAATGGTTCTTTCCAGGTGAACTGGCTGCCTCATATGACTCTGACTGTTGAAAAGGGGCGTAAAACTCAGGCAAACACACTGACCTGATAGAGAAATTATTCTATGATAGAGAAAATAAGGGATCAGAGAATCAGTGACACATGACGTATTAAAATGGCCACAGAAAGACATGGTTCACCGGCTCGGAGCCTGAATTTCAAAATTAACTGTTGTGTGCTCCAACAGAGCCAACGAGAAGTACTGCTAAACACTTAAAAGACCCTTTCAAAAAAGGGTATCGACTATCGTAGGATGGAAAACTTCTGAATTCAAAGTCACGAAATAATTTCATCCCCCACCATTCGCGGGTTCGCCGCTGACCGATCTAAGTTGGAACCCCACGAGGACTTAGTATTTAACACCCTCGTTTGCAAGGGCAGGTTTCGAAATGATGTGATATGTAAACTGTTGTGCTTATACATGCATCTGCATGTTGTTGTTTCTAGAAATCATTTTCTGATACATGTAAATCTTTATCCATTAGTTATAATGATAATAAATCTTTCGCTTTAGGATAACGGAAAATCCTTTTAATCACCTGAAAAAAAAACAGTATAACCAGTGTCAGAATTTTAATTCAAATATTCAGTGAATATTATATTACTACACATTCCTAACAAAATCGCAATAAAGCCTTTTCAAAATTACCGTATGGCCTCATTAACCTTAAAAGGCTGCCTTTATTAATTGTCAAATTGATTTTAATGAACTTCTATTCCGATCATCTCAGTAAATCGACTCTTTGTTCGATCCCTGGAGTGTTACTGTATTATAACATAACATCAAAATTATTCATGATATTTAGTGAGTAGAAGACAGACACTAATTAAATATGTAGACCTCATGATAATGCATTAATGACATGCTTAATAAAACTTACACCATGATAAATTAAAGAAAACTGGCGACAATGTCATTTTCAGTTATGTTGTACAAATATGTGTTTTTTTACAAATTTACATAATCTTCCGTGTCATATAAAGGGACGCAACTCGAGGGTGGTATCAGAAAATAACTTGACAAAAGTTTAGCTAAGGGTTCACTGTCCTTTATAAATGTAAATTATGTTGATTCATGTATTCAAGTAAGAAAATATTGGTGTGAAGTTGTGAACATTAAGTGTATTGATAAAGTGCTTCATTCAAACCAAATCATTGAATATGTATGTTATAAACATTCAATATAAGGCTTCAGCAAGTGTTGTAGATTAATACCCCTTTATTGACATCCCCGATACGTATTGATCTTGTTTTTATAAAACTTACTATCAAATGAAAACAAATATTCCATATTTCAAAAACTATTTCACAAATCAGCGGGTTAGACCCTTTTAAGAACCACGAGTCCTTCAAATTTGAATCACTGGATTAGACTTAAGATGGTGGAATTTAGCAAGTACGATAAGATATTCTCTTCAGGAATTGACATCGGTAAACAGTTCAAAGTACTGGGCAATTCCTTAAACCTGGCCATTTTGGACACGCTTTCAGTTGATATACCTCAAGTAATGTAGTCTATATAGTTGTAAGTTACACATAATGCCTGTAAATCAGTAGTGTCTCATCTTTTGATATTCTACAAATACTATTGCTCATGAATTTCTTACCTGTATTTAGTACTATCTATGTATCCTCCGTATAGAAAAATGACATTCATACACATAAAAACATATTCTTATGGACAACCATTCAAAAGTCCCAGCGAACCATCATAGACGGCCATGCCCGGACAATTCAAATACATTCTCGATGCACCATGGTAAGCACAGTCAAACCTGTGTTACTGACCACCTCCGAATAAGGGCCACCCTGTGAATAGAGGACATTCTTTAAAAACCGTCATTGACTATTTAGTCCCAGAGTGACCTCCGAATAAAGATCACCCGTCAATAAAAGCCATACTACGTCTTTTTCAAGTATGGTCTTTGATCACAGGTTTAATGTATTTTCTTTTTTATGTAGTTACATGTAAGTGAGATTATCTCCCTTCAAAGTTCACGTCTCTGTCGTAGTTCAGTATAGTCGTTAATGGTCATTATACATTCTTTTCCACTGTTAATCGTATTCATTTATTCGAATAACCGAATAAACAAAGGCAGATAATTTCAACGCAAGATTCCATTTATTTGCCGCATGTCAACTTCACAAGAGACTAAATAGTTTGTCTGGATTACCCGCCCCTAACTGCTGCACAGAGGTACTACTATGTAAGTCAACGCCGGGGACCAGGCTACTGAATTGTTTGTTAAGACATTGTCAGAATTTACAACAAACGTACACATTTTTGCTTTCCCCTGAAGAAGAGTATAGTACAACCTCTCCGGAGCGGCCCTCTATTTAGTAACAACCTCCCTTCAACGACAGCATTATTTTTCCCACCGTATATTTTAACTATTAACTTAACCTCTGTAGAGCAACAACCTCTCAACAACAACATAATTTTGATTCTTCCAATGTGTGTTGCTTTGGTGAGGTTACACTGTAATTATAATTATATTTCAGAAGAACAAAATGATCACCGCGTTGTAAATTTTGAACTATCTATTGCTGTATATATGTACATGTAGTTTGTTTTACAGGAACCTTATAAACGCTGAGACATTTTCCAAGGTATACATATTATACTGGTTCTCGTTGACTCTGTCCGTAAATTGACCCTTTGGGGCACTGCAACTTGAAACGGGAACCAGTAGAGAGGTATATGTAAGAGATAAAGAACGGTAACTCTGGATAGAGATTGATACTTTTCGTGTTTTATTTTTTCGTTTATTTATCGGTTTTGTTTACCTCTCCAAATTTGATTCATTCACACAAAAAACAGTATGCTTTCGAGTTTTGTTACAAAAGGCGAAAAAGATATCAACAACTACTTTATTTAAGGTATACATGTATTTTATTACGTTCATTGTCCTTTCACGGGTATCTGAGCTTTATTGGTTTTGTTAAAAAAAAAAACTTCATCAGTCTGATCTGCATGACAAATCTTTGTAATGATATAGACAGATGGATAGATTTACTGCGATAGAAGTTTACTGCGATAGAAGTAAAAAACAAAACCAATAAGAAACCATATTGCATGATAAGATAATTAAACGTACACAATTTTGCAAAAGTCATGTAATGCACACCAATAACCAGGGATAACACAAAAAAGAGAAAACATATGTTTTTCTTAATTTCCCTGTGGTCCCTTAAAAGAAGAATCCCCTCCACTACAGGCCTTATACATAGTTCCCACATCTACAATATTTACCTCCCTTGTTTTATTTGGGTATAACGCTGTTTTTCAACACTGTTTCAGTTATGTACGGCGGCCGATTCACCTTACCAGATTTCTTTGACTGTAATTCTAACCCCAGTACTTACTTATCCTTCCACAATGTACCGACAACTTTTCCATACAAGTATCGACATACAAGTACATGTAGATGTCAAATTTTTGTTGAACGGTATGACCTGTCGCGACCAGGAATCGGACCCGTATTGTCGAGTTACCAATCCAGGTCACTTGCCACTGGACCAGGGCCGCTCTATAATTAATTGAGCAAATAGCAAGATAATATGAATAATACGAAAAAAAATACTGAAACACTAAGTTGAATAAATCGAACAACAGTCGTTATAAATAAATAAATATGTATGGAAATTAATAAGAATCAAAATATTATAGTTAATAAATAATAACAAAATTACTCGTATATGAATAAAATGAATAGATACAATATCTAGATTATAATATAGAATTGTACCGTGTTACGTCATCAGACAATTCATCTAGTTAATTTGCGTTGATATTTTGTTGTCTTTTTATGTTGGTCAGTTTAAAGCACAAACCAACGTACAAATATATTTATATTCAATGTTTTTTTCAATGAGTAGCCAACAACTTTATATTTCACCGTATGAAAAATGTACGATTTGACTTGGGACGAATCCGAGAAAAAAGTACGATTTGACTTGGGACGATTCCGAAAAAGGTGCGATTTGACTTAAGACGAAAAAATACGAATTGACTCGGGACGAATCGAAAGATAAGTACGAATTGACTTGGAACGCATCCGATAAAAAGTACTATTTGACTTGGGACGAATCGGAGAAAAAAATATGAATTGACTTGGGACGAATCGAGAGAAAAAGTACGAATTGACTTAAGACGAATCGAGAGAAAAAGTAGAATTGACTTGGGACTAATCGAGAAAAAAAGTAGAATTGACTTGGGACGAACCGGAGAAAAAAATTAATTAAGATTACGATTTGACTCGGGATTAATTGAGAGAAGAAGTACGAATTGACTTGGGACGATCGGAGAAAAAAGTACGAATTGACTTGGGACGAATCGAGTCAAAAAGTACGATTTGACTTGGGACGAATCGAGAGAAAAGGTACGAAATGGTGAGGAACGAATCAAGACAAAAAAACGAAATAGAGGGACGTCATTAATAAAGAGCTGTTGACACTATTTATCTTATATTAACCACTTTGTAACTTGTTGAATACTTTAAATGTGCATATCAAAAATATTCATGTGTATTAATTTGAAGTTAATATGCCCAAATCCAAATTTTCCACCTTCATACAATTTGAATAATACAACAGGAAAAGTGTTGTTGTTTTACTGTCTAGATTTGCAATCATGAACATATAACTGAGATATTGAAATTTTCAAGGTGCAACATTTTAACTTTTAAGTGTGTCTCACATGGGTCATAACAATCAATTATACATTCATAATAGTTCTCATGAACTGACTAACGGTGTGTTTACCATACAGATAACACCCATTGCCTCATCGAATATTATATCGTTGAAAACGGTGTTGAACACACTGAACTAAACAAAGAAACAAACAAACGAACTAAGTTGTCTTCTATAGGAAATCATGTCACTAACTTTGTGTTGATTTCGTTATCTGAATATGTACGTATTCATGGCGATCTAATTTCTATGTCTGTTGTGATATGCTTTGCTGAAATATACTTTAAAGTCCATAGAAAGAGGTCTTATCAGTGAAATTGACTTTTACTTGTAATTAAAATTGTATTTTCTTTTTTAATCACGAGGTACGTATAGAAATGTAACGCAGGATTTTTTCAATGACATTGCAAAACGTAAGAAAGAAGCATCTGAAGCTAGATCTGGCTGAAGCAAGGCATCATGTAAATATTGTTTCAGAGCAAATAAAATATATTTCTTATATTTTACTATCATTTTATCTATCTTTTTTACTAAATTCAAAAGGTTAATGGGTCTTTAACGTAATACAAATTATGAAGATATATCAAATGAAATAACCACTGATTACAATCAGAGAGAACCCTTTAACTTTCCCACAAAAAGGGAAGTAAATCGAATGTACTCTTTGTATATGAATGCCATTGTTTCCTCCCTTCTATTGTGCGAATTTGTAATCTCCAAATGCATTCACGATCGATTTGAAATAAGACCAACATATTTATAAAACTGATTATTTATGCCAATAGGTTGTCATTATGACAAATGTGTTTTGGTCCGTGTGTCCAATCCCTTAAATGTGCTTACCCCTTATGCTTCACAGTACTTACCAATAGATGCTGGGAAATTGTTCGCTAGTTATTGAGCACTGTCTGTCATTCAAATGTTCAAAAATACTGTTGATGATTTCTGTCTTAAACAAAACCTACACCCATATAATTTATCATTAATATAACCTGCCCACTTATGTCAATAGAGCATTCGGTCTCAGGACCTACTGGTAAGTTTATTAGTTCAAATCTTGGAGCAGGAAAAAAAATGGCTGTAGGCAATATGTCTAAGGCAAATTGTCCTTCAATTCTGATTCAGTGATACATGTTGAGAATTTGACAGATATTTGTGGAGAACAAGGTAAGTACTGGTTTGCAGAACACCGAATACACAAAAAGAGGGCCAAGATGGCCCTATATCGATCACCTGAGAACAAAGACACCATAATTAAAGACCAGGTAAAATAGTTTTAATCTGGTATAACCTGTTTCTACATATATTTTTATCAAAACCAACTCTAATTTTCATGAATACTGGATGCAGGTCAATGTACATTCTGTGTAAATACGATTTAGGCTATTTAATCTTCGCTAATATGATTATTGAAGATCGGAAGGAGCTATTATACTGTTAACAAGCTAAAATGTAGCAATTTTTACCAGTCGAGGGCCAATAACTCTACAAGTACTGGTTTAATTCCACCCATAATCAAACTCATCACAGACGTTTAGGTTATACACATTCCCTGTAAATATATTTAGGATTGATGAAGAATTGAAGGCACTAGACTGTTACCAAGCTGAAATTTAGCAAATTTTCTATGCCAAGGGCCCATAACTCTTAAAGTCGTAGACCGATTTCACCCACAACTCATCTTCTCCAATACATTAAGATCATACCCATTCATTGTAAATATGATTAGGATCGGTGAATAAATGAAGGTGCTAGAGTGTAAACACGCTAAAATAGAGCAAATTTTCTAAGTCAAGGGCCCATAACTCTTGAAGTCCTAGTCCAATTTCGCCCATAATCGACCTTGTCCAACACCTTTAAGTCAAACACATTCACTTAAAATATTATTAGGATTGGTGAATAAGTGAAGGCACTTAAGTGTAAACAAGCTAAATATAGCAAATTTTCTTGTCCGATTTTGCCCATAATCGAACTTAGCCGAGACATTGTGACCAAGTTTGATTAAGACTGGTTAAGGGCTGTGGATGCTAGAGTGTAAACAAACTAATTGTGGCCGGACGCCGGACATTCATCGATCCTAAACTGTAAATAAGTGTTTGTGAAACACGGATGCCACCTAACAGCCAATTGGATAGTTACACCTTGACATATTGAATTTAAAATCGATAGGGGTATTCTACTTGTGATGACCAACTTTACAACCAAATCTGAGGTCTTAAGGCCAAATCGTTCTCTAGTTATTGGTCATACTAGGTTTTTGTGGTGAAGGTCACTGTGACCTTGACAATACTGACCTCAAAATCAATAGGGGCGATCTACATGTGATGACCAACCTCCTAACCAGATCTGAAGAGCTAAGGCCAAATTGTTCTCTAGTTAGTGGCCAGACAAGGTTTAGTTACCGACGGACGGACGGTCATGGGCAAAGCAATATACCCCCTTTTCTTCGAACAGGGATATAATAACAAGATGGCCCTTGATCGCTCACCTGAGAACAAAGGCACTATAATTAATGACCAGGTAATATAGTTTTTATCTCATATAACCCATTTTACGTATATTTTGGGACCAAAACCAACAATGAAGGTATAATACTGTTAAACAAGCTAAAACGTAGCAAATTTTCTAATCCAAGGGCCAATAACTCTTGAAGTTGTGGTCCGATTCCATCCATAACTGAACTTGTCCAAGACCGTAAGGTCTTACACATTCATTGTATATAGGATTAGGATCGGTGATTAAATGAAGGCGCTAGAGTGTAAACAAGCTAAAATATAGCAAATTTTCAAAGTCAAGGGCCCATAACTCTTGAAGTTCTAGTCCGATTCCGCCCATAATCGAAATTGTTTAAGATATTTTGGTTACACATTTACTGAAAATATTATTAGGATTGGTGAATAAATGAAGGCGCTAGAAGTCAAGGGCCCATAACTCTAGAAGTTATTGTCCGATTTTACCCATAATCGAACTTAGCCGAGACATTGTGGCCATATACATTGTGAGCAAGTTTGATTAAGATTGGTTAAGAGCTGTGGATGCTAGAGTGTAACAAAACTAATTGTGGCCGGACGACGGACATTCATCGATCCTTAAAGTTCACCTGATGAATCAGGTGAGCTAAAATGCATAACAATAAAACATACGGAAAAACATTTTATTTTTCAAAAAAAATAATACAATTCTTGGTAAAATTCAAAATCAAAACTTCCAAAACCAATTTACATATTTTAACATTATTATTTCAGTAATATATTGGAGAATTACATGCAATACATAGTATTACATGACAATATATATCAAGTACCTTTAAAAATCAACCAATGGAGACTTGATTATAGGACATAATGTTTTATATATATTTTTTCAAATTTCATCATCAAAGATATCAAAATCTCATTTTTCATAAGCAGTGTTTGAGCACTTAGTAATACACAAATTCATAATTTGCTTTTAAAAATTAGCAAAACTAAAAAAGATCCTGATAATAGTACAACAATACTTTTGTTGTTTGTTTATGCAGCTAACTTTACACGGTACATATTTCATAGAAAAATTCTGCAATAAAACTACCCATTTTTAACACGCAGATTTGTCAATTAACGTTTAGCAAAATGTTTACATGATTTGTACATGAAATTAACAGATTTGATATAAACAAATAACCAGATTTAAATCAAACAAAAAAATCATCAAACATAATAAAAGGTGAGTTCTAACAAATGTTTATTACTGCTCCTGTTAGTAAAATAACCGTACATTAAGATGTCAGTAATAGGTATACAGTCAAACCTGTGAACAAAGGCCACCTTTGGGAAAGACATGTGTCCTTTGCTGACAGTTGTCCTTCATTCAGAGGCCTTTTAGTTCTACATAATCAATAATTGTTTTTAAAGGAATGGCCTTTAATCACAGGGTGGCCTTAATTCGGAGGTGGTCACTAACACATGTTTGACTGTTTTTAACTCTATCAGAAGAACAAGACTTGAGTGTCAAAGAATGGTGAAAATTAATGAGTGTTGGATTAATATTTACACACAACAGATGAATCTATAGCACTTTTTACATTATGCAACATAACAAAATATAAACATAAATTACAGAAAAAAAAGATTTTCAGAGTGAAAACAGGATACATGTAGACAGACCAAAATACCAATTATAAAATTTATTTTAAATAAGCCTGCTTCATATATCACTGTGGTTAAAAAACTTTACTGCCCCAAGCCATTCAAACTGCTTAGAGATCTGATACCTTATACATTCTAGTCCTCATTCTTTAAACAATGTGCCTTTGAACTAACCGAGTCACCGAATACAGAATATAGAAATGTCACAAAGACTCACAATGCAAAAGGTTGTTTATACAAATTGGTTTACCAGTGGTACATTCAAGTACCACAATGTAAACAAAACAATAAGGTCATTGCATAAACATTAACATGGCTAATAGTGTATCATGTTATATGAAATGTATGACAGTCAGTATCTGAATGTAATCAATGCAATCTACATCAGATCTACTTAATATTAATAATGAATAGACTTAGGGAAACTGCATAATTGCAGGAATGCTTAACAAAAAGGCCAGGATAATTCCAATGATCCAGACATTTCATTGAGTGAGATTCTTTCAAATATATCTACATGATATATATTTTTCTTAAATAATTATAGAATTGAGATTTCCGAATAAATGCATTAGACTATCCTATAGGTGTCATTTCTGATGACAGCATGATTATTTTGTATTTAATATAAAGCCTGCAAAAGGATTAAATAATCAATGTAACAGTATTTCAGTTGTTTTTGTTGTTTTATGGGTGCATCGACAGCTAACGGCCACATAGGATACATTTATTAACTGACAGACAGTTAACTTTACCAGTGATCCTGGATTCTGTACCAGTTCTAACCTTGTTCTCCGCAAGTGACTGCCAAATTCTCCACAAGAATCACTTAATTCTGCAGTCGATGACAAAATGGCCATGGATTGGCATTCAATTAAAATTATAACAGTGAAATGCGCTACACGCAAGGAATTTTCATCGGAATGTGTCAGCTGAATAATAACCTGATGAAAAGGGGTTTGAGTTCACCAATTTAGGCCTTAATTACATCGATGAAGTAATTCAATGTTCATAGGTAAGTTTTTCATCTTTACTCAAATCCCAGCATTTCGAAATGGATAAGTTTAATGGAGAGAAATTTGGTGAACTCCAAAAATGAATATATCTCAAAATTTACTTAACAAATGACACACATATCTATACAGAACATATGAAATGAAACAGCAAGATGTCAGTCAAAACAAAATAAAAATCAACAAAAAAAAACATGATACAACACAATTCAGAATGGTGAATTAATCTCAGATAAGCTAATCAACTCTAAAGAAAAATAATTATCAAATAATTAAATAATAATTCATGATGACATATCAGTTTTGAATTCTTTTTTAAAGAGAAAATAAGAATAACTCAAATATGTAGGTAAACACATATACAAAGATATGCAATAACATAAATTACATCTAAAAAAAGTTATTTAAAGTCTAATTCAGTTAAGTGCATCAAATAATTAATGGGGAGAAATTAAGGGCTTAGTGTGTTAACCCCTTTAAAGTAAGGGATGTACTAAGAAAACAAATTTCCCTATAAAATCATAAGACTAGGTTTAATAGTGTAAACAGAGAAATCAAAGTATATATTCACAATTTCTGCAACATTGCCTAATGTACAACTAACTCATTATACAAATATGTGAATGTGATTATACTAGCAATGAATTGACCACAAAATACAACAAACAAAATACCCTACACCCACTTAAAGATATTATCATATAACATATGATACGTTTCCTAATAACTGACACTAGGGCATCACATTTTAACCTTTTTTTAACGTGAATACTCATAGTATCAATTTTGGATTCATGGGATATAATTCCAGTGTTCAAACTTATTACTCTTGAAATACTAGCCAAATGTATAAGTGGGCTATCAAAAATTAACAAATTTCCAATGGTCAGAATACACAATTTTGAGAAATCACAAGCCTGATTATAAATTTAGTAGCTCCAGTTATGGGGTCAGTCAATGATTGTGATCTGTCAAAGCAAAACTGAGTTATGTTTTATCATTAAAGATTTTCTCAAAAGGGCATTAAGGGGATATACGGGCAATAGGAAATACTTGATAAATAAGAATACAGTTCTATATTTAACGTATCTTTATGATAGAATTGCTCTTTAGAATAGACATGTCATTACAGAACTGCAATGGTTTAAAAATGAGTACTAATTTCTATCATATATTTTACAAAATACTTCAACAGTATGTAGGGAGAGGGTTGTAAATTTTAAGTCAAAAACAAACACAATTTACAAAAGAAAACACCATGCAACTATCTGACATTAAAAAAGTCAAGTTTATATTGACAATTAGTCAATATCGTTCGGCATATTGATTTTCCAGATCCGCAACAACTTTGGTTACCTAGGATACACAAGTTATCATAATCGTTACCATGACATCACATTACATAGGAACATGACTAAACAAATAGGACACAGATTCACCATTGTGTGTACGTCTTATGGCCTCAGCCAGGATCATAGATATATCCAAACACTGAAAAGAGAAATTATGAGATTCAAGCCAATTCAACTCTATGATATTATTTCATTGGAGGTTGCGTATATAATTATCTCTACTAGGCATTAATGCCTTAATTAAGGTTATGAGTTATTGATTTCCCGATTTGGCTTTAATATTTGAAGTATTTACTATCCTGAATGCAGCATTATAATTTATTTGGGTTTAACGCCATTTAACATCAAGTTTTCTGTTATATATGGCAGCTGAATGATTCACCCAACGAAGATTCTTAAACTGTATTTTAAACAGTACAAACTTCCCCTTTCACTAGGAATTCATGAATTGGCAACTTCTCCACATGTGAAGGTAAATCTATTTGGTTGTCAAATTTTCATTGAAGGATAAAATCTGCTGCGACCGGGAAACAAACCCAACAACTATAATTATGGATAAGTGTTTAACATACCGTTTTAATACCTGATTTGATTATTTTCAGTAAAATGTGACAAAAACCTTAGGAGATAGTAAGAAGATATATACCTGAATCTTCGGTGCTGCTTTCATGCGTTCTTCCTGTGGTATGGTATTAGTCACAACAACAGCTTCAAACATGGAGTTGTTGATTCGTGAGATCGCTGGACCAGACAATATACCATGTGTACATATAGCATAAACCTTCAGTGCCCCGGCCTCAAGTAATCTAAAGTGAAGATTGTTACAGTTATTTCCACATAACAAAATCGAGGCTGATAATGCTATTTATTGAAGCCTAATTACCAGACTGGAAATAATTTAAAATTGATATACTTTGCACAGTTTTATCTGACTACAGACAGAAGAACATGATCACTCCACTTGTCTTCTGTAAGTAAATTGTCTAACAAACTAAGTCTTAAGAAATGGGTTTTAATTCAAGACATATTTCTTATCAATTTTATATCAACTAATAAAGTTAGCGTTCTATCAATTTGACATCCATACATTACAACAAACTTATCATATTTTCTTGTCAACCTATTTTATATCAGTTAAGATGCAATTATACAATTCATTTGACCAGGAATATAAAGCAATGTTCCAAGACTACAACTAGAAATGTGTCCAAAAGACACAAATGCCCCCATTAAGAGCTAATTCAAAAAGGGGCCTTAACTCATGTGAAAATGTTTGGATTTTAACAGAAATCGAACTTGACATGTATTTTGTTATTATACAACTTTATGTAAAATATTAAACCAATCCATGAAATGTTTCTCGAGTTATAGCTTGGAAACCAAAATTTGAATGGACGGACAGACTAACGATAGGCTACTTAAGTGGCTTTCACATGTTAAAATTTGTTCAAATTTAGCCACATAAACTCGATTTTAGCCACATAAATCCACTTATGGACATTTTTTTAAGTGACTCCGGTTGAACAAAGAGTCCTAACCCTAACCCTAGAGCCACCCAAACCCAATTTGTTTGTACAGGGGTAACACACATGTCCTTCCACCATCACTGAATGGCGGAGGTATGCAGTAAAACTAAAGATTTTGATCTTACTTCTCTGCAGCATGACAAACTGTCCCACAAGTATCAGCCATATCATCTACCAGTATAGCAACTTTATCCTTCACATCTCCTACAAGTACCATAGATGACACTTCATTCGCCTTCTTACGTTCTTTGTGAATCAAAGCAAAATCTACATTCAATCTATCACCAATTGAGGTCACTCTGTAATAAGACAAACACAGTAAGAATCAATTTCCTAGTTTTTCTAACAGCTAAGTTCATTAGAAATAAGAATTTAGAGACATAACAATGATACAATCATGCCTTAACAATTTTCCAACAAAAAAATATATTTCCTCTATTTACACTGGGAATATTCCCTAAACTACAATTCTGCTGCTGTACGAAGAATAACTATGCTAATAGATTATGAAACTTTAATCTCTCTACAGACCTTTCAGTAGTCAAGTGAGAAACAAAGTCACTGAATTACCTCTTGGCCCCACCAGCATCAGGGGAGACAATACAGGAATTCCTCCACTCAGGAATGTTATCCTTGATCCATTTCAGCACAGCTGGTTCAGCATACAAGTTGTCAACAGGAATGTCAAAAAATCCCTGAAACAGATTATTGCACCATGCTTATGAAGAAAAATCATAGGATTCAAAATACAATTAATTTATCAAATAATATAGCTTTAGTCCAAGATCCAATATCAATAAAAACAAGAGGGCCTCATTGGCCCTTTATCGCTCACCTGAGAACAAAGGCACTTTAATCAATGACCAGGTAATATAGTTTCCATCTCGTAAAACTCATTTTTACGTAGACTTTGAGATCAAAACCAACAATGAAGGTATAATACTGTTAAACATGAAAGCTAAAACATAGCAAATTTTCTAATCCAAGGGCCCGTAACTCTTGAAGTTGTGGTCCAATTCCACCCATAACTGAACTTGTCCAAAATCACCATGTCATACACATTCATTGTAAATATGATTAGGATCGGTGAATAAATGAAGGCGCTAGAGTGTAAACAAGCTAAAATATAGCAAATTTTCTAAGTCAAGGGCCAATAACTCTTGAATATGTGGTCTGATTCAACCCATAATCAAACTTGTCCAAGATCTTTTAGATATACTCATTAACTGAAAATATTATTAGGATCGGTGAATGAATGAAGGCGCTAGAGTGTAAACGAGCTAAAATATAGCAAATTTTCTAAGTCAAGGGCCCATAACTCTTGACGTTCTGGTCCGATTCCGCCAATAATCAAACTTGTCCAAGATCTTTTGGTTATACTCATTTACTGAAAATATTATTAGGATCCGTGAATAAATGAAGGTGCTGGAGTGTAAACAAGCTAAAATATAGCAAATTTTCTAAGTCAAGGGCCCATAAGTCTTGAAGTTCTGGTTCGATTCCGTCCATAATCGAACTTGTCCAAGATCTTGTGGTTATACACATTTACTGAAAATATGATTTTGATTGGTGAATAAATGAAGGTGCTAGAGCGTAAACAAACTCAAATATAGCAAATTTTCTAAGTCATGGGCACATAACTCTTGAAGTTCTGATCCGATTTTGCCCATAATCGAATTTAGCCGAGACATTGTGGCCATATACATTGTGAGCAAGTTTAATCAAGATTCGTCAAGAGCTGCGAATGCTAGAGTGTAAACAAACTAATTGTGGACTGACGACGGACGCCAGACATTCAACGATCCTAAAAGCTCACCTGATGAATCAGGTGAGCTAAAAATCTGACGATTCCTTCATTTAAAAATATTCGCTCAACCTGAGATTTCACTCAAATCTTTATTTTAAATGTTAATTTACACAAGAATTGATCTCAGTCAGTATCAACACTTGAGAGAAATCTTAAATATTGAGTTAAAAAATTTTGGTAGTTTTTAATTGATTTGAATGTTTTTGTATAATTATACTGAGTCAATGTGACTATTTCTTATTGTGAATGAATATCTAACTGTACACTAAGTAGGTAGACAAAATATGTAATTGTTCGAAAGATAAATCTTAAATTTAGTTTTTATATAGTAATAACTATCAGAAATAAAACTGACAAAACAATGTGACTGCCGTCAAAGAAAGAAATTAATACAAACCTGGATTTGAGATGCATGAAGATCCATTGTAATGATATGATCTGCACCGGCAGTAGATAACATGTTAGCTACAAGCTTGGCTGATATTGGAGCTCTGCTCTGTAAGCATAAAAACATGCACCTAAAATATTTATTTTGTCTTAACATGTCTTATACATTTTTACCTATCTACCCAACCATGTGTGTACAAATATTGCACGACCATGTCTCTTTATGTTAGAAAGCAGGCAGTTACTTACGAAGGATGGGAGTTAAGTACTGGTTCTTCCCAGGAACAATGCTTAGGTGAACTGTCCACCTCATATGTCTCTGACTGTTGAAAAGGGGCATAAAAACTTGATATATATATAAACAAAACAAAACAAATATTCCGTACAATGAAAGCTCATAGATCAGGCCTGTCATAGATCATAAGATAAATACCTTCTAGTAGCTACTGAAAACTAACTTCAAATTTTGGTGCCAAGGCAAATACACATAATTTATTAATAAGCATGCCTGTTTAACTCAGAACAAGACATAATTTATCCTTCAGCAAAAATGTTGTGAGATCGAACTTCAGTTCCTCGTTGCATGTCTGACAACGTCAACAAGGTAAGCTTTCGAAACTTTTGAAGAATACAGGTCTTTGTATAACAAGAGGGTCAAGATGGCCCTATATCGCTCACATGACAATCACTGTTTACTCATTAAAACATTGTTTTGAACCCGTGACCTAGTTTTTGACCCCAGACCACTTATGTTCGAATTTGTCTTACATGTCATTAAGACAAACAGTCTGACTAGGTTTGGTGAAGATACAATCAAAATTTGACATCTACAGTGTTAATAAGGTTTTCCTAAGATTTGACCTTGTGACCTGGTTTTTGACCCTAGGTGACCCATATTTGAACTTGTCCTTAATATTATTAAGACAAACAATCTGACAAAGTTTGGCCAAGATCCAATCAAAACCATGACATTTAGAGCTTTTACAAGATTTCTACCTAAGATTTGACCTTGTGACCCAGTTTTTGAACCCGGCTGACCCATGTTCATCCTTGACCCACATATCATTGAGGCAAACATTTTGACAAGGTTTGGTGAAGATCCAATTAAAACTGTGACATCTACAGTGTTAACAAAGTTTTCCTAAGATTTGACCTGGTGACCTAGTTATTGACCCCAGATGACCCATATTTATACTTGACCGTTATATCATTAAAACAAACGATTTGACGAAGTTTGGTGAAGATCCAATAATAACTGTGAAATCTACAGTGTTAACATGGTTTTTCATAAGATTTGACCTAGCGACCTAGTTTTTGACCCAAGATGACCCATGTTCGAACTCGTCCAAGATATTATGAAGACAAACATTCTGACAAGGTTTCATGATCATCCAATCAAAACAGTGACTTCTAGAGTGTTCACAAGGTTTTCCAGCAATTTGCCCTAGTGACCTAATTTTACTACAGAAATTACCCATTTTCAAACTTGACCTACATATTATTAAAATAAACATTCTGACAAAGTTTCATGAAGATAAATTCAAAACAGTGATTTCTAAAGTGTTCACAAGGTTTTCCCTTATTTGGCCCTGGTGACCTAGTTTTTGACCCCAAATGGCCCAATATCGAACTCGTCCGAGATTTTGTTGAGATTAACGTTCTGACCCAGTTTTGCTAAAATTGAGCCAAAAATGTGGCCCCTAGTGTGTTCACAACAAAAAGTTTGACGACGCACGACGCCGGACGGAGAGTGATCCTAATAGCTCACTTTGTCATTTTGTGACATGTGAGCTAAAAATATTGAAATGCAGTTAGCTAGCTATGGGTTTTCCGAGTACGCACAATGAAAAGATATTGCTTGTTGGTGGACAATTTGATGGAAAAAATGTATGACGCAGTCACTCAAGGTTGGCTTAAAAAGTGGAATGAACTCCTTAAACGGGCGTGACAAGTAGGTGAGAATACTTCCAAGAAAGTCTAGCGATATAATTACAGTTTTGTATGTACAATATTCATCTGGTTTAATTCTATAGATATTCACAAGTCCACAAAAGTTATAATACCATATTATGGAAAATACCTGAAACAGGATTTTTTGCATAAAATTATGCAAATATATCTTATAATGCAAGTATTATATATCATTATCATAATCACAGAACAAACCTTATCTTTCTTGTCTTGTCTTGCATATGGAAAGCACGGCAGAACAGCAGTAACACGGCAAGCAGAAGCAATCTTACAAGCATTAATCATGATAAGAAGCTCCATCAACATATCATTGACTTCACTACATCCTGTCTGTACAATGTACACATCCTCACCTCTAACAGACTCACCAATCTCAACACTGAAACATGAGAGAAAAATACGCTCAAGTATTTTTGACGATTTTATAGCTAAAATTCGGATAATTCACAATTGAAAATTATATTTTTCTTTCTGAAATCACAGATGAAAATTCCCAACCGAAACTTCAAACTAGTTTATTCGGCTTGGCAGGAAAGATAAAATGGGCTTGCCAGAGGTTCGCCCATTTCACCTTTCTAAGTCTCACTGGATAAACCTTCTCCATCTCGGCACCAACCATGTGTTCTCTATTTATCCTAATTTCTGGTACTGGATAATTCGAGGGTTCAACGCAACAGTGTCGTAACTCATATTGAAATAATAAAACAAGTTACCACTGTATTGCGCTGAGCACTCGATATACTGACATAATATATAAGGGTGTAACAATTTGCTCACCTCATGATGCCTTACACAGTCTTCACGAAAAACTTTTTCAAGCACTGGACAATCGGGCCAGTGAAAATGCAAAATTTACTGGACCAAATTAACTTTCAGTGGACCAAGATGAGAATACACAAAATTTTATATAATTTGGCTATGTCATATTTTTTAGAGTGATTCAAATATTTCATTTTTTGTCCTGAAAAATGGTAAAATTATCACTGAAAAATTTACTGGACCGTCGGACCACTGACCTTTTCAAATTTACCGGACCGATGGCTAATTCGGTCCAAGGACTGGTGCTAAATTCGAAGACTGCTTACATATATCACAATACTAGGTGAATGATACAATTTGTATCACAATATGCATCTTTTGATCTATGAAAAGACTGTATAAACAATTTAAACTTTATTACACCTACACAACATGAACTAATGCAATGCTGACAGGTTGTGACATCAAATAATCGTTAACAGTAGTCTTTATACCATTGTTTTCAACAGTCCTAAATACAAAATGAGTCCATATGTTACTGTTAGACCTAAATGTCACGGGTGGTGATTTTAGCTCTATTGAGGATGCCATGTTGTTTTTTATTACTTCCTTGATCAGTGATATTCCGTATCGTACCAACCCCGGTTGTGCGACGTATCGTGAACCAAACTGGGACCAAACAATTACAAAGTATGATAAACCGTTCAATGGTATTCAATGGTAAATTGCTACACCCTTACTGATACATGTTATATAGTAAACTTCCTTTGACCATTTTGCAATCTTACACATTTTTCCTTCCTGCATGTCACACTTCATGATGATAGCAGTCTTTCAGATAACAACATTATATTCACATTTGGTCCTTCAGCATTTTCCCCACAGTTTGGGTGTGAACCGGCTATTACAGTACTTAACCAATTTATAAGGCCCAAAATCGAAAGTATTGCATTATAAGTCACATTCTCTATTCCATCAAGTCATTAAGTGTGGTGAATCATTTCAACGATCTCAACTTTAATCACAATTGACCAATGTTCCTATATAATTAAACTAAAATCTTAGCTGAGCATATGCTCAGCTAGAAATAAGTAGAATATTGGGTAAAATAACATGTTTTATCCGAAAATTTGTCTATCCGAATATTACCTGCATTCGCCATTGCTAAATTTCTTCGTGAGAACTCTGCCGGATTCAATCCCGAGTCTGTCACATATCTTACGTGTAAGATCAACATGAGAACTACCACTAAATACTTTGATGTTCGGCATTTTTCCTAACAGCCTCTTAGGTTCTTCGGATGATTCTAAATTCATGAAGCGATTCCCGTGCCGAGTATGGATTAAAACCCGTAAATGACGTTCCTTTTCGCTAATCCGGAATCGAACGACAACTTATCGCACTTTTGTTGAACTGAATATAAATCCGGTTTCAGTTTGGGTTTTTGGCGACAGAAAAGATCTTTACAATATATAATATTATGTCCTTATTTCAGAGACGTATAATACTTATAATAATTGTAGTGTATGTCTCTGCTTATGTTAACCGGAATACAATTAAGCTTATATAGAAAAATAATAAAAAAGAATTTAAGAAGTTATTATCTCTTGTGTTATTTCCTGATTAGAATATATCGTCTGGCAGTGGAAATCACGGTCACACCACACAATGTCACCAATCAGATTCTGTAACTATACAAGTTGACACCAAAAACCTGTGTATGTATAGGTCTATGTTGACACTCTTATTATAACAGGGATACT
Source organism: Lutraria lutraria (assembly GCA_964023205.1). Classification (NCBI taxonomy): domain Eukaryota; kingdom Metazoa; phylum Mollusca; class Bivalvia; order Venerida; family Mactridae; genus Lutraria; species Lutraria lutraria. Next base: position 34,050,234 of record OZ026833.1, read on the forward strand.
ATATATAGCATGTACTTAATATAGTGTCCCTGATTATGATAGCCTTATGGTTTCACAGCATCCCTGTGTTTTTTTATAATGGACATGTACCTGAATTTTGGTAGAATACAGCGCCGTAGCCATGCTGAGGCACGCTCGGCTAAAATTTGCAGAGCCAAAAAATAACTCGGAAAATATCAGGTTCATTGAAGGCCTCATAAACCATGTTTTAACCAAAAAATATCGGAATCATGGACGTTATATATGGAACAATAAATTTATAATTTACCATTCGTCATGTATTCATGAACATTCTTAGCTGAATTCTACAACAAGCGAAAGGATTGAGGAACCTGATGTTCAGAGTTATATATACATTTTTAATGTCTACTCTATTCATTACAACATAATCGAATTAATGTTTGTAAGATGGAATTAACAGAACAAATTATTTTCATTGCTCTGCAAATTTAAGCCGTTACAACTACCTCGGTGTGACTCAGCGTGGCTACGACGCTGTACGAGGGCTGTCCTGGAAGCTAGCAGACTTTCTCTACAGCATGACTATATTTACTAGACTACTGAGTTAAAACTGCGTACAAAAATGTCACTATTCATCTGAAGAAATTTACAACATATAATTTGATAAAGCTTATTCCTTGTTATAAATAGCGGTCACGATGGTAACAGCCATACAGTCCGTCTGATAACTTTGGTAAACCAAGGGAGGTAATTATTCTAATTCTTTTCAATATTTTTTTTCAATACCATTCCTAGAACATTCAAGTGAATGTTTCTTTTGACTGAATAAGAGACAAGACTTGTTTTAGATCCGTTCTTGAAGGCCCAAATGGCCGGCACTTTTTGGAACGATTTGGCTGTTTTGGTGTCCACTGTCCACGGTTTGGGCATGTCCGCAATATTCAGTACGTCATTTAAAGAAGGTTGTTCGACTGTTGTGGACAGGTTTCTGTTGTTCACGGCTGCCTGTTACAACTGAGTAATTGTATTTATTTCTGAGAGAATGATAGAAATAAAAGTAGTACATGTTTGGATTTTATTTTTGATACATATTTATATATATGTATGATATGTTGTGTATTTATATCATGCGCTAAACACGTTGACCGAAGCGAGGTGTGAAACATCTTCATAAAGGACTTAGATTTGTATAGAGTATATAATATCATGCCCCGGGGGTACACGTATTGACTACGTAGAGGTAAAACAAGACCTAAAGTTGAAAATATTCATTAATATTACTTTAATTGACATTTGAAATATTAGCAAACTTCACCAACATATTGTATATTACAAGGCGAGGCCGCATTGAGAATTAAAATTGATTTGGTGTTAAAGTGAAATTACTAGACATGAAAATACGCTCGAAGCCTATTGTTATTCACATTTTGTCAACTTTACCTGGTGTTATCGCCTTCGTATAAAAGGTGGATTTTTTGTATGAATAGACCATGTATGGCCTGTATAGGCCGTCATCATCAGACGCGTTGCGTCTATTTTTCTTTCTTTCGTCCCTCGGTGTCGAGGGACGGAAACCTGTATGATGCGTGCATATGGTCGCACGGTCATGCAAAGCTCCCCTGTCTGTCTCCTCATGCAAGGTATCTGCCTAATAACTATTGTCTATTGGCATCTCTTTCATAAGTAGTGTCTGTTGGCATGTCATTTTGAATTACTGTCTGTTGGCATCTTTAAATTATCACTCTGCATTCAGATTCAAATTTGTTCATTTTTCCGATTACGTATCTGTTATTAATCTGGTTATATCTCTTAGATATCTGCATGTTTCCGTTTATAAGTCTTTTTGTACCTTCAAGTTAACAATAAAGTAGATCTAGACAGACAGGAAATATAGGGTGCCCTTGGTGAGGGAGAAGCTTCATTTAAGAGCGTATTCCTTTTGGCCTCCGAGGGGGAGTGAACCCATTGAGAGTCTCAGGGAGGCGACGGGTCCCGTGGTACCCGTGTGCTAAGGTACCTTGTGCAGTGGATGGGTACCATTATGCGACAGAAGGAGGGCGTGCAAGGAAATTGAAATTGCAATATACTGTAAATTTTGAAGTATATTTATCTTCATAAAGAAACGCAAAGCAACAAAATAATGGAATAATGGTTTGTTTGTTTGTTTGAACATTGCTCAGATGATGATCCGGGTCAGTTATCAAAATTACTGAATCATATAACGTATTATGTAATATCAGTGATGAAATGCAAACAGAATGTTGAATAATACTGATAAGTTTAATATCATTTAATATTCTAGAAGTTAACACATCATTATTGTTGTTAAAAGTTTATTTGTAAATACATATCCAACAATCATGGCAGGGCTTACGGTAGTACAGATGGGTCACGATATAGCGTTGCTATTGCGAGGTCAAAGACAACAGCAGGTTGCTAGAAGATTGGTATTAGTGTTTCCCTGATGAGTTCTGCTTATCGATCGATATATATGTGTGTGGTTTTTTTTCAAATGCAAAAGGAATAGAAGAAATCATTGATTCAAAATTATAAAAGCTGCATTATTTGAAAGATAAAATAGCTATTAGAACTTTGTGACCAGTACAGATTTGATACTTTAAATAAAAAATGTTATGGCGATATTTTTAAAGTGAAAAACCCTTCAATTGCAGCATTAACTAAGTAGCCACGCTTAGGCATGCCTATACAGTTGCCTCGGCTAAAATTTGCCATAACAATAATTTGTTCAATTAAGTCCATCTTACAAACATATTCATTCGATTGTATCATTATAATAATAAATAGAACCTAATGTTGTTTACCGCAATATAGGCCTATATCTGTATTTTTACTTTTTGAGTTATGTACGTAACATTGAATTAGAATTAATTATAGGTATAATAATGTCAGTTGATGATTTATTATAAAATATGCAACTAAAATAAAATTAGGAAAACTACGGTATATGTACCAGAAATGTGTAGACAATTGACATATTCTTCCATCTTTATATTGGATATGGTTGAAATCGTTCTCTTTACAGTAAAATGACGAACATCATTAATTTTCTAAAACAAAGTAGAACTCTGACCATACCTAATCAGATCAGATAAGAAATGGTGTATTGAGAGTTGCAGATATAACTGATTAATATTGTATACGTCTTTAAATTGGCCAAAAAGGTCAGCCATTTTCGCGCGCTAAACTGCGTGTAATTTCGGACACAGCAAACCGACCAAACCCTCTCCAGGGGTTGTTTGGAAGGTTTGACAATCCGGATCGAGATTTTTTTAAAACGAATGGCACAACTTATTTTCGATTCAAACCAGTTTTACTGAACAAACGGACAGTTCGACAAATACATTGGAAGGCAAACCTAGTCTGTTGCACACGAATGCGCCCGTAGTCACACACTCTCTAGTTAGCCTGAGTTGCCGTTCTCTCAAGCTGACATATAATTATGTAGTGCACCTAAGGGCTTTATAAAGACGGAGTCAACGGGGACCAGTCTAACACATAAGTGAGGGATAACAAACGACAATTCTGGATAGAAATTGGTAGTCACAGCGTATTTGTTAATGTTACGTTAATATATTATGAATTCATAAACGCGTACCGCATTCAAAACTCCGAAAAGTAGGGCCAACACACACACAATGTTGTGTTTTGTTTTTGTCATTGTAAAATACCAAACAACATTGGGTTGACATTGAACTTTCTTATAAATGTAAAATTTGTACATTGACATTTAGACCATGTGAATGCACCTGGAATTACAAGCGAGATAAATATATTTTGTCAAATGTCATTGTCAACGTTGTGGTATTATCTCACTAATGTTTACACACATGCTTGTTTATAACCGACCTTCACTTTGGGTTAATGGAAACTTAAGATTACGTTAGCCAGAACGGAATGCAATAATAAGTGTTTACAAATATTTGTAAAACTAAGCATGCTGGCATACTATACATGTACTTGATCAACCAGTTACTTATTCTTTGTAAGATAGTTCATGTTGTAATAACAGCAGGAAAATACTACAGAATACAGAAAGGTTTACCATCTTATTACCGTGAAACAATATACAATAAATATAAACATACATGCATACAATCAACAGTGGTATGAATATAAAGTACACATGTTAAAATAAACATTTGTGACATTGTCTAGGGCCAACATGGTTTACATATGTCTATATGCAGGCGGATCAATCAAGCAGTCATTTTACAAACGGTAACTAATATATAGTTTAATTTAATCATGACATGGTATATTAAAATTTGTTGTTATGTCATCATTATGCACTTTACAACGGAAATAATTTATGGTGGTATAGGATTGGTTGAGGATTAGGTAAAGAGTGCGGTTCAATAGTACTGATTACCGTAAATAAAACAGGTTCATATCTGTTCAATGGTAAATCGAGCTTCCAAGTTGCCTTCTCTTGGCCGATATCTAATAGCAGAGATAACAAAACTTACTTCGGACGAAACCTATAAGGTATAGCGTGAAACACAGCTGGGATATTGCAATGCCTTTGGTCACTTATCCCTTTTTAGCCAAATCCATGCTTTATTTAACGCATTATTAATGTATTACACACTGATGTTACGATATCCAAATGTAACTAGATTATCACGGAAATGCAGTGCAACCTCTCGAAAACAACACATTTTGGGAGTAGCAAGATTATGTTGTTGTTTAGAGGTTCTTGCTCTAGATAGGTTAAATTGATAGTTAAATCATGACGTGAGAAAAAAATATGCTGTTGTTGAAGGGAGGTTGTTGCTCATGAGAGGACCGCTGTGGAGAGGTTGTACTGTATACACTTTATCCATCCATTCATGTAAAGTTTGCCAAAATATGTACACTGAGCACTTAAACATGCTATACACGTGCTTTAAGAATTGATCACATTGTCTCTTTTATGGGAAATTGCTGCAAGAACTATCTATCTAGAACTCGGGTTGGGACAAGTAAAATGTTGACTTGATACATCAAAATATCTGTACTACACAATCTAAACAATATTAATCAACACTATTGTATTGTACACAAAATTAAAACATTTATACCATCATATACTCCTGTACAGTTGTTTGTTTACTGTTTATAGTTGTATTGCACTGTCCGGGTTTGGAAGTAAAATTGCATTTACATAAACCAAAATTTATGAAAATATCGTCCGGAATTCAGAATTGAGAAGTTCCGGAATTCAGAAGTCTAATTTACATTGAAATAGAGGTAGACATTTCGGGACCAAGAAAAATCGTCCGCATTTTAGAAGTTTCCGGATATCAGAGGGTCCGGATTTCAGAAGTTACACTGTATTAACATTGATAGTCATTTCTTATTTAAACACATCAAAGATTAAATAAACCTTTCATTATTTATGTATTTATGTTTTGTTGCTCCAAGAATAAACGCAGGCCTGGGCCCTCAAAAATATCTTGACTCCCCTGTAGCATTTGGAACTTTGTCCTACACTTTTGGCATAGGCCTTTATGCGTTGGGTGAATGTTGTGGGATTTGGGAAAGGTAGTATTTTAAAGGATGTGGAATTTTTGTATGTTTTCATTTTCTTATCTTATATATTTACAATACAGTGTGTGCGTGTGTGTAACAGCCTCTTTTGAGTACAAATAAATTGATAATAATTCACGCAAACCTCAAACAATATACATGTACTAGTATTTCATTGCTGTACCTGTTTGGCTGCATTTTCAACAAAAAAAAAACTGTTCCACCGTAATAAAATACTTGCAGGGAATCATTTTCTCGAAGTCTGAATACTCTAGTCCATGCATACAAACGCATTCACATATGTTATGACAATAACTCAGTATGGCGTGTGTAGGGAACACTGACTGTAGAACTAACACAAATACAAGATAGATATATATTTAATGAGAAAATAGTCATAATATCAAAATAAGATGAAAAAATAAAACATATCTGTCAATGACGTATAACAAATCCGTATAAAAAGCATATAGATATTTAAAAACTTTGCTGAATGAAAATCAGTATTCACCTAGTACACTATATACACAAGTTAGCGGTACAAAAACACCGTATCACACAACATCCTCATGTCGCACATAGTACGTTGTTGCTTGAACAATGAACGTCAATATGAATACTTCACAGTGAATACAGTAAAACAGTCATTGATTCATAAAAGTAAATGTTTGTTTGGTAAGTATGAGTATTACATGTTTGCATACATTGCGTTGCTTTCAGCATAAGCAAGAATGACGTCATGGCAGAATTTGTACTGCTCCTGAAAAATATTGATCTAGATAAATAAGTCATGTGTATAATACAGAACAAAAAAGAGGAAATGTGTTTCTTCGTAATGTTATCTTAACTTACACGGTCAGCATCATTGTCAGTATAAACATACAGAACTAGGAAATCTAAACATACTTCATATAACGTTATATAAAACATGGTAGACTGTTCCGTTTTACCCATGCGATTAAAACATAGCGGGATTATGATGGTTAATGACGTCATTGACAACTAGTTCTTAAACAGGGGAATAAAGTCAAAACATGGCATAAGAACGTACTAGTAGTTCTTGTCGTTTTTGTGTAAAAAGTTGTCTAAATACTGGTAATTCTGTGTTAGAATCGAAATACACCCAGTAATCAACATGCACCGATATAAAACAAAATGTTTTTTTCCACCCAAGTGGATAACATCTTGTACTGGTTTACTAATAGCTTAATCGATAACATATCAACACATTCACAAATTTAAATTTCATGAACGAACGTATCACAGAAACCCTTAACCAGCGCTTTCACAAGCGTATTGTTTTTTATATCGACTATCTTGTGTAAATCTGAAATTGGATGTCAGCATAATGCCAGAATATAGTACATACTAGGATCAAATCGTGAAACATTGGTTTGTCTGATGCTACTTGAGAGAACTTACATAATTTGGTATGATTTGTTGTCGCCTTGTTCTCAGGAACCTTATAACTTGTGGTATGGACACCTCCTCATCTGTTCGTGCACGCTCTATTGCATTCATCAGAACTACGAACAAGCCACTACGTTCAGCACCATTTCTGTAATGTATAATATGTATATACAAGCCTATTACGTCATTGGATACATCACACATTCAGCCAATCAGCTACTAGTTATATTATTTTTTACATCACGACATGCCAGACCGACTGAAATACTGTTATAAGTCATTATATCAGTCAATAGTGACTCGGAACTCGAAGTCTTGGTGGTTTGTTGTTAATAAGCATTCGTTTTATGAGACAGAGAAAGATAATTTTCATTGGCCACAACATCTAGGATTTAAAACAGTATACAAAACCAAGCACTTTACTTATTCCAAAGTGTCATAACCACCCTAGGGTGGCCACAAAAATCTGATTAGTCGTGTCTCAATGCATCGTGCACGTTGTGGGCGTCAATAATTGAATATAATAAAAGTAGATTATATATATAGTTTGTACAAATGTATCCTTAAACCATCTGCATATCTACAAATAACAATTGTAATGCTAAATGCTAGCCTATTCTTTCCTAACCGGAAGGTGACTTATATCTGGAAGTGTCGTAAATTTAATAAGGGCTAAATTTGTACTTTGAATTAAGATTTTAAACTATGTGTCTTCCAACAGTTATATACACTGATATTCTCATAAGACGTAGTACAAGTATACTCACATGCATTGTGCAAGTGCAGGTTTGTTGTCAAATTGTCTCATCAATTCTTCCACTTCGTATAACATTTTTAACATATTTAGGGGCTCCTTAGGGACCAGTGTATTCAGAGCCCAGTCCTTGTAGTCAAACTGTACCACTGTTTGTTCCTATACGGAATATTATAATACTAAATTACGTAACATTTACATCTCATTGATATTTCACCCGTCTACTACTTACATGGACATACTAGTACTCATAGGTCTGAGACCCTAGATGGTTCATTTTAATCATAAGTGTTAAAGTTTTAACCTATTTATTTGCATGTACAAATGTACTATTCAATCACGGTTCCAGTTGTTAATGTCCCTCATTTACTTCCAACTCGGTTTTCAAACACATATATCTTACAAATGTCTTGATCAAGTTCAGATTAAAATTTCGACTTGTTCTGAACGCATGTTCTTGCCAAATGTGTGCATATCATGAATCTTACCTAAACTTAGTGGCTGTACTAATTCTCAAGAAACGAGTCAATTTAGATGCGATGACTACTAAATTATATGTAGGCCCAATACATTTCAACATCTTGATTAAACGACAAAACAAAGGATCCAGTATGTAATAACATTACTTTCACTGCCAAACATTGTCAAATCAGTTGCAAACTGATAGCAATCATTTCTTTTTAAAGTTTTAAAAGGACTGACGAACGCTTACCTTAGATTTAAATTTGAAAGTGTGTCTTCTTATCACATAACCCTCCTTCTTCTGTTCTGAATCAAATGTCACCTTAAATGGTCCAACTTCAACAGAGTCAGTAGTTGGGAGATACACACCAACCTTAGAACGGAAACGCTTGCAATAGTTAAACACAACATCATATCTAAGACGATTAAAGGGAGTCACTTATGCTTGAACCAATGAAGTGAGTGTTGTATTTGACACTTCTACAGATTCAGCATACTATGGTAAGTTCAAACGAACGCATTCGTTTATGTATACTTCTAAATAGTCTAAGATTATAGTATTTTATTTTACCAGCAGATTAATTAATAGAAAAGATCTGAAAGGCAAGCAATAAAGTCATGGAATTCACGAACAGCTGTTTGGAAGAGGCTCATTTGCTTCACCATGTTTTACACTGCGTCACGTTCTCAAAAGCTTGTTTGCCAAAAGGGTTTAGGTTTGTTAGCAACAGCATGTCATGTAAGACACACTTTCATTTGTCTACCAGGGCCGGTATTCAATAAACATCTTAAGTAATTTTTTAACTTAAGTTATATTTTTCCTTAAATTCGACTTTTTCCTTCACTCTTTTGTACTAAAATAAAGGAGGAAATCACAATAATATGATTTTATCTTTGTTCTAAAGATGCCAATTATGAAAATGATCATTCATTTTCACACTTTTGATGACTGGTTTACAAATTTTTACCATGAAAAAATTTTACACTTAAGTAAAAATTTCGACTTAAGTTAAAAAAAATCTTAAGATGTTTATTGAATTCCGGCCCAGGTCTGATTCATACGCGACTTGGTATAGTTGTTTAATCAGTATTTATTGTTTGGCGAAAAGGATCGTGAGATAGGGAACTGTCTGTTTGTTGGCTGCTTTGTAGCAACTAAGGATGTTGTCGATGTAAGTACAACAATAATACAATTATAGATTAAATCATCTTGATACTCAATTGGTATGAGTGAACTTACCTCATTACCACCGTCATCATCAAATGTTACAATGACATGAATTTCTTGCTCTATCACTAGTCTACAGCAATCAACTGCCGTGTCTGGCAGTGGTGTCTGTGAAACTATGTAACCATGGAGATCACTGTAACTCTAGCGAATAAAAACGGTTTTGTTGAATTTAGTTCATGTCAGTTTACAAATGTATTCACATGTACAAGCCATGAGGCACTACATGGCTGCCAAATGCAAGTAGGTGTATTTCAAGATATTGTCAAATCTTAAAATTTAACACAAGACGTCCGCTCAGAACCAAGGCACAATGTTGCCACACACTCACAATATCCGGATATATGTACGTGCATTCCACCGATCAACATGATAAAATTGAATTTTCAAGAATATTTATGCACAGGAAACAATGTGATCTAGAATATCAAAGAGCTAGTCATATAATTATCTTATCAAGAGCAGATTATCTGACTGTATGAAATGTGACAAACACATATTACGAAGATACCACGGAACGCGTCAAGTTCTTACTATAAACCCTTGCTCATGATATGTGTAACTCATCCTTGACTTGGGTGGTAAGGATATTATTAATTTGTCAGTCGGCCAGTAGCAGTGGGTAGAATTTAGAAAGATGAGATGTTCTGCCCGTGTTTTTTTTCTCTGAATCATTTTTTTATCTAATTAGAACAAATTAGAACCCTACCAGGATATAAGTTACATCTTCGTATTTGATACTATTACTGGCTGCCCAGGCTGTTCAAATTATACGAGTACATGTAATAACGTGTAATTCATTAAGCAATGCTTTCAATGAGTCGGTTGATCAATATGGTTTAACTACTCATTGGAAAAGAAGCGGTATCTATATGCATAACAATTAAAGTTGCTTGATTTCTTATGAACTAAGCCCTGTCATAAAATGAAGTTAATTACCGGCATGTAAACTGCATTGATGTAGTTGTTTCTTCCAGGTACATTTGTACTGAGAAATGACCGATATTCATCAGCTGTAATAAGGAAAACTTACTTATGAACAATGTGAATACTATTTCAATTGTTCCGCTTGTAAATTTATGGAATGCTTCGTTAAGTGGCAACATGCGATAGGCACGCATTGGAAAATGTTTATGAACTGTTTAAAATATGCTTTTGCATATATCCTTAGTATAAACTGCAACTTGAAATAGTCTAGATTATAGATTAAAAAATGTTTTATTTTTCGACGCATCGACAATGTTATTGAACAACTATAAAGATAGCCAACAAACTATTTAAAGGGCCTTAAGTGCTGTTTCATTATTGAAGTGACCTTGCGGTTTCGTCTTTTTTAAATATGTAGTCATGATAACAAATAAATGACAAAGTTGTCCTACAGTACATCGACCCATATTGTTTTATTACTAACAGTACTCAAAGTTTAACCTAAAAACTTACGAGCTAATATGTTGCTGTATCTATTTTTAGATCTGTTGTCTGACTTCTTTGCATTTGCATATACATCACTGTCCTCTTCAAACTTCTCATTAGTGTTATGTGTAACGAACACTTCTTCATCCGTCATTGACTTTACAAGGAAATAACATTTATTAAAATCAGTATTTAAAATTGCCTCTTCTTGACACAGTTCTTATTTCTTGCATAGTTTTGTATTATACTGACTTAACAAGTCTGGAAACATTATAAAAGCGAATCAGTAATAGTGGATACTTTACAGTGTTATGTGTAACGAACACTTCTTCACCTATCATTGACTTTACAAGAAAACAACATTTAAATTAGTACTAAAAATGCCTTTTCTTGCCTATTTCCTTGCGTAGTTATGTATTATACTGACTAAAGAAATCTGGAAACATTATAAAAGTGAATCAGTAATATTGGGTACTTTTCATTTATTGCAAGAGGTAACACAATATTCAAGGCTACTTAGATCTTGAGTACATGAATAAAGATTGCCATGTTCTTAAAGTCCAGTCTATTGCAAAAGGCCCGCAAGCCAAGTTATTATTTCCGAATATGAAATAAATCGTACATTAGTTAACTTATTAAAAGCGTGCATTATATGTATGTTGGATGCTCTTGCTTACCTCATAATCCATCTCGAGTTTAGTTTTTCTAGTTGTGCTGTCATTGGTCAAACGGTCAGCATAATGAGAGTCGAACTCATGTAGAAGTATTGGAGTTGACCTTAATACCAATGCTTCAACCATGATTCTATATACATATTTGTATTGCTCCTATATCAAGATATAGAGAATTGTACCATACAATATGAAATATTATGTATTTGATTAAAATTGATTATAAGGCAGAACATATCAATATTAGTTAAGATAGGGTAAGTAAAGAGAAAATGATGGATTTTTAAACACATATTTAAAACATTGATGTTTATTGTGACTAAATCTCTTTTCACACCAGTGGTACATGACATAACTCATTTAGGCACTAAACACTGAAGCATTATATAAGTCCAGGAATAATAAGTTCACTACATTCAATGAGTACAGCAACACCATTCAGGGGAACATATATTTCTGCATAATAATTCAATAGAGGATGGAACAGCTTATGTCAAACGTTTAACATTCTTTAATGTTTGTTTCACTCCAGAAGAGAAGCTAAGAAAGAATTGCCAAACACAGTTGTTGGCATTAGTAAGTAACCCATAAGTTCTAGCAAAGTCAACAGACGACCTATACATGTATAATTCGTAAACGGCATACTATGTAAATTGGAAGTTAGATATGTATCATCTGGCATCAATTGCAAACATTTTGTACTATTATCTGGAAATCTGTGCCTTTGACCATTTCAAACATGCCAAGTGAACAAAAGTTAAGTCACGAAAGCCCATTTTCATTTGAGTAAAAAATTACATTCCCAAAAATAACAGACCCAAATCAATTGTATTTAATAATACACATGTACCATATCAAGAGATTACAGCAAGGTTGAAATTGCAATACCAAATTCTAAATTGCATAAAAAACCCAGAGAAATGGTTGACTTAATGGATATGTTCAGTTTGAGCAATAACTTATGTCTTTTGTGTGAAACAGTGGCAAGAACAGTCTGGGTTACGAATCTTAATCTTCTTACCTTCATCTGAACCATATTCACTCGTTGGTCCCTCAGAGTTCTCACACAGTTGTTTACATCCACATACCCTGTATCTATGCCTTGGTCATATAGGTAATCCAAGGCAATAAATGTACCAGTTCGTCCCACTCCAGCACTGTGAAGTACACGTTAATGATTTACATACAGTCTAGAACCGCGTGTATCAGAACAAATTAAAACATGTACAGTGCAACCTCTGTAGAACAACACTATTTTGGAGTATTAAAATAAAGTTGTTTTTGAGAGGCGGTACTATAGAGATTGTTATAATCGCGATCGTACAGTTGGGAAAATTATGCTGTTGTTGAAGGGATATTGTTGCCCAAAAGAGGGCAGATCTGGAGAGGTTGTACTGAAATCCCTGTTCGAAATGTAAACATTTAAAAAAATTAATCTTCGTAATGATATGTAGGTAATGTGGTTTTGACACACTGACCCAGCGTAAAATTAACACGAACTACTTTGGAACAACAAAAAAAGGACGATAACAATGACAGGCCAAAATTTGTAACCCTACACTTATGTACGATGAGTATTTCTCACTTATGGATATACCCGAGTAGTTACGGTTGGCAAACGGTAACCAAAATTACGCAAAAATATACAAAAAAGTTGAAAAGTTCATAGCTTATAAATAGATCTGCGTTTTCAAGTAAAAAACAATTAACACTGTAAGAACATAGTTGAAATAAAATCATAATCGTAATGACTAATAGTAGTGCAATTTAAAAGAATGGTTGACGCAAATAAGACCAAATTCACCAAAGTATTTCATGGTGCATGTCAACAATTATTCTTTAAGTCTTTGATATGTCGGGTGTAGGCGGTATTGTGGGGAACTTGAAGTTTTTATTATGCATACTAATAATTTTTTAAGAATAATTTTATAGTTGTGCATCAACCAAACTCCAAACAAATGTTTTAAAATACCTGCAATGCACCAGCCATGGTTTTGTCTTGTCCTTGTCATGTTTTCTCACTTTTTGCCAGAAATGAAGTAAACTGCTCGTACTTCTAGGAATATCCTTGTCAGGCCAAGCTGTATAGATATAGTGTACTACTTCCTTTTGTGCGTCTGAACCCTATATGGACAATAACCCAACACGCAATGATAACACGATATAGCAGCCTTTATTGGTACATAGCGCACCATATCAAACTAAAGCCATACGGCTGGATTTGTTACAGTAATCCCACGTGCAATGCAAATAACAATCGCTATTATTGCAGAAATGAATATTAATGCAAAACGTACACAATACGCCGTTTTTTTTTTTCATTTTAGTTGCAAGAAACAAACGCCAAGCAATTGTGGAACGTTTTGAAGCCTACCTTATGTAGTATAAATACTATATAGTAGTTAAATGTAAACAACATTGTTTAAAATATAATATAATGTATGTAAAGACGTACCAACTGATTGACGAAATCATATAAAGTGTTAATGCAAAAGGCATTTGGCCTCTCCGTGTTCATTTTTGGTTTTGTTCTAACTACGCTTGCAGTTAAAGGACGAAAAGAAAAACGCATGATGCTATTGGCGCTTTTGATCATTTACGAGTGTTTAAAGCCCCATTAGCTTTTTGTATGTTAAAACTATTATTGGAATAATCATAACTGGAAAGAAGTCTTATCACCGAAACTAACTTTTACTTGTAATAAAAACATTCCAAAATTGTCTCAAAAAGTTTTTTAATCACGACGTACACTGGCAGTATTTTTCAATGACATGACAAATTTAGGCATCCGTCAACAATTTACGTGATGTGGCTAAAGAAATGTAGATATTGTTTAAGAGCAAAAAAAATATTACTTATATTTTACTATCATTTTATGTATTGTTCTGTATTACAAAATTTAAAAAGCTAATGTGCTTTAATGTGTAGAGCATGAAGAAATATCTTACTTCATAGGATATTTTGAAACGTCTAACGCTGAATTCCGCAAACTCTTCCTCTGTTTCTGTAAACACGGTAACCTTCCCATATGCTTTACTACCACCGACTGGTACCCAATATTGTAGACATTTCATCTGGTGAACAATGAAAGTAAATTCGATCAAAAATAGGTTTTAAATGGTATGACATCGCTTGTATTATTCAGGCCGATCGACATCACAATCGACTCATTGCATTGTGCATCATTGTATTGTGTATTCATTTTGTAATGGTTCCACGATTTTGAAATGAAATTACTTACACACAAACCATTGTACATAAGATATGGATTTTATAGTACATTGAATTATGCAGCCTTTACATAAGTTTTAGTATACAAACAGGACTTTGATACACACTTTTGTGTGCTCCACAAGATTGGTAACCATAGCAATTAAATGAACGTCATTTTCCCATATCATCCTCCAAAAATCTTCGATGTTGTTCACAGTTGGCCCTACAATACAAAATGATAATGATACTTAGGCGTAAATATCTTTTTTTTACAAATTGAAATACAATACAATTGCATAGATTTATGCACATTATCTTTTTAATCATCTGTATTATTGTCCATCTGTGTAAATCGACCAAACAGGTGTTATACTTGTTTCAAATAAAATGCACTTCATATTTTTGTGCTTGCATACCACTTATTATTTGTTTCAGTGTAAAACATATAAACAGGGTACATATATTACAGACAATAGATTGCCAAAAACATATTTACATGTATATACAGACGTAAAAATACTGCATTGAATATATAGAACTAGCTAATTTGATTATAAAAAAAAATGAATTGAAGGTTGAAAATAAAACCAATGATATACTCGTGTAACACTTTACCTTGTGCCGCAATATAGGCCCGATCCTTTTTGTAGCCCTGAAAAATATTATGGGTGTTTATAAATAGCTTGTCATTGTTGAAGTTAAGTACATTATTTTGTTTGTCCTTGACAGTTGATACACATTTGTTATAATCGTAAGGGTCACTTGGGTATATCATGAACTTCAAGTCTAACATACTAGTAACTGTTGACAATAATAAGAAATACAGACCTTATTGGCTTAACTGACAGACGGCTGGCCGGACAGATGTTTCGTCTTGTAGTGCTATCCAACAAGTTGAAATAACTAATATACAGAAATATTTACCAGGCAATCCTGACATGTTAAACTGTAGTCTACTAGCCACCATGCATATATACAGACCAGACCACCAGACCGTTCAACCAATGTCATCGGAGGGACAGACAAACGTGCAGGCAAATAAATATATGAAATAGCTAAATATGTATAAGATGTGTTTGAACTTTCACCTTAATGTATGAAGCATTAATGTAGTCTGTCTGTGGATCGGATGCTAATTTTTCCAGTTTCACTCGTGAGTGATCATCTGAAAGGCAAGTTATATCAAATTTTGTTAAATGAAATGAGAAAATTTTGCGATACAATCCTGAAACAACATTTGTGACGAAAACAGTATATTAAATGAAACACGAATTTTGGCAATGAAATGTAAATCATATATTATTTAAACTAATATAAACTTCTAACGACATGTAGAACATTGTTTTAACTCAAGCATTAACAATATTTGGAAATGATCGTGTAACTCAACTTATTCTATCCCCCGTCTTAAAAGTCAACCATTTACGAGGTTTGCAACATTATCACACGAAGTAACGTGTAATAATCATATCCAAACATAAGTGAAAAAATGTAATAAATACTATTAACTACTGTAACAGTATTTCTAATCAGAGAAATATTCAAAATTGGGCCCTGGATGTTTCGTTGTGTTTTTTATATTTAGTACTAAACCGGATTGATATAATTATACTATTATATATTGTCCATGAGGACATTGTTCATTGACTTCAGATATTCTTGTTACATACATGCATACATCGCCTTGTATCTATTTTTGCCCATATTTTCTGGTCTTCTTGCATCTAGAACAGGATATTGTAATCCATAAGGAATGTCCTGCCAACAAAAAAGCACATTATTATGTGTACCCCATCTTTGTGTTATGGAAACTTATATGATTTTTTATGTTATATGTTTAATGAAAATGAAACATCGTCAATTTGTTTTGATACACTTAATATCATGTATTGAATATTTTAAAATCTCTCCGTCATTTAATAAATAAACGACATTTTCACATATAACAGTGTTGTACTTTTTACATTTAACACTAATGAACTCACATCTAATGATTTAGTGGCTTTGAAGTTAGGAACATAATTAGGTATAGGGAATGGGAATGCAAAAGTCAAAAGCACATAATTAGTATACACGTATAATGATGAGAATAATAAGCATAATGACTTTGAACGAACAAATCTAATAAATACAGGTCTTCAGCTTTTGTAGAGTAGGCTTATATTTTGATTAATTGTCCAATATTAATATTCTTTCTCAATAGAAAAAAACATGACTGAAACACAACTGAACGATTAGCAGGCGGTAAATCGACCAATACATTGTTGCAAACAATGAACCTACGTTCAAAACAAATTCTAAAGGAAATAAAGCCCACCTGGAATTCGTTTTCAAAGAAGTTTTCCTTAGCAAGTCCTAACTTGACATATCTTGCGAGCTCATTCACTCTGATTGCCTGAGCAGTCTGATGACGAACAATGTCATCGCCGAATTGGTAATAACCTTCTCCTCTGTTGTCATTTGCTTCATTTTTCATCTGTATATCTGAAAGTAGAGTTTGCTAAACATTGATGTATGATTCAGTTTTCCATTAGGTCTATTGAATACAAAAAAGTTTAATGAAAACGCAGCATGCAACAATGCTGGGTCTCTTGATTTCGCGCTTGTATTTTCTGTCAGATGAATAAATGCGGTATTCCCGTAGTTGAAAGCTTGATATATATAAAAGTAGATCCCCCTAATCAAAAACAGTTTCAATATAATGTGATACAATACCGTCAGATGTGTCAGACGTCCTCAATAAGCAAGTAGAGTTTTCATAAATGTTGGTGTCTTTTTTGGAGCTAGACCTTCTACTTCTTGACTCTGAAAAAGATGACAGCCACATTTCAATAGGAAAAGAATATTCAAGATTTGATACACTTCAAGATACTAGAGGCTTTTTACTAAATACCGTTTGTTTTTGTTGAAAACTGTTACCAGTACCAGTATCTTAAAGCGACTTGAACACTATCAAATCATTTATTCTTTTTTGAATATTAAAGTGTGTAAGGAAAACGTGAATATAATGATACAAGCGTATTACATAGAGTGAACGGGTAATAATCATGTGATAATAATAATCTATTATGTATCTAAGTACCGGCACCATCACTTGAAACGTTGGTCCAATTCTTTTCTTTTCCTTCAAGTAAGTCGTCATTGCTTTGGTTCTTTGAGCTGAAAAAAAATAGATCGTATTAAGCTTTATAAACACGGATTTAGTTGCGACAATGTTAGCGAAAACCAGACGTAGTTCATCTATTTATTATTAATATTCAATTTCTTTATCCCCTTGCCAATCAACACCATGCACAACGCCTCTGTATTGCTTAATAAATCGAATACAAAAATACATCACAGCTGAGAACCAAGTCAAGATTTAACACTCGTAGACTGTGATTTTAGGGACAGCGGCACCGAAACTGACATTTTTTTTTAACTTTACGTCAGAAACTCCTTTTGTTTTGTAGATATTAAAATAATTCAAGCAATATCAGAGATATGTTTTTTTCATAAATTTATTGTAACATATTAATATACAAATTGTACTTAGATCTGGAATGCATGTCACATATCTAACACATATTATATTGATATGTTTTAAATCCATTGTTCTGAATGGTCAGATTCATACATTAAGCAGATTATCAACATATATATAAACGACAAAATATCCTTGAGACGTATCTTAAGATTTTATGATTTTATTTTTCCGACTTACTTTTGCGATGAGTTAGAACCTATTTTAGTTCAATACCACTAACATACATTTACAACAGACCGATAAAACAATTTGTTGAGTGACTGAGTGGTTTAAATGTCATCCACATTCCGGTCCATGTATTCATTCCAGTCTCAGGATTTAAACTGAATGACAAGTACCAAAATACATTAATTTGTCTTTGGACTTCAGTTGATACTCAATTTTAAATCGGGTTAAAATCTAACATCTAATCGCAGTTCTTACTCCAATATTTCAAAATTTAATGTTTCGTTATCTAAGTTACGGCTCTAAAGATATAACATTGAAACAACAACTTACGCAGACTGCTTTCTACGTCGTAAAATCAACACAACCACAACTACTACTATTGCTATGACAACGACGGCTGCTATTGCTCCTACTATTGCTGCCACTGGAACTGAAGATTCGTCTTCTTCTACCAAAAAGTAACATTATGTGAAGTGTATTCAGTGTCGTGGATAGTTTTTTTATTTATATTATTGTTTAGAATTATCCAGATTCATCGAGTGAACATCTGAGCTAAACCTTTACAATAACTATGACATACATAATGAAGCTCACATTGCATGTGTAATGTATCGGTAATTTTAAGCATTCATATTTACGCACATACACTGAACATTCATTCTCAAAATTTAGAACATCTCATTATGGGAACCACTGATCTATCAATATGCCCTAATATATATCAACATGAATATGGGACCAATTAAATACTTAAACCGATTTATTTGGTCCAAAGGATTCCCCAATATAATATCAAGCGTTTACTGGATAATTAATTCTTATTGTAGGTGAAACAAGAGGGCCGCAAGCGGTGCCAACATTCGTCTATTCACCGCCTCAGTGAGATCTATCCACCTATGGAATTTCAGATTGCTACCTCTTAAAGATTCTGAGTTATAACTTATGAGCCACAATTTTACGTTTAAGATTTTGCACAGACGCAGACGACACTGATGCACATGACACAGTGAACACAATAGCTCGACTTTTTCTGCGACAACAGCCGGGCTAGAAAATCATTTTGCTGACCTACATCAAGATTCGAATAACGAGCATTATCTATTAGACTTTCGATTGTGTCACCACTATAAGTACATTCTAAAGTGCCTCCATGGTAGAGTAGCTGTTAGTCCCTGACTAGTGATTATTAGACCTACACCGCTGTGAGTTCGAATCCGGTCTGAGACCACTTTGAATGCGAGGAAGTTGTCCTGCTAGTTTACATAAGGTTGGTAGTTATACCTTGGAATCCATTTAGGATCTTTCTCCATCGTTTCAGCTGTAAAAATTCACAATTACCAAGGTTGGTGATCCTACATTAAACCCCAGATAAAAAAGAAGCATATTCTGACATAGTCTTCAAACGAAACTTAGTTGCATATATATCACGATGCAATAAACCTTATTCCATGATTTATGTTGGTTTACAAATATATACAAGTACGTACTTATCTGACTGGCACACAAACTTCCTTCATATCCCGCGGCGCAACCTGCTATACAGCTACCATCAATCTTATCACAGGCAGCCCCTTCTTTGCAGTTGCCACATTTACTCAAACAGCCATCTCCATGAGTACCGTCGTCACATTCTGTCAATTAATTAAATACTTTTTTTAGCAATCATTAATCAAACATATCCTACACAATAAAACTGCCCTCGATTGAATGTTCTGTCCGACGTTGCAAATGAACTGGCTCAAATCAAAAGCATTGAAATGGATGTTAATGTGTCGTAATTGTCTAAACACGCTTAAACGTAAAGAAATATTGTTTACAAAGATTTAATATCATACTTTCGTACCAAGCAACAAAAATCTAGCCAAACGCGCAAAACAGCGTTCTATTGCGATAAACACTGTAACCCTTTACCGACTTCACTCATGGTTTAGTTTTTTATGTCTATAAATCGGTGAAACCTGATATGGCCAAACAGCTAGTCACGCTACTTAAATTGAAATTCATGATGATGCTGTGTAACATACTATTGTGACAAGTGTGGCCCTGCCAACCAGCTGTACAACTGCACGACCCATTCTCTTTGTTACAAGTGTCCTCACAGTGGTCGCTACACTGTAGTTTGCAGTGAATTCCATAGAATCCTACATTACATTCTGAATAATATATCATTAAATGTCTACTCATGTGTCGTGAATTACGTCAATGATAGTTGATCATCAATGATTGGCATGAAATTACCCAACACTTAAATTTAAACAGTTTATCTTTCCTTATTACCATTTCCCCGAACTACCGTTCAATTTGCGTCATAGTACGAATCCAAGACATGCATTATTTATACCAAAGGACTGGAAATATTTCCTATAAAGGCAGTATCAAATTAGAAAGAGATAACGGGTTCAGTATTTACTGAAAATATGTTATAAGTATACTAGGTATTAAATTATGTTTGATGCATATACACAATGTTTGTTACAGTCAAAAATGATCTTTGAACAAACAATAAGAAAGGAAAAAGATATAGTAAAGTACGAACTTTACGGATGACCCTCGTATAGTGAAGTATAGATACTTAGTCTATAAGTTCTAGAATAGATAGAGCGCGAGTAAGTAAATGTTACTGTAGTTCCAATCCGACAGAATCCGAAATGGTATATATTTTGTAACATATGATACTTATTAATACTAATATTAAAGATAAGGGTAACACAATTAATTTACAAGAAACAAAGTAATAATGCTAACATTATATTCCATGTAATTTTGACAATATTGTAATGATCTTTTTAAAAACATCATTTCTAATTGAATACATCACTGTATTTATCAGATTAACAAAGCATGAATTAGATTCACAGATATGAATGACTACAGTAAATGTCTAACTGAATTTGCTTAAAAAGTTACGTTTATACTGTCTAAGCAAAGTCTCAGCTCGTTTTCTCGAATTGAACAAAATCTTGCAATTACCCGTGTTACAGTCGGGTCCCATCCATCCATATTCACATTGTGAACACGAACCATTAGCCTTATCACACGGATTCAAACAACGCTGATTACAATATTGTTCACAACCACTTCCATATTTGCCATCATCACATTCTTTAATAGATAATTCATAAAATAAAAATTATCGTTGCAGAACACAATTTGTATCTGTATAGTTTGAAGCGAGACGAGAGTTTGTGATTGAAGTAAGTTGCTTTCATACGTGAAAAGATATGATTATAAGAAGTCATAGATAAGGTAAGTTTTAAACGTCAAGCAGTTTCCTGAAATTCTTAAGATTATGTGTTGTGGACTTATTAAGTGTTAGAAATGAAAGAAACTAAGAATTATTTAGAAGAACCAAATGCACAAGTAAAGAAACCATCACGATTTGCAAGGAAAAACCACATGCAAACATGTCACTCGTGTGTCAATCAGTTCTCGGTAAAAATATACTTTATACGTATTATATCAACCAACTACTCCTTCAGACTCAACTTCAAGCTTTTGTTGTACAACATGGAAACTGGTACGTGATAATAAACAGATGATACTTGATATTTATAAGTGTCACGTGAAAAACTGACACACGTAAAAGGCCTTTGATAACTGATCGAGATAAGTGTCACATGATGTGTAATTTTGTATACCTTCATCACAATAGTCTCCTTTCCAGCCAGCTACACAGTCCTTACATGTACCATTGACATGGTCACAGATGTCGATACATTGAGTATTACATGTCTGGCTACACTTGTCACCGTAGGTTTTGTCAGTACATTCTATAACAAGTACGTACACACATTCATACTGCATATTGTAAATTATCCTTAAAATTCAAAGTTAAATGACTTTGCCATAAAAACATTATTTAAAAGTTGTTAAACTAGCGCCTGTTGTTTTGCGTTGAAACCAAGGCAAATCGAATAAGACCATATATTGCTTTCTAAGGAACATAGTACATATGATTAGTGACACATGATCTAGTATTATCAGACATTAAATAAGCCCTAGGACTTCAGATATAAGTTCGCAATAGATACCGTTGTAAAAGAGGTTGGCAATCTGGGAAAAACAACAAACTAATGATATGGTTATATGAAAAGAAACAACCGGTTACACGATCGAACATTTTAAACAGGATCAACGGATATTTGTTAAGAAGACTTATATGTACGATTAAAGAAGCTATAACGTATTCCAAGGAAAAGGCACAGACAAAGAATTACAAAAGTATATAATCAGTCAGCTCTCGGTAAGTTATAATTTTATAATTATGTTATACGTATTGAATAAATCAATGTTACTTTGCCTTGCTAAAATATAACGTTTTATTGTGTAATATGAAAACTGGTACGTGATAATTATCACAGGATAATTGACATATAAGTACCCCATGACTATGGACATATGCTATTGATATTTTATCTGTCACGTGATATTTATAATGTTGAATACCTTCATGGCAATAGTCTCCTTTCCAGCCAGCTGTACAGTTCTTACATGTACCATTGACATGGTTACAAATGTCGATACATTGAGTATTACATCTCTGGCTACACTTGTCACCATATGTATTGTCAGGACATTCTAAAACAAGTACGTACACAAATTCATACTTCATATTGTAAATTATTCTCAAAATTCACGAGGTTAATGACTTAGCCATAAAAACGTTATTAAAAAGTTGTTTAATTGGCGCTTGTTATTTTGCGTTGAAACCAAGGCAAATAAGACCATATATTGCTTTCTAAGGAACATATTACATATGATTAGTGACACATGATCTAGTATTATTAGATATTAAATAAACCCTAGGACTCTTCAGATATAAGTTCGCAATAGATACCGTTGTATAATGAGGTTAGCAATCGGGGAAAAAACAACAAAATAATGATAAAGTTAAATCAGTTACACGATCGAAAATTTTAAACAGGAAAAACGGATATTTGCTAAGAAGACCCATATGTACGATTAAAGAAGCCATAATGTAGTCCGAGGAAAAGCCACAAACAAAGAATTACAAAAGTATATCAAAAGTCAGCTCTCGATAAGTTATAATTTTATAATTATGTTATACGTATTGAATAAATCAACGTTTCTTTGCCTTGCTAAAGAATAACGTTTTATTGTGTAATATGAAAACTGGTACGTGATAATTATCACAGGATGATTGACATATAAGTGCCCCATGACTATGGACATATGCTATTGATATTTTATCTATCACGTGGAAACTGACATGTATTATGCGTCACGTGATATATACAATAATGTATACCTTCCTCACAAAAGTCTCCTTTCCAGCCAGTTGCGCAATTATTACATGCACCATTGACATGGTTACATACGTCTATACATTGAGTATTACATGTCTGGCTACACTTGTCACCATATGTATTGTCAGGACACACTACAACATGTTGGTACACAAATTCATACTGCATATTGTAAATTATCCTTAAAATTCATAAGTAATAATGACTTTGCCATAAACGCTGTGTTAATTTTTTTACTGGCACCTGTGATAATTATCACAGTATGACAAATAAGTGCTCCATGATGATGGACATAATTATGCTGTTGATATTATATCTGTCACGTGGAAACTGACACGTGTTATGCGCCACGTGATATATATAATGTTGAATACTTTCATGACAAAAGTCACCTATCCAGCCAGCTACACAGTTCTTACATGTACCATTGACATGGTTACAGACGTCGATACATTGAGTATTACATGTCAGGCTACACTTGGTACCGTAGGTTTTGTCAGGACATACTGTAACATGAACGTACACACATTCATACTGCTTATCTTCACCGTTAAACATTGGTCTTACATTGGTGACATAGTTTACAGTCTGGGTTTCTCTACATCCAATATGAATATGTATTACTAATATATCTTGAAATGCAACAAAATGTGCTCCAGTTGTCAAAAAAATGATATATAAGTATTAAATAAAATTAACATTATGTCACATTATAACTCATTATCAAGCGTTCTATTGTGTCACTAGAAAATTTGTTCTAGGCAATTTTTTATTAACATACAATAACTGACAGGTAGGATGTGTTACATGATATTGTAATACCCCAGTGTTTCGCACATGCCGGTCTAGTCAGATATTTGTTTTCTTTGCCTCGGATCCTTTTTACAACGATTTGTGCGTAATTTATCTTATGTCATGTTAGGATTTATTATTCGTTCATTCCTGTAACTGAGTTAAACCTCATTACAAGTACACTTTACCTGTATATTTATGTTACAAATCCAATATCTACTAAGTTTATCGCTTCATGTACACTTTGGCAGCATCTGCTCGCCATGTTTATTTGACCCAGATGTTTTGTGTATTTGACCTTTCGAAGGGTTTTGTGGGTAGTTAATTACATTGCCAACTGTCAGACGATAACTCTATACGATAACTTTATTTTTGTGATCATCACTAAAACTTCACATTTCTCACTTTGAACGTAAGCATACGTTACTTTTTATATAAATCTACCTCGTAGATGTTTTTCTCATGTTTATTTATTAGATTTTAACTTTAAAACTTATCTTAGTAGAATGTTAGCTACGTAACCGCACAGAGACGTTGGTGCGGTCTTGTGCGTTCTTTGTGTGGTCCAGTGCAGCACTGTGCGTTACGCGCAGTCTGGTGCGGTCTAGTGCAGTTTCCAACGTAAACTGCACAATAATTGTTGTGCAGTATGAGACTGCACAGTTGTTTTGGTGCACTGCACAACGTCTTTTGGTGCACTATATAAGGCACGCTCCGGTTAACTCCAGGTTTCCATTTCATTAGCATAGGTGCGCTTCATAATTATTTTTCTTAAACATTTTTGTTGATTACTTACTAGTATTAGAAGAAAATTGAATAATACTAATAATATTTTTAAGCAAGTTTAATAGTTTTTAGGATACTTGAGTATGAAATTGTCTAAATTATTTGTTGATTCTAAATTGATTGAGTTTTAATGATTTACTGTGCAGGTATTTGACAGATGTGTACATTATTGAGTTATTATTTTCTTAAACTTTATATTAAATTGTTGATATTTAATTATATAGTTGATGAATTACTGAATTATTACTGAATATGTTATGAACATATAAACACTGAAATGATGATGAAGTAATAATATCAATAAATATAAGAAACTTTATTTCATCTTGGGTTTTCTTTGTTATTGTATGTTATATTATTTAAAGTAGACTTCAAGTTAAGTTAATTAAGTGGCCAGAGACCATATCATTTTCTAATATTATTCATAAATATACAACAAACTTACTGGACGGAAAAATACACAACACAGAAACATATATAAGGAAACCGCTCGGCACGTGACAATATTATAAGGTTGTATACCTTCACTACAGAAGCCACCTTTCCAGCCAGCTGCACAGCTCTGACATGTACCATCGACATGGTTACATACGTCGATACATTGAGTATTACATGTCTGGCTACACTTATCACCGTAGGTTTTGTCAGGACATTCTGTAACAGGTACGTACAAACATCACAATGTTAAATGCAACCGCTACACATATGTTTTAATGTTGTTACATTGTTGACAATCTACGAATACATGCATGAGTTTCTGAACATTCTGTGTATATTGCAACAACCAAAAACATTTTTTCATTCAGCACCAGCACAACGTACGTCACTATACAGTCTTTCATGTTCATTACCGTATAAAATCATATGACCCATGAGTATGATCTACTATAACGTAGCAGTACATGATACTTTTATAATGATTCTACGATAAAAGGTTTTGAACATGAGCAAAATATTTTGCGTCAATTTGATGGAATTGAATAAAAACTTAATTAAAATCACTTTGGTTTCAAGAGTACATCGTGTTGTACATAACTATGATTAATTATACGTGTACTATTATTAAACATTTTGATCAAAGGAATGCCATGAATTCTTACATAAGATTTAAAGAGAGGTTGACATCTCAGATATACTAGTACAAAATACAATTAGAAACAAACAATCAATGTAAACGTAGCCACTGTATTTTTATGTTGTTGCACAGATCAAAATGCGAAAATATTTTGAAGTACATAAGAATGACACTGAAAATATAGATAGGTCTATGATTCATTGCAATAAACTTTGTGTATTTCTTATGTTTTCTAATACCTAATTTGGATTTTGTAGCTTACACTATCGTCCATTTAAAATGCCTAAATACTGAGTTATGATTGTTTCATTGCTAGTTTGTACTGGTTTTCGTTATAGAATTGACCGTATTTGAAATATGTGTAATTGCGTGTCATTACCGTTTTCATTAAAACAAAAAATAGAGTCCTCACAACTGTAAGTTCAAATCTAACCCGGAACCAGAGAAACCACTCTTGAGGAAGATGACTTACGGAAGATAGGTAGTTATACCCAGGCATAATCTAGAAAGGTCTTCAAATGACCCTGACTGTTCATGCAACTTTAATCTTCAGACTGAGACAAAAACGAGTTACCCTTGTCGCATTTTTCGCCCGAATATCCAGGTTCGCAACCATTTTTACAAACACCATTCGTATTGTTGCACTTTCCATCCTTACAGTGTTCACTACATTTCATGGAGCAATTAAATCCATACCAATCATCTTGGCATTCTGTAAATATATATTTGGTACGATCACATCATTACACTAATAATTTA
The DNA here is from genome assembly GCA_964023205.1 of Lutraria lutraria. NCBI lineage: Eukaryota > Metazoa > Mollusca > Bivalvia > Venerida > Mactridae > Lutraria > Lutraria lutraria. The sequence continues at coordinate 34,077,248 of OZ026833.1, forward strand.
CGTGTATTATACGATTGTACGCAAATTATATGATGTATCACACGATATACCTAGTCAATTCAGAAATATATTAAGTCAAGAAAATGAGCGTTATGTTATTTTCATTCTGCTGAGAATTTGATCCATAGTTTAAATTTTTCGACAGAATTTTCAAGTTCAAAACTTTATGTAACTTTATTACTTTCTTGCAAAACATAAATGCTACATAGAGTGAGTTTATTCATACAAATATTTGTTTTACCTGTTAAACACTTTTTATAATAACTGTAGAATCCATCTTGACAACCACCAGCACAATCTCCTGATACAACATCACAATGACCCGTTCTACAAGCACCACAATATGACAGGCAACTTGGTCCCCATTTCGTTTCATCACATTCTAGATAAGGAGAATAACATACAAAGTATAGATCAACAATGAAGGCTATAAATGCTTAAAAGGACACATAAACACAAGACCATACAATGGACAAAATACAAAAAACACGGGTTAAATGTTTTTTTGTTCAGAGGGTCTGGAATGACTGCTGCTAGGGAAGATGATATTTTGTTTTTTATATATCTTTCTTGTTTTTTGTTTGTTTGAATTATTTTCTTTAGTAATGTAACAGTAATGTGATTTTGTTAACACTCCATGAATATGAAATTAAAGCTAAAGTTCAAATTGCAACATACTTCGACATTTTGACAAACGATATGGATATACAATGTACATGTATTGTACAAAGACAAAGCCCGTCCGATTGCCACAATATATGGTGGCTGATTTCTGCCATTTCATATCTTCGTGTGTTCGCCTCCAAAAGTCGAAGCACGACTACACAAACACACGATAAATTGCTCATTTATCGTGTCTTCGCCTTCGACCTTAGATGGCAAATACACGAACACACGAACTATTGAAGGCGAAATAACAATATTTTGATAGGCGAACTAACGAAATCTTCTCTTGTAGAGTTTCGTATCGGCGGGTATGAAATCTTCGTATCGGAGCCCTATGTTTGTCGTGTGTTCGTGTCGTCGCCTCGAAATTGGCCAATTTTCGTATCATCGTGCAGTCGTGCATCGCCCCGAAGGACGAAGACACGAACACACGATAATGTGCAATGTTTCGTGTCGTCGTGTCTTCGCCTACCGGTAGACATGCGAAGAACAATTACACATAGCATTGATGGACCAGATTAATGGTTCTGCGCATGTCTACCGGAAGGCGCAGACACGACGACACGAAACATTACAAATTATCGCGTGTTCGTGTCTTCGTCCTTCGGGGCGGAGCACGACGACACGAAGACACGATAATTAGACTATTGTCGTGTCTTCGCCTAGACAGGCGAAACACACGACAAATACAGAATTCTGCAATATAATTATTTTCAATTTTTATTAAAACTGTGAAGTCTGCAATGTATACTTAAATACAACAAATAGTACTATTTTTCAAGACGGATGAGGGGCGTCACTTTTTAGTTAAAACAAAATGATGTATGTATATATCCAAAAACAACATAAAGCAAACTACCCATCATTAAATAACTGACTGCATATACCTATATTGCATGTTCCATTTATTCCAGTCCATCTACCTTGACAACCAGAAGTACATACACCACTGATCCTCTGTTCAATGTCCTCGATGGATGAACTACAGTAACAGTTCTCTGAACAGTCATACCCACATCTGTTTTCCGGGCATTCTGGAATGACATTAAGGTGGAACCAAACGATTGAAATAACGTCGTTTTCGACGTCAAAACGGTTATTTTTGCGGTATTTATAGTGCCTATCTCAAAACACCTATCGCTCTGTCAATTTATGTGGATATAAAAATTTAATAGCGGAGAATAAAATTACCTGCGCGTAGGTATAAATTTGATGTTCATGATTTAATTATAAGTGCAAGTAAAACGATTTTAAATGTAAAATTTAATGTTATTTTTGTCTATAATGAGGTTTTATGTGTTATCTACTGTTCTCGTAAATTTTAAGAAAATCTATCGAGCCGTTTTTATTTTATCCAATCTTCACCATATAGCGTTACCCTACAAAACGCTCATTCGCCTTCAAAAACGTCGTTTGACACTCGCTATTCTCTCTGTTCCGGGTTGACTTTCGGTTGGTCCCGGACGAGTGACCTGGCGAAACCCTGTCAAATCAGGAGTACAACCCTAGTGACACTGTAGTCATCCATGGCAGTCCTGAATGGACCTTGTTGTTCTGGTGCTATCGGGCAATCAGTCTCGTATTTGTTAAAATGTTTAATATAGAATACAACCATGGCTTACCGGGAAAATATTAAGCACTTGCTTAATCCTTAAAGCTACTGGACAGAACCGAGGTAGATCCGGTGTTGTTCCTGGTTGTAGCATGATATACACAGGGTATTAGTGTTCCGGATTATTGGACTACACGCGCGATTGACATTTAAAGTCGATATACCGGTTATATGCCACAGAGAGGTCCCGGTGTAACGTTTTCAAGCTCCCCCGTTTCAAGGTACCTCTCGGTAACTTAAAAACGTTTTCAGATTACCCCGGGTAATAATTTGAAAATTCATAATAAGAGAGAGCTTGCACACGAATAGGAAGATTACAAAATTTTAATACATAAATGCGTGTACTACAGTTATTTAGCAACCATAAGGTGAATTCGATCCCCATCACAGACGATTTGGATTTTGCATTTGCAAAATAAAGGAAGTTTTCAGGATTATTTAGGAGTGTAGCGATACTTTTTATTATTCATCTAAGTTGTTTGATATTACTGCATAATACGGTCACACGTTAATTATGAATATTAATGTTAAGTACTTTCCTCTTGTGTGCGTTTGGGAGATTCTGTGAACCTCTAGTTTTACCAAAAGGGGTCTGAGTTTAATACATGTGCTATGTCCAACTTTAGAAATAACAAATACAAATGTAATGTGGTTCTAATGACGAAATCATAAAATTATGACGTCATATACTGACAAGTTCATTTCTTCATTATGGAATCCTATGTGCGTTATTGCGCAAATACCAATTCAATCTTGAATTATTTTGCCAAAAAATAGATAAAAAAACAAAGGTCAGGTCTTTCATTTTTGTTCATTAATTGAATGAGTGTATACTCTCCATTAGTGTGGAGTTCCTTCCCCTTACACTATGTTATCGGTAATTGTAGAGCATGTCCGGGAACCAGATTTACTCTCCATGACCCTAATAGGATTCCATAGCTTCATGTAATTATAGCGTACATTCAGTTAAGAAATACAGGAATATGTATGTGAATAAACCTTGTTGACTGTGAATCATACGCATGAATTATAACCTGAAATATAAACGTTTTGTCCATTTAAATTAACATAGGATGGGGAGGCGTTTGTAAACGTTTTCAAGCTACCGGGGAGGGATTATTATTTAACAGGGTAGGGAGTTTGAAAACGTTTTTATAAGTTACCGGGGATAACCTGAAAAGGGGGAGCTTGAAAACGTTACACCGGGACCAGCACTGCGACAATGAGAATCGGGCTTACTCTTGAACGTTCTGATGCCATCATGTATTTTACGCATTTAAACAAATCTTAAACAACGGACTCGTTTGTTGTAATCATGCATGTATTTTTCACATACTATAGCTATCATCTTCGCTTATATTAAGTATCTATATCATGAATGCGCTATCACAACGGGGTCGTAAATCTGTTTTTTTTTGTATGAGTCATAATTAATATTTACCCCAAAAAATAAACATACATAGAATACATATCACTAAAACAACACATATAAATAAACTTCTCAATCATAATATAATAATTATATATTATGTAAATCATGGAACCTTGTTTTTTATACAAAAAAGTGGAATTAATAGCGGCCAAGTTTAGCAATTTTGTCATATTATTTATTTACGCATATGTACACAAAATTAAGCACGCTAAAAAGATAATGTAATTTGTTTATTGTTATCTGAAAAGAATGGCAATGTGATTAGGGTTATTGACAGACAATGTATCATTAATTCCAGCAAATCTTTTTATATCATTGTGTACAGTAAATAAAACAGATGCAAGTATGCATTAGATACCAAAACCAGACGTGTGTTTGAAACGACGTTCTTGAAAGCGAATGAGCGCTTTATAAGGTACTGTTATCATTCAAAGCTTTAATAAAATTAAAACGGCTCGATAGATTTTGTTAAAATTCACGAGAACAGTAGATGACACATCAAACTTCATTCTTGACAAAAATAAAAAAAATCCCTCTTGCAGATTTTTAATAAAAATAATTTAAGTTTAAAAGTGAGAAGAAAACAACATCAAATTTTACATTTAAAATCGTTTTATTATCTCTTATAATTAAGTCATCATCATCAAATTTATACCTACGTGTAGGTAATTTAATTCTCCGCTATTAGATTGTTATTTCATAAAGTATTTCCATAAACTGACAGAGCGATAAGTATTTTCAGGGAGGCACTATAAAAACCGTAAAAATGACCGTTTTGACGTCGAAAACGACGTAATTTCAATCGTTTGGTTCCACCTTAAGCACAATGAGGAAATGTGAATAAAGAACGTATGGACGGTTTCAGGTAACGGTAAGTACCCCGCACGGAGGATCATGCAATTCTAGCGAACGGTCACCCCAGAAGCAATGTGATATGGAGAATTTCAAATGAAAAAAAAATCAGCAATAATTACCTCCAAATAGTTGTAGTTCACAAATGTCAAGATAGTTTCCAGTGTTCTTTTCAATACGCAGTTGCTGAACATGTCTGTTTATATGTATGTAAATCAATGGTGGATCATTGTTCGCGTCATCATGTAGAAGCACGGGCTGTCCTACTGTTTTGTCATACAGTTTGTAATTTCTAATTCTATCTACAATACGTTTTAAAGGAAATTAATGTGCAAAATATACGTGTGTTTTAGAAAATACTCAACATAGCAAACACACTTTTCAATAATGTTGAGTGGTGGTGTATTTGGGAAATACCCTGCATGGATATGGTCTAATTGTTAAAGATGAAATGCCTGAAAGTGTTTTAATACCGAAACACTTGTCATTTAAACTTTTATTGTTAAGTGTTCATTTATACGGTATCAACAAAGCTAAAAGCGTCCAATGAGAGTCTGACTCCAATCAGCATGATCAGAATTTACATTAGACCACCAACATGGCATTATTATTATATGATATGATATGACGGAATGTCAGTTACAGAGCTTTTTATACTGCCAAACACAGATGACGGACGGTAAGCATGAAAATATCCAGATTGGATAACTTACCATTATTATTTGTATCTATATCAACAGAGTATATGTAGTATAATCTTTCCAGGTCAATGTCTAAGTTTTTATTAACCGATGATTCTCTCGATGCAAAGCAACCAGTTAAGTCAGTGGTAGGAATTCGACCGTCAACCGCATTTGAAGAGACCAAACTTGTGTCATCACTTTCAGCGTTGGAGCTGACAGGTTTTCTAAATGCAAAGTTTCTCCCTGAAATAAGATTATTTATTATTTACGAAGAAACGTTTAACCATACGCAGATAAATACACATACTTATATAAGTAGTGGTTATACTATGCGGTAAATACGCAGATATATCGGGGTATTTGGATACAGTGAAGCGCTAGATCAATGCTGTCCAATTAAACCATTTTGTATTTCATTGTTATGGAAGTAGTGAAAAATCAGTACAATGAGGTAACTATTCCGGTCTCCGTGAATTTACTATAACCGTATTTACAAGACAATGCATTCTATCCCATTCTACTACACACACATGCAATGAGTAATTAAACGTTGACCATGAGTAATCATCTTGTATAAAGAAAACAATATCATTAAACTATTCGAAGTTCCGAAGTCTTAATGTCTTGGATAATTTTCTGTTCATCAGCGGAAAGAGTTAATACTTATAATGTACACGTAAATGAATCTAAGCATCTAATATCAGACTTAGGTACAAATAGCTATTTTTTATTGTTTTGTAATGCTGTGACAAGAACTAGTATGTTATCATCTTAGCAATAGTCTAAAGCCATCCCCTGTATTGTATTTAAATATATATATATATTCTTAATATTACTTACCGCCATTAATTTTAACATCACAAAGGGATAGTTGAGACTTAATGGTAGAAAGTTTAATTCTGACTTGATTTCCCACCAGAGGTTGTTCACATTTTACATGTATGTCTTTACTACTGAGTGGACCACCATTGTATTTGAAACAAATGTGTTTATCCGGTGGGAAATATGTTTGATCAGTTTTCTTGTTTTTAGGTACATACTCTATGGAGACTTCATATCCGTTCTTAAAATATTCTACAATATTAAAAGAAAAAAGATAGAGTAAGGTCAAACCATAAAATCCCTGGTTTCCGTCATCATCCATTAATGACAGAGTCTATGGCAGGCAAATGAAAACAGCGGAAATCAGGAACTCTCTTTAAACTTATACCTATGAACTATCTATATATGTATGCGTACACGGACTAATTGTTGCTTAGTATTTGTTCAAGGCATGCATATCATCATATTCAAAGTACATTTAAACAATCAGCTATATACTACCCTATCTGTTTCTAAACAGTGATTTTCACAACCATCAGATATTGTGCTTAGTTTGCATGTTTTAATGATGCTTCCAACAATATACATACATTAAGGATGATTATATAGATACCCGTACGCATGAGACTGTGCAACACTTGTAGGTTTGCTTACTGGAAAATGCACTACAACTCTGTATTGGATAAATAGAGCACTTAAACATGTATATGTGATCTGGATAATTTAAAGTAGAATATTACACTTGTGCCACATCTTTATAAAAGGTTCCAACGATTCGTTTCATTCTTAAGAGCTTTGACTATGCTATTTGTTAGGACATAATGATCAATGACTCTGGTTACAAAATGTATATTTTTGTACAGTTTAACACAGATATGATGAAATAGGATATAGTGAAGTTGTTATCAACCTAATATTAAGTTACTCTGTATTTCAATGTTATGAATATGATTAAATATGAATACAGTGAACTAAAATTTGGGGTAGTTCACTATATCCGTGATACATAGCATTTGATGTTTGGTCCTCCATCAGAACTATTTCAATTATTTTGGCGAGAGTTGTTCTATATGGTCCTCTTGAATTAAAGCCAAGTATGTCATTATTCCATCATCATTCTGTTAGTAACTGATTGCTCTCTTACATAACTATGTTATGTTAATCAGGTGTTATAAAATACCTGAAATAATACTTACGCAATCCAGAGCCAGTAGTTATTAGATAAATGTCTCTGATTGTTTCATTTTGTGAAAACCAGACTCTCCACCAAGGCTGTGGTGGATTTAATGATGCATCGTTTGTCTGGCTGCACGTTGACGTTTCTCCATCATGTGCACGAACTGAATATTTCGGTGATTTGGTGTTGCTGTTATGTCTTGAATACTGACCCTGTGCCAAATCTCCTAGAAAAACAACAACAACTCGTGATTTATTATTAAGCAAATTAAATAATTGATAGTTTTATTTTCTTCGGCGTCAATACTGAGGATAATACGATGAGATAAATATCACGGGCTGGGAACACGTGACCCAGCGTGCACCTGCAAGTCAGCGGCAGAAAGGTAAACAAAGCTCTTCTTTCGTTATTTTCTCCATTAATCAGTGATACTTTGTAAAAAGAAGTAGCGCATAAAAGAACCCCAAATTTCCGGTTTTTAATAATGTAAAACACGTCTGGCTTTTTTCTGTAGATAATTCATAATCGTTGACACAAATTTTGATGCGAGGATGCCGAACGCATAAAATTTGATAAACATACTTATCAAAAGGATGGCGGAAGCATAAATATTCAATTTTGGACAGATAGTTTAGCTATTCTTCATCTTCACATACGTATTTATACCTTGTAAACTAAATGAACACTTACCAAATGCACTCACAGCATTAGTTCCGTGGAATCATTACTTAACACGCAAATTCGGGCAAATAAAGAAAATGATGCAGTACGCATTGAGGTAATTAAATGATGCCGGACACATGTATTTCAATGAAGAGTTGATACATCACACCATATGAAAATGTTTTGGCACCGGGAGCGGCAAAGTAACTACATGCTAATTGACCCTAGCATTAATTGTGTCTAAATCAAGTGTTCAGTTTTCCTCATAGCATACTCATGTGAGGAAGGTGTCAGTTTACCAGGAGTGCTGCTTACACTACTACATGTAGTTCAATATATAGTCAAATTTGAACTTGATTTAATATGAAAGTACATTTTGCATATTTGAAATATGACATGATGCAATGTGGATATGAACATTTGCTCTTTGGGCGATTTGTGCCTTTGGTAATGCGACAAGCCTGTAAAGCGGCATCTGGTCGGATTGCCCTATCCGTAGCGTTGAATCAACAAACATTTAAATCTTTGAACTAGGTTATACAAAAGGTGTAAAGCGTTAAAGGTTTTATTTTGTAGACAACCACCTAATTCGATAATGGTTTGTTTATCTTTCAGGCCGTCTTGGATACAATCTGGAATTAAGTCGTAGAAAGGGGACATATATTTGGAAGAACAATCTTACACGAAAAAGAAACAAACAAAAATTGGATATACTCTGTGGGCGAAGTTGGATAAAGTTAAATGGAAAGCAAAGTATACCCCATTAAAAACGGCAAAAGCGTCACCTTCGAAAAGCAATTGTAACAACAAGAGACTCTTTCATTGACCAAATACCCGGTCGTAAGGCGTAGACCTACTTTGCAGACTGCAGAAGAGATTTAAAATGTGTTTAACAGTAAAATATGGAAATAGTCCTGCAAAAGGTTTTACAAGTGATAGTAGTCCACAGCAGAATAAAGTTTGTCTGAAAAAAGTATGTTGGATGATTTGTTGAATCAGAAGAACATCAAACTTTGGATACCTGTACTGACACTGTTACTTGTGATGATGATATTTATCCCAATGAATGTCAAGCGGACGAAGAAACCATTAAGAAATTCATGTGTTTAATAACAAAAGGTGTAGAGGTTTTATCGAACGAAAGGAAAAACCAAATCTAAAAGGACGGCTGTTCAGAGAGGAACTCTTTGTGTGTTCTTTGAGACAGCACGATGGATAGATATTGCCAACCCTAGAATAGGTATTGATCTGGACTGAAACGGATTTATCATCATAATTCTTATATGTATTATCCTCGTACAGCAGGAATACTTATATATTTTGTTATATCATATGTACATGTGTGTAATTTTCTTTAAATTTTGTCAAAAGGAAAGCAATAAATACTGAAAAAATTGTATTCTTTATTTAAAAAAAAAGTATAAAACAAACAAAAAAACAACAACTTCAATTGCACCAACGATAATATAATCACAGCTGGAGATCTATCTATGAGATCTTATGTATCCTATTTATCTGAAGTGATGAAATGTCTTTCCTTTAGTTTCAATTTCTTTGCTAAGAAATATAACACAAAGACGTGCCTTTAAAGAACACTATACATCATTCAAAATAAACAGAAACATTGAATATCACAATTACATTGGGTAATGATTAGAATCATAACAACCCCTATGAACCAACAACGGAGATTTGTTTTAATTAAAAAATGAGACATTTCAAGTGTTTACGCTTTGATAGGATAAAAGTGAAGACGTGATTTAACTAAAATAGTTCCTGCTTGGCTTCATTTAAATAAAACATTAAAAATCTACACTTGACTAGAACAGTACTAGCGTTTGTAACGCTTTGCAATATAAACAAACAAAACCACCAGTTGTGCCACACATATGAGTATCATAAACATTTAAGACTTGGATTACTTTGTTTTACAAACAGTACTTAAAAATAAGTTTCATTGTATCTATTGAAGGGTAACAAAGAACAGCACTGTAATTGACAGATCCCCGGATGCAAGTTACCCATTTCCTTCGTAAATGTATATTAAATGTACTAGTCACAGTAACCTTGACTTCAGGATGTACATAAACACGACTTCCGGGTTACTAATAAGTATACTGAGCATGTGTGTTAACTTACTGGAATCCTAGAAAAACCATTAAGCCGTATGTTGATTATGACTATGATACGACATGGGGGACGGACAGACATACGGACAGTATGCATGCTATACATGTCTCCTTTCGGAGCATAAAATAGAGACAAAGTTAAAGATACATCGTATAGCTGTGGTCAATCAGGTTTGAACGTTTTAAAGCAACTGGTGTCACCATTGTTGATGAATGAACTTGAATTTTCGAACGTTATGTACAAGATCCTCAAGACTAACACATTTTACACATAACTTAAATTTGGAATACGGCTTGGCTCATTTGTCCTGGTGTGTTCTCATGTGTCTTGGCAAATGAATCTCAAGTATTCATGGCAAATCGGGCACTGATTGTTAGGTGGTGCATCCGTATGTGTTCCCTTGTGGTCCTCGTAACGTTGGCTGCTTTCAAAGCTCTGATCGCATTTATCACATTGATGGCGAAAATTCTTCCTGTGGAACCGCATGTGCCTCTTCAAGTCCATGTGTAACCCGAACTTTTTCCCACAAGTGTCGCATGTATACTCCTTAGTGAGGTTGTGCTCTGCATAGTTGCAGATCATACGAACGTCGAAACCACAAGCCACAGTAATGAAACCTTCCTTTTAAATTTTTATGCACATAGTTTTCATGTTCTCTCAAGTTTTGGGCACTGGCATAATCCTTTCCGCATTCCGAACACACATGACGTTCTATTGAAGAAAGAAATAACAATATTAAGCATTGCATGAAGTTTAAGAATGTACATATGTATATTACTAAAATGTATTATTGCAAAAATGTATATAAATACTCCCATGTTTTAAATTTAAGAACCTTGTGAAATTCAGTGTAATTTATGTTTTACCTGAGATTGGCTTGCAAGGCCTCTCATTCTCAGCCATCTCTGCTTGCGTTAAATACCTTTAGAAAATAAATGATTTCAAATCTAAACACCTATCATGGGCAAACCTTGACGGTATTATGAGGATTTTTTCTACTTTACACTGAAAGCCATTAGAAACGCAATTTAATTGTTTTGATTGGATTGATGTTTACAAATATATAGATAGTGAATCAATTTTTTTGAAAATTGGCATAAATAGTATTTGATGCCATTGATTTAGCCTACATAGATAAAGTTAACACAAGTGCGCATATCGTATGCAATATTCAAATACATGAATCAAAGTGCTGTAAACATCATGGAACATAGAACTATCAATCGATATTGACAATGGTATTAATCTATGCTTTTATTCCTCTAAAATAGGTATAGTAAGGAATGGTATTTCTCGTACTATCATTGGCCGAACACTAACAATTAATTGATCTACATTTAACGCTGATATATTTTCATATGGTGTGATGTATCAAATCTTCATGGAAATACAGGTGTCCGGCATCATTTAATTGCCTGAATGCGTCCTGCATCATTTTCTTTATTTGCCCGAATTTGCGTGTTAAGTAATAATTCCACGGAACTAATGCTGTGAGTGCATTTGGTAAGTGTTCATTTAGTTTACAAGGTATAAATACGTATGTGAAGATGAAGAATAGCTAAACTATCTGTCCAAAATTGAATATTTATGCTTCCGCCATCCTTTTGATAAGTATGTTTATCAAATTTTATGCGTTCGGCATCCTCGCATCAAAATTTGTGTCAACGATTATGAATTATCTACAGAAAAAAGCCAGATGTGTTTTACATTATTAAAAACCGGAAATTTGGGGTTCTTTTATGCGCTACTTCTTTTTACAAAGTATCACTGATTAATGGAGAAAATAACGAAAGAAGAGCTTTGTTTACCTTTCTGCCGCTGACTTGCAGGTGCACGCTGGGTCACGTGTTCCCAGCCCGTGGAACCCGTATGCTTTCAAAAATACAACAAAGGAAACCTACAAGGCTACACTACAGTTGAATTCGACCTGATAATCGCATGCCTACACAATGAATTGAAGATGATGAAAATATACAATGCACTCATCCAGTCCACTTATAAATCACGGATTGTAGTATATTGTCTTGTATGTAAATATGTTGTCGTTCCTATGTGAAACGAAATACTGCTATTTGATGCGGGGGCAATTTTTGTTACATCGACATTGCATTTTACTAGTCGAAACAACGCTGTGTATTTAAATAAAAAAGTGTCATATTAATTTTCACATTTGGCAGGAAAACAGTGTAGTAAATTAGGACAGAAAATCTCACAAAGAATCTGATAAATACTTACTGTACTGACAAGCAGGACCATACCAGTTTGAAGCACATCCTTGATCACAAGCTCCTGTAGTCGTGTCACAACTTGTCCTATCTTTACAATGACACATAAACTGACATTCACTACCAAATGTTTGAACACCAGGTGTATTCACAATGCAGTCTGCGGCTAGAAGTAAACATAATGTAACATAATATGGCTATAATGGCCTCGTTAGTCTAAGGTAACTCAATTTATTTATGTCTTGTTCAACGGCCAATGCGACAGATATGGTCATTTCAGAGTAGCCGCAGAGAAAGAGAGGGGAGATAAGATACAGGAGATCCGGGCATTTATTTCCCTACTCTTCTATAATAGTTTTTCTGGTTCCTTGTCGTGTCCGGTGTAAAGCACCAATACACGCCTCGTCTTGTTCGTGTTATTTTCTTAACACAGAACTTGGCTCTGTCTTTGGAATGAAATAGACTCCCTGAAATATTGAAAGGCGAAGCCGAGAATCGAACACATGTCATTTCGTGAAGTAGTCCAGTGCGTTACTACTCGACTATCGACTGCCCTAGTTAAAGGTACCAAAATACATTTGTATGTGTATGCACGTCAATGGATATCAATTTAATGATCGCTCCCGTATAAGGAAGACAATAAGCAATAGTTTGCAACATGTATGTACATTGCTGGCTGATCATCACTAATTATGAAAATGTTAGGATATGACCTACTGGTGTACAACAAGATCCCACGGCGAATATACTCAACAGAGAAATGAAAATCAAATATAGTGAGCTTTCATAATCAGACAGTTGTGTAATTCGTTATCCTATGTAATATCGAATAATCTTATTTTAAAATCAAGTACTAAAAGGTTAATGTATTTATTTGAAGGAGGGCTATATAATTTAAAGCCCTGTTAGCCTTTTTGTGTGAAATTGAAGTACAGTGCAACCTCTCTAAAGCAATACCTTTTGGTAGTAGCAAAATATATTGTTGTTGAGAGGTAAACAAATTGTTGAGGTTAAATTGATAGTGGGAAAAATCATACCTTTGCTGAAGGGAGGTTCTTGCTCAAGAGAGGGCCACTCTAGAGAGGCTGTACTGCAGGTATTATTGTACCTAAATATTTCTTATCAGGGAAACATTTTACGTGCAATAAAATATTCTGAACTTTTCTTATTTTAATTACGAAGTACATATAAAAATGTAGCGCAGTATTTTTGTTAATAATGTTTAAAGAAAAATTATGAGATGTGGCTTTACGGAAATGTTATTCTTGAGCAAATAAACATCATTTTTATCATTTTTTACCATCATTGTCATCTGTTGCTCTGTATTACTAAATTCAAAAACTCGATCAGAATTGACATTTAAGGTGAATGTAAGTAAATAAAACTCTGATATAGATCAATTCGATTATATGATCTGAATGTATCATACAAATAAGACAAATACTAACTGCGTAATGCTAAATGAAAACATTATTTACAAAAGAACATTATCCTGTAAGAATTCATTTATAAATTTGAATGATCTAGATTTAAGGATTAACAAGTGTGCTGTCAATTGGGAGGATACGAAAGATAAGGAAGTAAAAATGTAAAAATATTTCGTACGTCAAAGCAATTAATATGTCTTAAACTTCCTTAACCCGAAAAATTCCCAAAATCGACTTGAAAAATCATAATGTATACTTATAGGAGAATGTTTTAATCATTTTTTTTATTGTTATGTCTTGATAAAAGCGGATGCACCGAAGCGTCGACTAATACAGTTCGTAATTTTATATGCGTTTTATTGTTAAATCCACATTAACCAAATCTACTTAAGAATAAAAACTATTTCAAAATGGTTCTAGGCTTGTACAATATTGAGGATAATACAAACACAAACAGGCAATAATGAATAAGCAGTATGAAGAACTATTTAATTATTTAAAAGCGACACGCACGTATTTTGCCGTACATTTAGTAGTGCTAACTGTATATATCTTAAAAATATAAATTTTATATTAAAATGATGTTTTTCTATAAATTTAGGAAGAACAAACAATTAGTCATTGCCATTACTTAACCATTCAAAGTACATGTAATCAACAATTGACAAATCTTCCTTAATATCGAAAGTTGCCTAAACTTTGTGGCTCGCATTTCTTCATTAAGTAGAAAGTACATGATGAAAATGAAGAGTAATTAACGAAACGCAAATGTTTAAGGGGAAGAAATGCGTTAATCATCTACCATATAGACGCGTTTTGAACTGTGGTCTTGAAATACATGAAACTTGGAAATTAAAACTTGCGGTATTAGATGCCCAATGCTCAAAATTTTTATCTCAAAATGGGATAGACAGATTTTGAAAACATTTATTAATTTTCATAGGTTTCCATGATAGAAAATCATTAACTATGAGATTTTGAAAAATCTTTGATAATCTTGAGATAAATATATTTTCCCTTTAGGTTTGCATTGATGTATGTGTGAGTAGCCAATTTTTCGAGATTAAAGAAAAAAGAAGGTGTATTTCAATTTGAACCCGCGGTAAAAAATTGCAAAACACAATTCCAGTTTAATTCTATCAGTAAATAGGAATATAGCTTACCGCGCGTTATTTTTAGGAATTGATATTTTCCTATTTTTCAACAAGGGCAATAACTCTTATACAATATTCAAAAGTTGTCGTAAATAAATTGAAGTATCCATGGTAACTAACAAAGATAAAACAACAATAATTTGAACTTTTTTGTAGTATCATCATTTTTGAGTAGCATTTAGCAAATACGTAAGGTAAATGTTGTATGACAGATATACAATACAATACCAAATTTTTCACATTCTAATTATGAAGTATATGGACATGGAACCGGATATTATTGTACTATCCATTGTTAGCAGTGAAACCATTATCTTATCTTTAAATCGTGTTCCATTGGGTTGTACGGTTTTCTTTTCTAGATATTTATCACAACTAAATGAATAGGATAGTACTATACTCGTAATACAGTACATGTAGAGGACGATTTACCTGTCTCCGTGGTCGAGTGGTTAAAGTCGCTGACTTCAAATCACTGTAACCTCTCACTGATGGAGGGTCGTGGGTTCGAGCCCAGCTACCGACCATATCTCTTTACGTGAGAAAGTAAGCAGATGCTTAAGGAAGATGGGAGTCTAGTACTGGTTCTTCCCAGAAACGATGGTTAGATGAACTGGCCGCCTCACATGACTCTAACTGTTGAAAACTCAAACAAACGAACAAACAAAAGTAGTAGACGAGTATACTAAATTCATTAGGACCCCATTTTCAAGCTCATAATAACCGTATTTCGATTGATACATAAGTACTTTGTCTGAAATGAATAGTTATTTCATTACATTGGATTCGAATTTAACTGTACATACGTTTGTTTATAGAAAGTATGTATGTTTGAACAAAACTGTAACCTTGACTATAAAAAACGTTTCCACCTACAGTCATCAAATTTATACTTATGTTGGTTCCTCATGAAAACCTCTACATGACCTGTGCACCTTAAGGTCAGTAGGTCAAAAGTCAAGGCCACGTAGAGGGGACATTGTGTTTCAAAACCACATCTTGTAAATCATGCAATAAAGAAACAGCAACCTCACTTTTTAGGGCCATAAAAGGTAGTCATGTTTCCGGTTACCCGACCGACACGTAAGTTTAAATTACGAAAATGTTTGGTGACGAATCGTGACTTAATAGTACAAATAATATGCTTATAAAAAGGAAATAAACTTTTGCGACCTTACAAACATTGTTTTTGGTAAAGATACAGGAAACGCGACTCTTTTTAAGCGTAAACCCCCTTTTCCAAGTCTACACGCAAACGATTTAGCGAAACTACTGAAGCGCGTAGTGAAAATAGACGTATAAGTTACAGACTTTTTAAAAACGTCGGGAGCGATCATGTTTCAGTTTAGTGAATGTGTTAATATATCATTGTGGGTATTTTCTGCTTTGGCAAACATGTCTACTTTGTGGTAATCAGCCGTTACATAACTTGTACTATATATAAAGTGGGTTTAGATAAACAGTCACATGATAACCGTTACCAGATCTTATTTTTTATTTTCCTGCAGAAGCTTTCTACCTAGTACAGTGTAACTCTCCAAAGCTAAAACATTTGGGATTAGCAAATTCATGTTGTTGTTGAGAGGTTGTTGCTCTAGAGAGGTTAAATTGATAAATTATGCAATGGGGAAAATGTACTGTTGTTGAAGGAAGGTTGTTGCTCAAGAGAGTGACCGCTATGGAGAGGTTGTACTGTTTTGAATAATTTTTTTGCAATTTGGAAAAATCGCTGTTATGAACTATTGTTAAACTACAAAATGTATAAACCCTAGATGAAAACTGAACCAAAGCTCCCATACAAAAAGTTGATTTATAATGTCTCTGTAATTTTTATGTCTCCACTTTCTTGTCGTGACGAATTAAGTGAAATTGTATCTAAGTCATTAGGTTGAATTATTGTTAAAAGTATACACCCGTGAAAATATTCACACAAAAAAACTCATAAAAAGGGCTCATTTAAAATGAATTTCTAATTCAGTTAGGTATCAAAATATCTACTGGAGAGGTTACATTATGAGAGGGGGGGGGGGGGGGGGGGGAGGGGGTACACATTGGATATAGATATTGTGTAAATATTAACATGTAATATATCATATTATATATTTCCCTCAAGTAGAGAATTCTTTTTATCACATATTTGCTGTCAATGTTATAAGTGAAATTAACTGGCAAGTGCTTGTTGCGACCGGGCTCCGCTTCAAGTCAAAGGGGATTGTCTGGAAACAAAATTTTTTTTCCATGTAACCCATATATATAGAGAAGGGAAAGAGACAATTCGAATTTTCCAACGCATGTTATAAACTTCCATGTAATTGCAACGCAGTACAAAATATTTAATCATATACTGCAATGTGTAGGCAACTCAACATGCTAACAGAAAATGTATACTTTTACTAACTTAAAAGATATTTTAAACTCGCTATTTAAGATTGTTCACTCGAAAAAAATAGTATATGAGTTACATGGAAAAAATATATATATATTTTTTTTTTTCGTGACAAACCTCTTTGCTTCAAGTGTTATGCATTCAAATCATAATGAACATACTTAGAATAGTCTAGTTTGTAGCATAATTAAATTATAACCGTAGTAACTTGATGCGAACATACTGCATATATTATGAACTTAACGTTCACAGCGGCATGAGATACAGTCAGGTTACTTGCATGTATTATCATATCACATGTCTCAGGACACGAACATAATGTGACTTATTATCCTTTTAAGTGAACACTCGATGTGTTTGAAGTACATCGTACAAAATTCAGAAGAATAATGGTATATTGCCTGCATTCATTCCCTTCTTCTTCCATTATACATTAACTAATCTTTGTTCACAAGAGATTTACATCTCGCAAAAGTCGCGATCACATTTACAGTCACGCACGTAGTTGACCGCAGTTACTTGCAATTTTGTGCGTAGTTAACATGTATGTACTACCAACTACGTTCGTTTAACTGCCTCCAAAATGACCAGGGTTAACTAGGGAGAACATCGTGTAACTACGGTTAACTACGTGTTATAACGTCTAACTTCACCGTATCTAAGTGTGAGTACGGTCAACTACGGTTTCCCGTTACTACGGTTAACTATACGTGTGTGACCGAACATGTGACCTCGGCTTTATAGCCAGGATCATTTGACGAATTTCCAGCTTTAACGGTGGATAAAGACACCAGACTTGTACCGGGGTAGAACTCTACCGACCTACCGTAAGCTAGCTGCATGGACAGCTTCTTCATATGTGAGATTTGTCCCAGTTGGGATTAGAATTCAGAATGGTAACCCCCCCGCCCCCTCAACTAATGCTTGCTTAGGGGACGTGTGTATACATTGTCCAAATCTAATGTTCCACTCCTATAGTTTCGACTATGTCATAGGCCTACAATCCAATTTACAGTGCATACTTAATTATAAACTGGTTCCCGTTGACTTGTGTGTACTGCAACATGGAACGGGAACCAGTTTAACTTAATTATCGCTCAAACTAAGGGAGATTATTCGTGCTGAACTTCTAGGAATTATGAAAATGCAAGTGTATGTACATGTTGAATATGTTTTTTTAAATTATAATAATGTAAAAATAATCATTCATATTCATCGAAAATATATAAGTAAAAAACGACAGATGCCTATAAATGAAACCATCAATCATTTAAATTCTAGTGCCATGCCTTCATGAAAGTACATCCGGGGAATTTTTTTGTAAGGTGAAAACAAGGGCGAATAATTTATTTAAAATACGGTTGCGAAATAGGAAATAGATACTAATAATGATAGAGTCAAATGAATTCCAATGCAGCGTTAAATTCGTCGTTGCTTTTATGAACCAATAAATAAAGGGGGACATTCAGAACAGGATACATGTATAATTATTGTTGGCCTAATTCATCATCAAAATCACAAACAAGGGAACACCGTTTTATAAAATGCCTGATACTTAAATACACTCAGGTAAACCAACACGAATTGCTGAAATATAAGACTGCAGTATTTCACAATGAAATTTAAAACAAATTATATGTAAACTTTCTTGTTATTTCTATTTTGTTGTTGAATTTTATTTCATAAAAATCCTGAACACATCATTGATGTGAAAAATGTGCTACAAAATGGTGGTAACTTTTTAACAATAAACTACATTACATTTTGCCCACTATAGATCTATTTAACGTTTCAATAAGCACAGCGTAGCTAAAGTTAAACTTGTCTCTAAACTTGATGAGACTGTGAAGAAAAGGTAAATATTTAATAAAGAGGTAGAAGTAAAGTAAAACCTCGATATGTAGACCTCACGTTCGGACCAGATATAAAACAGTCACTTTACCATAGCGGCTTTATTATCAAATTGAAAAACATTACACCCTCCTGAGCAACATTAAACTCCCTTAAACAACAGCATGTTTTTTTCTTCACTGCACAATTTAACTATTGATTTAACCTCTCTAGAGCAACAATCTCTAAACAACAACATACTTAATATGCTGTTTCCAAGGGGTTTTGCTTTGGACAGGTTGCACCGTATGAAGGAAATTCAGACCGATTTTTTATAAATGAAAGTCGACTCTATGTTATATTGAACAAAACTTTACTTACCCCCCCCCCCCGCCATCGCATAGTTGGATTCACCAAAACGTTCCGCTTGAATCCTAAGGGACAAACGACAAGTAATTTACCAGACTGAATTTATATATATTTCGAAATCTATATCTGATGAATATTTGGTTAAATTAAACATTGGTCTTTTGAATAATAACCGATATAAACTGCATTTAAATATAAATGTATAAGTTATGTTAGTCAAGTCATGTGAAATGTTTATTGACATAAACGTAAACATACTTGTCCGCATTAATTCAATAATCATATTGACAAATGTGCGAGGTATTTTGTTTTAAATCAGCACGGAGAGCTTTTATAGACGATCCAAGGTTACAATACGCGCGCACAGACACACCAACACAAGCCGTATATATTCATTTTCATGTAAAATATAAAAGGAATGACTTCTCGGGGTAGTATGTACAAGTTCTTACTTTCAATGTAATTTATATTTGGTTGATGTAAGTGTATTTCTCTTGACAAATAATTATATATAACTATTTTTACACAGATAGTTGAGTTTATCATACATAAACTTAATACGACCATTTTCGAGTTAGACATAACGAAAACATATATTTTGCTAATTCGCCATTACACTAGTCGTCTACATAATATTTCAAAAGTAGACAAACGTAATTGTTTTCCATGTACTTCAATTCATTATGGCATTTTCTCACTAATGACATAGGATGATAGGTAGTCTAGTGGTAACGCGCTGGACAACTCACGTGGGTTGGAATCTAGGTTCCGCCTTCAGAATTTCTCAGGGACACTTTTACAGTGTTGCCATCACAACTACCGAGTCAATGTCTATGTCTTGAAAATCACACTTAAAAGGCGTGAATCGATGTATTACATCGGGCACGATAAAGAACCAAGTTAAACCGAAATAAGAGTAGTAATAAAAATGCCCGATCCTCGCCCCCTTCTCTCTCTGTGGCGGCCATGAAATGACTATAGAACAGAACAGAACAGATATTTTATTACTTGACTTGAGCCAAGGCTCATCATCATTTACATAATATAAATATATACATAATTTACATGCGACATGGGAGTAAACATAAATAAGTTGGAAACAAAACAGAGGATTAGGAAACTAAATATACAAATTATCATTTATATATAAGCAAAGTATGCAGACATAATATATAATCAACACATCAAAGAGAAGTTTACTAGTCATGTATGAAGATCTTAACAACAGGGCTTCTTTTACATATTTCGCTAAGTTAAATAAAACATTTTTATTATCAGATGTTAAAAGTTAAAAAAATTTGTACATGGAAGGTCTTACATAGAAATATCTCTTAATGACTATAGCTGTTGAGTAGACCGTTGGACAACACATGAATAACTAAGTAAACACGAATGACGTCGTTTCTGGATGATCGTATATTGCGATTCTTATGTAATATGACTGAAATGTAATACTAAGTCTTGTTTTATGTTGATGTGTATTAAGCGGAAATGTGTATTTTTGATATTTCAGAAGTTTAACCGTCTGATTGGTATATTGTAGTCATACTAACAACTCGTTGATTAAACAATGCAGTAGCTTAACTGACTTAAAACAATGTAATGTTATCCAAACATGCATTGGACGATAGAGATCTGACCAGTAATCACTAGCAGCTCGGAAATGCAGTTCACCTTATGTGGCAAATACACTTGCTACAAATTGAAAAGCGGACAATTTTGGGCATGTCCACTCGTATATACCAGTCTTGGAAAACACATGACCCCGAATGACACTGTGCTAGAACACATGGCGATCAAAACACTTGATTCAATCACGCATCTAGTCTATCACATGTCTATACTGACTTCCAATACTTCTACTTTCTACACTTTGGTTCCGTCACCATCCAATAATTTGAGTGTAAATAGATGTTCAACGCGGATATCTTCGGTATCAAGTGGTTGGTGACAGATTCAACATATCTGTCTATACTACACGTATGTTATTGATTGAACGAATTATATGACAGTAAAGTGATATTCAATCAGATCTCTACCATTAGTTGATCGGTTAACAAGTACATTAATATGACAGTCTATGAATCAAGTTGTTTATATGCGTAAATTTAAGATGAATATATTTGAAGGATGTAAATGTACCGCAACAGATGTTGTGAACGTTCCGGGCTCTTTGTTGTTGTTATAATTATCATTGTTGGTGTTGTTGTTTTTATCATCATCATAATATGATTGTTGATATTGTTGTTGTCGCTGTTGCTTGTTGTTGTGATGGTGCTGTTGTTGATTGTGACGATGTCGATGTTGGTAGTGCAACAGCTAATGTTATTAGAATTGCTGATAATGATGTTGCTGTTGTTGGCGGAGCTGATGAAGTTGCTGTTGTGAGTGTTTGTGCTGGTGGCGCTGATTCTTTTGCTATCTTATTTCATCCGTTCGTGTTCAGTTTAATCCATTTATCGACAAAAAGTGAACAATTAAAAAAATCTTGCTCAGTTATTAGCATATAATACACTATCAGTTTCAAAAAACACCTGTTTAACAATGACTCAACTTCATAAAGCAACTATATTGGCTTATATTATTAAACATGGAAAGTTTGCAGTCATCTTTTCTAAGTAAACATGAGACAATCCTATATTAACTATATATGTTTAGATAGATGTCGTACTGTTTGACTTGAATACCCATGAAAATTGCTTCAGAAAAGACATCTTATTTTCTGACAGGCAGTGACGAGCTTTTCCCACGGCATAGGGGTATTCAACCACACATCACGGGAAACTTAAGTCACGCTTGTGGATATGACACAGCGACCTTTCGATAAACAACTTTCATATTCAACTGACTACGCTAACCGGTCAGCCGTAATTTTATACTCGACTTTGAATACAGTAAAAACTAAATCTAGAAACACATGTGTGACAAAGGGTGATATTCACGAAGAATTTAATGGATAAAACTTTCCTTAATAGTTACCTTAAGTGTCAAGAGATTTTCCTTGAAATTAAGGTCAATATTTTGACTGAAGATTTTACTTATACATGTACTTCCCAGTTTCCTTAAAGTTTCAGGAAGATATTGGTTTAAACGTTATTTCAATTTAATAGCCACATACGTATGTACATTATACACATGTATACAAGGATGTCTAAGGGTATTGATTAGAATAGCATATTATAGACTGGAAAACAAGGATGACTTTTATAAATTCCTCTCCATCCAAGAAGATCTTGGCTTTCTTAAAAATGCCAAAGGTTTACTCAAAATATCCAATGTTTTAAAGATCTGTCAAAAAATGTACAGATGAGGCTTTTTAAGGTAATACTTAAGATTCTACGTGAATACCGTCCCAAAAGATCGGTCTTAAAACGCAGGTGGTTTCAGTATCATGGACATAGCTGACATCTTTCACATATACATATAGGCAGTTCTGTCTATACAGTACAATTTCTGTAGAGCAACACCCTGCGGGAGCTGCAAATATTGGCCGTTGTTTAGAGAATGTTGCTCTACAGAGGTTGAATTTACAGTAAATATCAACTTAGGGAAATTTTGAAGATGTTGTAATAGAGAGGTTGTTGCTATACAGAGGGCTGCTCTGGAGAGGTTTTACTGTACGTTTTCATTCTACCTCCTGCTATATGTCTATATGAAAATTGTCCGATATGTCCCTAATACTAGTGATGAAATCACCTGTGTGGTAATCTGATATAACCTGTTAGACAATGATTGTTAAATTTTGATGGTCTCAGTAATGAAGTGGTTGCTAAATGAAGTTTAACTATACAGGGCAATGTCTCCAAAGATACACCCTTCGGTAAAACAAAACTGTGTCGTTGTTGAGAGGTTGTTGCTCTAGAGAAGTTAAGTTAATCATTAAATCGTAACTTTGGAAAAATCATGCTGTTGTTAACAGGATTTTGTTGCTCAAGAGAGGGTCGTTTTAGAGAGGTTGCACTGTAGTTTGAATGTCTTTCTCTTTACCAGTCATTTGATTATAAGCAAAATCAAGGACTTATGTATATTAGTCCTTGGCAAAATATATTAATATGGACATTAAACTGCTAGCAATTTGTTATACGGACTTTATAAATACTGTGATCAAATCATCTTGAAACACAGGTATTTCTTCGTCAATTATCGGTTTAATGTGAACTTGTTAGCGTCTAGATTTTTAAAACAATACAAACCATTGAGCAAACACAGGTATTCGATGACTACATTTAAAAGCCGATACGAATTTATGCGCTAACCTACCATACAACTTCATTGCGTCTTACACCTGGTAAGGACAGACATTCGCTTCACATTTTTACGCGTTTGATAATGTTTTATTTCACGTAATGGTATGTAAAATCCATGATAGGGGTCATGTGTAATATAGATTATCTGTGATTAATGCCGTCAAGAGAATAGAGATTAACTTTAAATACAGACTTCGTGTAAAAAAGAGACTTAGGATATAGTTAATTGTCAATAGAGACCCGCAGGCTATATGTGAATGGAGACTATATGTGAATATAGAACAAATGTGAAAATGCGAATAAAGACCAAATGTGAATAAAGACAACATGTGAATATAGAATATAGGCCGCATTTGAATCGATACCTTACTTATACGCGAATGAAGACCGCATCGATGACGGACATGTGATTTTATTTCCAATTATTATTCTAACTTCTGAATAAAGATAACCTCTAAAACAGACCACCTTCATTCCCCCAGTGTGGTCGTTATAGACAGACTTGGCTTTATTCACCGCAAAACTATATCACCATGTTTAGTATGATTAACCACTGCACGTACTTAATAATTTCTAAAACATTTTAAAAATAGCGTCGGAATTCGAATATTTCACTTAATTGGGACGATTTTTCTACTCCGTATGTTCAAAATATATTAATTTCGATTGGTTTTGATACAATTTGGTAATAATCTAAGCATAATGTACGCGCGAATGTCTTGTATTGTGAAAAATTAGTATTACACCAATTGTAATACATGGTCACTGTTGTAAAATTATCAAACGACGAAATAATCAAATATAGCTTACTTGAGTATCGAACAAATCCCAAGAGGAACCAAAGCTTGAATAGAAGACACAGATCAAGCGTCTGTTTATAACGAGCCATCATGAAACACTGTTTTGTTTTCTATTAATACGAATCAGACAATAAGACTTCAACCCGGAAGTAATTTTTACGAGTGGATCGTGTCCTGTCACACGCTGTTGAGTTACCATGAATAAATTAAAAATAATTTGGTCGTAGTAGAAGGAGGTACATTTAAAGTAGTATGATATTTTAGCGCTAAAACAGGCTATCGGGTTTCGTAGAGATGTAGTGAAATGAATAGTTGTATATTTTGTACCAGACTGCTCGTTGTTTATATTGTATGATGTCAGATACTTAGTAGAATAAGATACGTCACAGGATTATACGCAGATAGTTCAGTTTCATTCTTACTCACAAATTTAAGTGATTATTTCAGGATTTGTTTAAAATGCTAACACAATTAATCAACATAGTGATTATAAATGAACGGCGTAATAGGCCTACAAGTAACTCCCCAATCCAAGTATTATCTGCATATAAATGTTTGGCTGTAAATATATCTACTGTAAAATAACGCTTTAGTGAAAGAATTACAGTAACGCCTCTGTAAACCGTACCATTTCCGGACCGGATCAAAAATGCGGTTTTATGAGAATTCCAGGTTTCAGAGGACTTGAAAAAATCGTCGATTTTCGGGGAATTCCGGTTTTCAAATAGTTCGGGTTTCATTGGTTTTACTGTATATAAACAGAATACTAACTAAACTGGTTCCCGTTCTATGTTGCAGTGTACAGACAAGTCAACAGGAACCAGTTTAAAGACTAACACTCGTGTTCACTATTTCATTTTCGACATTATTAAATCGTGTTGTTAACAATCACAAATGTCTCTGAAAACAAACGCATCAAATTTAATTCAAATGCGGTTTTTAGATGAATATCAAATTATTAATTTAAATGCATTTAACAGAAAGCTTGGTCATGTTTTATGACATTCGTCATATTTCTCATTCAAACAAACAGTCTAGTAATTCAATAGGCTACGGAAATGTAATAATGTGATAAGTTTTTCTTATAAATAGTTTTAAGACTTAAATCATGTAAACTTAATATCGTTAGACACTTGTTTTTTTCTGGTGTTCACGCTTCGGAACCGCAATAGTGAGACCACAATTTACACAATGAGAGGAAACGGTCGTAATACAAAGGTGGTCTTATAGCCAGAAATAACGTATAATACTAAAGTGCGCTCGAAATAAGTGTAATCGGTACAATGAGGTTGCAGTAGTACTGAAATTGTTGCTATGTGAAGTTTACTGTAAATTAATTGGTAACTTCTTTATCAACGATATACTTCAATTGATACGTCCGACAGGCTTTTCACCTTAATTAGTTACACCGATTTATTTAAAGTCAAACCCGTGAACAAAGGTCACCCTTCGGATAGACAAAATATGGCCTTAATTCACTTGTGACTTTTATTCAGAGGGCATTTTGTGCAAAATGGTTCATGGCGGTTCCCAAAAGAATATTTTTTATTAACTGTGTCTTCTTTGTTCAGAAGTGACCTCAAACACTGGTTTAACGGTACATGTTCTATCTGTTCCCCTCAATGTAAAGGTCATTAGATCATTTTTCTCTTCTATACGACCATCATTGTAGCACCTGTATCATAAATCAAGGGCCACAGGCAAGGTTGGAAACACTACCCAAGTCTGCGGCTAATATTACGACTTGTACGCGCACAATACGGTTAAGGAAAAAGTTACTTTTTACGTGGAAAACACCGTATTTTCTGTGAATTTACTGATATGTATCAAGGAAGTTATAAAACGTCCAAATCAGGGTCATACTTTTGTTACTGTGACCTATACATACATGTAGGCGAAACCATCACATTTTATGATATCCAATATAATTATAACACAGTAAGTAAAGTCGGCGTAGACGTTGGACATGGTCTTTCAAGTCAAAAACATAAAAAACAATGAACTTCTTTATTGCAGCATATCAAAATGATCTTTATCTATGGTAACTGTATATTGATAAGTGTATGGTTTGGGTTATTTTACAAGGGTAAACTGTTAACCATAATTTATACCACGTAGTCGTGTTAATGCGTTTACATCAGGAATACTTACTAATAATAACACACTTATATAGATACAGTTTATTTGTCAAGTAGTTCTGTCCGGCCTACCACTTGAACCTGTTGTCGATTCGATAGACAATTATCTAGACATATCACCTTTTTATATCCGGGAGTAAGAATTAAATACGATACTAATGGTAATGCTATTATCATAACGGGGCTATTCATGATGAAAGTAGCTATACTAATTTTAGAAACAATTATGAACTAGTACTTCAATGACAAAACAGCAATAATAACAACAACAACATATACAGCATAAAAACAACAATAATAATAACAACAACAATGACAACAACAATGATGACAACAATAACGACAGCAGCATCAATAATAATGACAACAGTAACAGCAGCAACAGTAATGATTACAACACTAATAATGATTACAACACTAATAATGATTACAACACTAATAATGATTACAACACTAATAATGATAAAAACACTAATAATGATTACAACACTAATAATGATTACAACACTAATAATGATTACAACACTAATGATGATTACAACACTAATAATGATTACAACACTAGTAATGATAAAAACACTAATAATGATTACAACACTAATAATGATAAAAACACTAATAATGATAAAAACACTAATAATGATTACAAGACTAATAATGATAAAAACACTAATAATGATAAAAACACAAATAATGATTACAACACTAATAATGATTACAACACTAATAATGATAAAAACACTTATAATGATAAAAACACTAATAATGATAAAAACATTTATAATGATAAAAACACTAATAATGATAAAAACACTAATAATGATAAAAACACTAATAATGATTACAACACTAATAATGATTACAACACTAATAATGATTACAACACTAATAATGATTACAACACT
This sequence comes from Lutraria lutraria, assembly GCA_964023205.1. Lineage (NCBI taxonomy): Eukaryota > Metazoa > Mollusca > Bivalvia > Venerida > Mactridae > Lutraria > Lutraria lutraria. The sequence goes on from OZ026833.1 coordinate 34,104,766, forward strand.
AATAATGATTACAACACTAATGATGATTACAACACTAATAATGATTACAACACTAGTAATGATAAAAACACTAATAATGATTACAACACTAATAATTAATGATAAAAACACTAATAATGATTACAACACTAATAATGATAAAAACACTAATAATGATTACAACACTAATAATGATAAAAACACTAATTATGATTACAACACTAATAATGATTACAACACTAATAATGATAAAAACACTACTAATGATAAAAACACTAATAATGATAAAAACACTAATAATGATAAAAACACTAATAATGATAAAAACACTAATAATGATTACAACACTAATAATGATAAAAACACTAATAATGATTACAACACTAATAATGATAAAAACACTAATAATGATTACAACACTAATAATGATTACAACACTAATAATGATAAAAACACTAATAATGATAAAAACACTAATAATAATAAAAACACTAATAATGATTACAACACTAATAATGATAAAAACACTAATAATGATTACAACACTAATAATGATTACAACACTAATAATGATAAAAACACTAATAATGATAAAAACACTAATAATGATTACAACACTAATAATGATAAAAACACTAATAATGATAAAAACACTAATAATGATTACAACACTAATAATGATAAAAACACTAATAATGATTACAACACTAATAATGATTACAACACTAATAATGATTACAACACTAATAATGATTACAACACTAATAATGATAAAAACACTAATAATGATTACAACACTAATAATGATAAAAACACTAATAATGATAAAAACACTAATTATGATTACAACACTAATAATGATAAAAACACTAATAATGATAAAAACACTACTAATGATAAAAACACTACTAATGATAAAAACACTAATAATGATAAAAACACTAATAATGATTACAAGACTAATAATGATAAAAACACTAATAATGATAAAAACACTAATAATGATAAAAACACTAATAATGATTACAACACTAATAATGATAAAAACACTAATAATGATAAAAACACTAATAATGATAAAAACACAAATTAAACAACAACAATTATAACAACAGCATCAATACCAACAACAGCAATTATAACAAGAACATCGTCAATAACAACACTTATAATAAAACAATAACAACAAATACAACAACAATAAATAACAGGATGACACGAATAATAACCAACAACAAAGTTAACGAAGGTTATTACAGTGCTTATCCTTAGTATATTATATAACACAGAACATGTTCTATATTCAGAATAATAATGATTTTTTAACATTGAATGAATATCTCAATAATTGCATTAAAAAGGTTTCATACATGAAGCTCTATAAAGATACTATTATAAGTGGCAGAGGGTTTTACTCTTCCTTGTAGAGAGTGATTTCAATCCGCGATAATCGTTATACACAATCCACTCCATACACACATTAACTATAGTGCAAATAATCTGTATGTTTAAGAATGAACTAAATATATTTTAAATTGTGTAATATTATGCGAAAACTAACAAGTATAATGTTACCACTAATTTTCCGCTCAAAGATTGGGTCGATAGACATGAAAACTATTTCAAAGCTTTTTTATTTTATTTTATTTCATATATATAAGTTCATGTGAAAACAACCTCAAGAAAATACCGACCGAGAATAAACATATCTCGGATGTGTAGAAAGTAAGGGTAGGTCCGGTAAAGTGGGCACCAATAACGTTTAACTTTAAGCCTTACACCATTCTGCCAACTCTGTCCTCCTGAATATAGATCTAGCACTAAAATTAAGATTCTTAGAAATTACGAAAAAAGAATTAATTGAAGTCTTATCAAATATATAGTGTCGGTCAATAGCTATACATATATATAGCTAATGTTATTTTGTTATATGTCAACCGACTGTAAATAAAATATTGTAACTTGTATCTTGACAATGACATGTATTAATACTATGATGTTCCGGGTGTCATTAAAATTCAATGTATATTATATTTGTCCCACTCAGACCGTTTAAGATATTCATGTATCCTATTATATCTCATTTCCGATTACCTCTTGTACTTGAACGATGTTGTTTTCGAGAATACACTGGAAGTTAGATTGCATTTAACCGGTACAGAGGTAATAAAATGAATAAAAACTCCAGAGTGTTTCCGAAACACAGTGCTACCTCTCCACAGCGGCCATCTATTGAGCAACAACCTCCCTTCACCAACATCATTAGTTTTTTCCCGCTGTACGATTTGACTATGAATTTGATCTCTCCAGAGCAACAACCTCTCGACTACAACATACTTTTCTTCTTCTAAAGGGTGTTGCTTTCGAGAGATTACACTTTAATTTAATTTAGTGGTTGGATCTAGTGACCTTTTCATGCCAAATTTTGGTTTCGGTGTCACATGATTTCTCGCACTGTGCTGACTAATAATACGTTAAGGGGTTGAATGGATGGGTATTATGATATACCAATTATGTGGTAAAATTGCAATGTAATGAATTACGGATTCCTTTTTCTTGATCTCAATTCATTGATATAGAATAGTGACCAAACGACTATAGTATTGTACACATTACTGCACGTCTCCAACGTATGTTTGAGTGTTACTCCCCTTTCAACAGAGTCATATGAAGCGGACAATTAACCTAACCATCGTTCCTTGGAAGAACCAGTATTAGACTCGCATCCTCTGTAAGCAACTGCCTACTTTTTCACATAAAGAGACATGGTCGGTAGCGAGGCTCAAACCGACGATCCTCCATTAGTGAGAGGTTACAGTGATTTGAAATCAGCGACCTTAACTACTCGACCACGGAGAGGGGTCCCTCCAACTTAAAAATGTTCTTTCCATGTGTATGGAAATCTGTTCGAATTAAATTATTTGTCAGCATCACTAAAAAGCTATATGGTTGCGTTTCATTTTTTTCAAGCCCTCCAAACATTAATGCAAATCTGGCCTTAAATTGTCGGAAGTGTGGTACGTACACAAAAGAAATTAATGACAATAACACAAGCGAAAGAAAAATTTAATAAAGAGACAGTGACAAGTACGAGTACATTAGACATAAAATATCTTAGTCAAAACAATGCCTTTGTTTATATAAACATAATTAAGAAAGTAAACACAATAAGATACAATACTGAAAGAAAATTGCGAACAAAACTATTTCTTAATATCATTCGTTATGGGCATGTAAATGTGAACTGGAACTTTTGTTGAACGATTACAAATTGAAACCACTCTTGATTATATATACAACATAATGTAAAGATAGAGGCCTCGTTTCATTAATATATTTTACCTTACGTAAGGTTCTTTCATACAAAGTCACTTACGACAAAAGTTACGAAATTCTTAAACCGTTTTATTAACTGTTCTTATCTAAATATGTAAAGACCGCGACACAGACTGCCCGGGTAAAGTTTATTCACCGGCCCTAGCTATGTAAATAAGAAAAATGCACTTGATTCTATACATATGTTATATAGAGAATTTTATTTTATTTCTCAACAGAGTTTTGTAAATTATATACCACATATATATATTTTAAACAATGTGAACTTTGACTCATGATAAATGTGTTTTTGAGTTGCTCAAACTTGCACATACGAGAATTACTTCGCACGCATCTGTATGTTGTACTCGTCAGATAAAATTATTATCGTTTGACCAGTAAGATTCCACAGCAAGATTCGGAGAAACAGTTAATAAATACGAAAACTCCAGATGTATTTAATTATCTATTAGCTTATTTTTCAATTTTTATCATGGAAAATATGTTTTATGGCTATTAAACGCGCATACGATCGGTTAAAGAGAAATGCAAAAAAAGTTTCTTTTGTAGATTAATTCACGGTCTTAAAATAAGTTTTAAAAATATCAGATTGTCAACAAGTTATAACATCAGCGTAACAAAAAGTGAACAATATAAAAATGCCATCTATGTCGAAAGCTAATATTATGTCTAACAATCGTTATCACGGTGTTTGAAATAAATGCATTTAAATAAATAATATTTGACAATGCCTCTAATCCCTGCTAATAAAACTGGAAGTTCACCATTTGAGTTCTAATTTAAACTAGAAATGTGTCCAGAGGACACGAGTGCCTCTCCGAGAGCTATCTAAAAAGGGACCGTAACTACTGAGAAAATGTTTGGATTTTAAGTGAAATCGATATTGACCTGCATTTTATTATTATATTCGTTCATGTAAAATATGAAACCAACCCTTGAAATATTTCTTGAGGTATTGCTCGGAAGCAAAATTTGAACGGACGGACACACAGCCGCACGGATGGACAGGGGAAAAACTTTATGCTCTTCGACAATTTCAAATAGCGGGCCATACAAAATCCAGAACCAAACAACAGCCGGGGTTACATTCTTCCTAGTGTGCATACAATTCATTTGTAGCTGGCTACGCCCCTGAACACAAAACTGAATTTCTTTTCCATTATTTACGAATATCTTGAACATTGCACTCAACAGTCTTAAAATAGAAGGCCGTCGCGTAATAATAAAGGCAAAAGCCGCGTTTTCTTATCTTTAAGACAGCCCATGAGCTATCGTAAAGTTAAGAAATAATTTTTCCCAAACTTAAGAATTCGTAGAGCTCTGAGAAACTATTGATGAAACGTACTTTAACGCTAAGATGGGAGATAAGCCACTTCTTACTTCAGAAGTGGCGTAAGATGTTTGATGAAACGAGGCCATAATGAACATCTTAAGTAAAACAATTATCAATGATTTAAAATATATATATGTTAACTTTTAGTTTAGTAAATGAGAATGTTTGAAAATAAATATACGGAAAAAATGTATATATCATTAGAAAAGCTATCGCAAATGGTATCAAAAACAAGTTCATCACAGAATGTTCAGATAAAATAAATGTATATTTCATAGCATTCTGCGAAGCGGAGAAAAATGCTATTATAAACATACTTTAGTTGTGTTCAGCAACATACAACAGTTAAGCGTACCCGAAACATTATCTTTATATATAAACGATTCAGATAAAAAAGTGACCACTAGAATGATCACTAAGATAAAACAAATCATACATATACAAACACGTATGTATTACTGAATTAATAAAATGTAAGTAAGTAACAAATATCAAGAAACAAACTTATACAAAAAGTAGGTACAACAATATTATGCTCCCTCATTATGTACACAAGTAATGATTAATATAACACATTTTCTGTTACCTGAAACTGAATAATTATTAGTGTATGTTAATAGTTTTCGACGTTAATAAACAGCTATAGATTCATTTACACACAAATTGAGCTAGTAATTTTACTTGCATTACAAAGATCGCACAATTAGGATTTTCATAAGTTTTTTGAAGGGAAGCTTGTAGACAGGCCGTAGTCCACATATCTTTCAAAAGGTAAATAATTAGTAAATTATGTATGCGTATAACCGGATATAATACGACTACAATGTGTATATACGAAAAAACTATGTTTCTCTTTGCTCCCGTTGACGAATACAATGTTTTACATTAATTTATAATGCCATATTTATAATTATATTAAGACATATTCGTACCTGAATCGAACGTTAAAATCATTGCATAAATCATTGAAATGCCACTCAAGTAATTTAAACCTGAACAAGGTATAACTTTGACTTAGAGTACGGACACTTATAAACCTACTACGGCCTCGTTTCATCAATATATTCTTATCTTACGTAAGATTCTTTCCTACGAAGACACTTACGACAAAAGTTACGAAATTCTTAAACCGTTTTATCAACTGTTCCTGTCTAAATGTTAAAGACCGCGACACAGACTACACGGGTAAGTCTATTCACCGGCCCTAGCTACGTAAATAAGAAAAATACAATTGATTCTATACATATATTATATAAAGAGTTTTATTTTACTTCTCAGCCGAATTTTGTAAATTATATACCAAATTAAAGATGAAGCTCTCATCTTTCAGAAAATGTAAACTATTTGATATATCTTATCTGAAAATATGTTTTTTAAACAATGTGAACATTTGCTCATGATATTATGTGTTTTTGAGTCGCTCAAACTTGCACATAAAATTCCTTTATTCGCACATCTATGTATGTTGGACAACCTAACCGTACCTTTTATGATTAATGCTGATCAGATCAAATTAGTATCGTTTGAGCAATAAGATTTCACAGTGAGAATCGGATAAAACAGTTAATAAGTACGAAAACTTCAGATGCATTTTAATACCTATTAGCTTTATTTTTCAATTTTTATCATAAAAAATTGTTTTATGGCTATTAAACGCAAATAAGATCTGTCAAAAGAGAATACCAAAAAGGTTTCTTTTGAAGATAAAAATATGTTTACGGTCTTAAAATAAGTTTTAAAAATATCAGATTGCCAACAAGTTATTACATCAGCGATACGCACATACGCACGTGTGTAACGTTAATTTGAAAAGTGAACAATATAAAAATGCCATCTACGTCGAAAGCTAATATCATGTCTAATTATCGTTAATCACGGTGTTTGAAATAAAATGCATTATTCAAAACAATAATATTTGACAGTGCTTCTAATCCCTGCAAATACAACTGAAGGTTTACCAATTTTTAGTTCTAATTTAAACTAGAAATGTGTCCGGAGGACACGAACGCCTCACCGAGAGGAAATATTTGGATTTTAAGTGAAATCGAACTTGACCTATATTTTGTTATTATAATCCTTCATGTAAAATATGAAAACCAATTTTTGACATACTTCTTGAATAAAATATCCTTAATAAAGTTAATATATTTCGGTATTTATGTCGTTTTTGCCTCTTCATAAATAATTCTGCATCAGTTTCTGAGTTTATCTATGAAGACTTGCTATGAAATGAAATGTTGTACTTTGTACTCACAGATTCTTTTGAGGTCTCCATAAAACAATTTATGGTGACATTAGTAAATACAGATACCAGTGCCTAATGTGATTTTGATGTGATAAACATTTAGATAGATAAACATTGCTTTGCATGAATTTGGATGCAAATATATTCAGCCACTGTTTTGCTGTATTAATGTTTGATATGAACATGAAATCCAAGGACAACTGTATAATCTTAAATCTTTATTACCTTTTTTACATCTTGTTGTTTATGCATATATTGTGATAAAAAGAATTCGAGCTGTGAGCCCATGCATGCAAGTACTTCATTGTGACTTTAGTATATCATCAATTATAATTTATTTATTATCTTGTTCAGTTTGTTGAATAGAGTATGATACAGGTATACGTTATTTAAAACTACCAGTAAACATGCATTTGTATCCTTGACAGCATGAATTCAGTGAAGCAAATGATATCAGTAAACTTTATAAAATGCATTTGTATGAATTTGAAATAAATGATGCACAACTGAAAGATGTTCTTAACCATTAATGTTCAGTTATGGATGTAATATTCTACAGCTATACTGAGCCTTTGTTGTTATAAAATCTCCTAACTGTGAGTAATGATATGACAAGCAGAAATATATCTTACATCGCACTCAACAGTCTTAAAATAAAAGGCTGTCTCATAATAATAAAGGTAGAAGCCGCGTTTTCTTATCTTTAAGAAAGCCCATGAGCTATCGTAAAGTTAAGTAAGAATCTTTCCCAAACTTAAGAATTCGTAGCGAAGAAAATATTGATGAAACGTATTTTAACGTTAAAAGGGAGATAAGACACTTCTTACTTAAAAAGTGGCGTAAGATGTTTGATGAAACGAGGCCATTGTAAATATAGTATAAATCACCATAAAATGTAAATGTATACTTTGAGGCCCAATGGAAGATTGGTTTTACCAAAATGTGCACCCTCTTGAAATAAAGTCATTATTATTATTATCATCATTATGCATTCCCATGAGAGGTGCTTTTATCCCCACAAGTCGCACCCAACAAGTCAAAATTATCCCAACAATTCCAGTTTGTACGTAATTGAACCTCACAATGCCAAAATGTACCAACCCTAACCCCACAACCACCCTCTGGTGTGTACGGACGGACACACAGACACCCAGACGGACAGGGGAAGCACTTTACGCTCTTTCACCATTTCGAATAGCGGGGCATAAAAATCCAGAACTAAGCAACAGCGGGGATTACATTCTTCCTTGTGTGCATAAAATTCATTTATAGCTGGCTACGCCCCTGAACATAAAACTGAATTTCTTTTCCATTATTTACGAATATCTTGTACATCGCACTCAACAGTCTTAAAACAAAAGGCTGTCTCGTAAAAATAAATGCAGAAGCCGCGTTTTCTTATCTTTAAGAAAGGGAGATAAGACACGTCTTACTTAAGAAGTGGCGTAAGATGTTTGATGAAACGGGGCCATAATGTACATCTTAAATGATTATCATTGAGTTAAAATAGATATATGTTAACTTTTAGTTTAGTAAATGAGAATGTCTGAAAATAAATATACGGAAAATGTATATATCATTAAAAAAGCTATCGCAAATGGTATCAAAAACAAGTTCATCACAGAATGTTCCGATAAAATAAATGTATATTTCATAGCATTCTGCGAAGCGGAGAAAAATGCTATTATAAACATACTTCAGTTGCGTTCAGCAACATAAAACAGAAAAGCTTACCCGAAACATTATCTTAATATATAAACAATTCAGAACAAGAGGGCCATGATGGCCCTATAAATGCTCACCAGGAGAAAAGGTCATTTGGAGATTAACATTGTTGAAGTTTTCTATACGAGTCTAAGTAAGATCAAGTGACCCATCTGGGCCGTTTTTTATCCCATGGCCATTATATGAACAGATTTAAAAGAGGTCCATTAGACAAAGCTAGATACCAAATATCTTAGCTCTAGGCCTTGTGGTTTCGGAGAAGAAGATTTTTTAAATTTTCCTATATAAAATAGAATAAACCCCAGGGCAGGGCTAATTTTGACCCCGAGGCCATAATTTGAACAAACTTGGTAGAGGTCCACTAGACAATGCCACATATAAAATATCTAAGCTCTAGGCCTTGCGGTTTCGGAGAAGAAGATTTTTTAAATTTTCCTATATAAGTCTATATAAATCAAGTGACCCCCGGGGCGGGGCCAATTTTGACCCTAGGGTAATAATTTGAACAAACTTGGTAGAGGTTCACTAGACAATGCTACATACTAAATATCTTAGCTCTAGGCCTTGTGGTTTCGGAGAAGAATATTTTTTAAATTTTCCTAATATATAAGTCTATATAAATCAAGTGACCCCAGGGGCGGGGCCAATTTTGACCCTAGGGCAATAATTTGAACAAACTTGGTAGAGGTCCACTAGACAATGCTACATACCAACTATCTTAGCTCTAGGCCTTGTGGTTTCGGAGATGAAGATTTTTTAAAGTTTCCTATATAAAATAGAATAAACCCCAGGGCAGGGCCAATTTTGACCCTAGGGCAATAATTTGAACAAACTTGGTAGAGGTCCACTAGATAATGCTACATACCTTGTGGTTTCGGAGAAGAAGATTTTTTAAATTTTCCTATATAAAATAGAATAAACCCCAGTCAGGGCCAATTTTGACCCTAGGGCAATAATTTGAACAAACTTGGTAGAGGTCCACTAGATAATGCTACATACCAAATATCTTAGCTCTAGGCCTTGTGGTTTCGGAGTAGAATATTTTTTAAATTTTCCTATATAAGTCTATATAAATCAAGTGACCCCAGGGGCGGGGCCAATTTTGACCCTAGGGCAATAATTTGAACAAACTTGGTAGAGGTCCACTAGACAATGCTACATACCAACTATCTTAGCTCTAGGCCTTGTGGTTTCGGAGATGAAGATTTTTTAAAATTTTCCTGTATAAAATAGAATAAACCCCAGGGCACGGCTAATTTTGACTCCGGGGTCATAATTTGAACAAACTTGGTAGAGGTCCACTAGACAATGCCACATACAATATATCTAAGCTCTAGGCCTTGCGGTTTCGGAGAAGAAGATTTTTTAAATTTTCCTATATAAGTCTATATAAATCAAGTGACCCCCGGGGCGGGGCCAATTTTGACCCTAGGGTAATAATTTGAACAAACTTGGTAGAGGTTCACTAGACAATGCTACATACTAAATATCTTAGCTCTAGGCCTTGTGGTTTCGGAGTAGAATATTTTTTAAATTTCCTAATATATAAGTCTATATAAATCAAGTGACCCCAGGGGCGGGGCCAATTTTGACCCTAGGGCAATAATTTGAACAAACTTGGTAGAGGTCCACTAGACAATGCTACATACCAAATATCTTAGCTCTAGGCCTTGTGGTTTCGGAGAAGAAGATTTTTTAAATTTTCCTATATAAAATAGAATAAACCCCAGGGTAGGGCCAATTTAGACCCCGGGGCCATAATTTGAACAAACTTGGTAGAGGTCCACTAGACAATGCCACATACAAAATATCTAAGCTCTAGGCCTTGCGGTTTCAGAGAAGAAGATTTTTTTTAAATTTTCCTATATAAGTCTATGTAAATCAAGTGACCCCCGGGGCGGGGCCAATTTTGACCCTAAAGTAATAATTTGAACAAACTTGGTAGAGGTCCACTAGACAATGCTACACACCAAATATCAAAGCTCTAGGCATTGTAGTTTTTGACAAGAAGATTTTTTAAATTTCCTATATAAGTCTATGTAAAATCAAGTTACCCCCAGGGCGGAGCCAATTTTGACCCTAGGGGAATAATTTGAACAAACTTTGTAGAGTTACATTAGACAATGCTTCATACCAAATATCTCAGCTCTAGGCCCTGTAGTTTGAGACAAGAAGATTTTTTAAGTTTTTTCTATTTGTTGCCATAGCAAACAGAATTTTTAATGAAATTTAATTTTTTGAACAACTTTGAAAGGGGACCACCCAAGGATCATTCCAGCAAAGTTTGGTTGCAATCGGCATAGCGGTGTAGGAGGAGATGTTGTTTTAAGTAAACATGGACGCCACGAAATCGTAACGACGCACGACGCACGATGGACGCAGGGTGATCACAAAAGCTCACCCTGAGCACATTCGTGCTCTGGTGAGCTAAAAAAGTGACCACTAAAATGATCATTAAGATAAAACAAATTATACATAATTATACAAACACGTATGTATTACTGAATTAATAAAATGTAAGTAAGTAACAAATATCAAGAAACAAAATTATACAACAATATTATGGTCCCTCTTTATGTACACAAGTAATGATTAATATAACTCATTTTTCTGTTTCCTGAAACCGAATAATTATTAGTGTATGTTAACTGTTTTCGACTTTAATAAACAGTTATAGATTCATTTACACAGAAATTGAGCTAGTAATTTTACTTGCATTACAAAGATCGCAACAATTGGGATCTTCATAAGTTTTGTGAAGGGAAGCCTGCAGACAGGCCGTATTCCACATATCTTTCGAAAGGTAAATGATTAGTAAATTATGTATGCGTATAACCGGATATAATGCAACTATAATGTGTATATACGAAACAACTAAGTTTCTCTTTGCTCCCGTTGACGAATACAGTTTTTTTACATTAATTTATAATGCCATATTTATAATTGTATTAAGACATATTCGTACCTGAATCAAACGTTAAAATCATTTCATAAATCAATTAAATGCCACTCAAGTAATTTAAACCTGAACAAGGTATAACTTTGACTTAGAGTACGGACACTTATAAACCTACTACATGTGTTTACATCGGTTAGTTCACAATAATGAAAAAAGATTGTCAATGAGATTAAAAAAAAGACACACACCCAATTCCAAATACACAGAGTAAAACCACTAACAAAATAAAATTCGATATACCGGCACTTGCTAGAAAGGCGATAGATCAATTCAACCAAATGATTCCGGATTATTGTTGTGTTGTTGGTAAACAACATGCTTTTATTCCCGCTGTACGCAAAGCGGAATGGGTGGTGTGCGTTACGAAAATCATGTGCATATCAAAACATTCCTTGTGAGTTTATCAGTTTTGTTCAGAATAATAGTGGTAACGGATGTAGTCCCCAACAATATTTGATTTTGAATCATTTCAATATAGACTTAGGTAGAGGTTTAAAAAACAGTATAGTTGTTGTTTCTAGAATCATCGTATTTTCCATCCAATGCCATTCTACAATGTCATTCAATAATCACTTTTGCTTCATCAGAACACCTAAGTACATATATGAACGAAATTTCATTAGCCCGAATAGAAATTTACTGCCCCAGACTATGGGCTACTGGGTTAGCGTAAAAACTGCATTTTCTACGTACAAAGACACACAATGACAATGCTTTCGCAAAAGTAATAATAATCATCTTTGCCATTTAATGTTAACAGTTAAAGAACTCTTTATATCTGAAACAAAGTTCAGCTCCACATTAAAAGTTGTCACGTGTCCAGTTGTGATTCATCTTACACGTTAGCATATGTCGAATTACTTTGAACATAACACAGGAATACATCATGACAAAACTTATACTGCTCCTGAAAGAAATCAATAAAATAACTTGAATGCAAGTATGCATTACACAACAAAACTAGCTCAATCAAATCCTTACGTCATATTGATTTCAAAATATATGTCTGAGTATTACGTAACGAAATGAATTGCTTATCCAGAATTGCTAACCGGAACGGGGACGGGAAAATAAAAGATACTCATTCAACTAAATTTTTGACTAATATTTGATACGAAAAATGAATGAGAAAACTGAACAGTTTCCATATGACTCTCATTATTTCCGAATAAATTTAGCGAAAAAGACAGAAGTATACGAACTTAAACAATGAATCCCCTAATGGTGGAAAACAACGGCATGTTTCAGTTTTTTTGCATTTGTTTTCAGCTAAAGGACAAATGTAACAACTACACACAAAATCAACAATTTCGTAATCACAATATCACACTGGGTAATTGTGATTGTATATCTGATATTTCGACTAATGTTCAAGTGACTAACTTACATAGGTTGGTATAATGTGTTGCCTTCTTGCTTGCAAGTAGCGTATAATATGCGGTATGGATACCTCCCCGTCAGTTCTTACATACTCCAATATGTTCAACAGAGCTACAATAAGACCACTCTTTTCTGCACCATTCCTGTTAGAAGACACACATGTTAGAAATATATAGCCATCAAGGGTACCTCACTGCCTAATCAAGACAGCGGAGTTCATTATTCTAGGTCAGTCATTTATGATTGGCAAACTGTAAGGAGATGATATATTGTGCCAACAGGCATTTGGACTAACTTAATTCAGTAAATATTGAATAAGCACTGCTCAACTTAAAGAGCAGGCTATGACTGTTCATCACTTTCAACATTACCAATTTATTTAACGTTATACATAAAATATGTTCCCTTAACACAAGCATATTTTAGGGAATTTATTTGTATAAGTATGTATACTGGGCAGAACACTAATACAACACCAATGTTTACATACAAGTACAACTTGTCCCTCAAAATTAATGTCCAATAACTTTCCATCTCACATTTCGAGATGTGAATAAGGATTTAGAGACAAAACCATGCCAGATAAGAATGTATACCACTTAACCTAAATTAACGCCCTATGTGAGCATATGTTTCCAGCTAGTATACCCCCTCCCTTATATTTCTATAACGGCATGTAAGGCAATGTCCGCTTTACCAAGTATATGTCAAAATACTACAATATAAATATAAATGTACAATACATTATGTAATAAAATTCGAATTGTTTCAATATTTCTTACATGCATTGAACAATTAAGGGTTTGTTTTCCGCCAGTCTTTGAAGACTATCCACATTTTGGAGAAAGTCTAGCATTTGGTTAGGATCGTCTGGACATACCCGTGGTGGTGTCCATGCTTTGTATATAATTTGAGTCAAGTTTTGTACCTGAAAAAAGATGGAGCAGTTGATAAATATAATTACAACTCGGATTCGATAATAAGGACACTATCGAATGCAAAGAAACCACTAACTAAAGGGAAATAACCAAAAGGATGGCTAATATAGAAAGGATTACTAGAAAACACTACGTACAATAGATTGTACCATTTCCAAAATACTACCATTCTCATATCCCCCTTACCTTACACCCACCAAGCATTTTACGGCCATACAAAATAGAGAAATAAGAGACATTTTGAAGCATATCCCTTTGTACTACATAATAAACCTTTTCCAGTCTAAACCAAAAAAATACTGAAAACTGTGAGTGCCAGAAGCAGGATACATCAACGTACACTTTTTCATTAATTTTGCTACATAACGTTGTTGTTCATGCATTTGAGTTGTTTTGTTTGTTGTATGGTTTCAATGAGACGACTCGCTGACGTCGCAATTTAGTAAAAATGTAATACAATGCATGTGTAGCATGTGTCGAGCTGTACAATAACATCATACCAATAGAACAAGACATAATTGACCAACCTTTGAGTTGTACAATAGTTTATGCTTCCTTATAGCATAGCCACCTTTATCCTCCTCGTGTACAAATGAAACGCAAAACGGACCCAGCTCTATGGTACCAGCATCTGGTAGATATTCGCCGACCTAATTGAACAATACGATTATGATGCATTTTGAAACATTAAGCATTTTGAAAAAAATAAATCCAGTGAAGAGGTAATGTCATCAGATACGTCATAACAAAAGCACAGGGACTGTCCGAGTAAAATATGCATTCAACATTTTACAAGCAAGCGTAAAGAAAAGAACATCGGTACTAATTCATTTTGCAATACTATGCAAAGTACTGAGCAAAGTTTTAAATGTTACATGACCAGTATGTATGGTGCAAGCATTGCTGTTTTACGCTATTCTTGCATACATCTCATCCTAATTTGGACTGAATCTCTGATTAGGAAGGAAATATTTATATTATGTACACGTTTATTTATCTTTATCAAATGACAAGCAGATATGTGAGATAGAAGTCTGGAAGTAAATGTCCAAAAACAAAACAATATAAACAGACTCAAAACTCACATTTCCAGTTTCAATTTCTTTATCAAATGTAACAATGACTTGTACTTCTTGCTCCATAACTAGACGACAATGATCTACTGCCGTGGTCGGTAATGGTGTTTGCGTGATTATAATTCCATGTGAATCACAGTATCTCTACAATAATCAACACTTTACTGATCACTTTTAGAACACAATATCGATGCTGAGGTGCAGGCCAACATAACTGTTATGCACACGTATCTTATCTCAAGTGTTACGGTTTACGAGAACACGCCACATCCGAACAATTCAGGCTTGCTGGACGTGTTTTTACCTAGCCCTAGACCTGTCATGACTGCGGACTCGTTTTGAACATTAATGTATTACTTATTTCGATTTACACCCTTTTCACCCTCCTCCTGTGCATGCTTGCTTTGTCATATGTTCGTAGCAGGCTTTACTTGTTACGGAACCCCATTTTGTTATGTACAATGAGTGTGGCATTTTCTAAACTACTAGTTTCATTTCTACATTATGTTAAAGTGAGGTCAGATGTTTACGATGTTCTAGTATGAATTACTAGCATATTTTGAACAGTTGGGCTGATGTGGTGGCCAAAATATGTGTCAACCGATGTCATATACTTGTATGCGTATGCATTTTCAAAACAATGTCTCTACAACAAAAGCAATACATGGATTGTAACAAATTAGCTAATTGATTTTAATGGGATGTGCTTCGCATGCTGGAAATGGAGGGTTTAATATACAATGTGGAATCCGGCAACTAATGCTATCAATGTTGCACTCTTATGTGATGTGGGCATTGAACTACTATGTGCCCAAACTGGTATAATTACTATTAATGATAAAAAGATATAAATTTACCGGCATGTAAATAGCGTTGATATAATTACTGGTTCCTTTGACAGGTGTGCTCAGAAATGGTCTGAATTCATCCGCTGTAAGATTGTAAAATAAAAAGTACAAAATGAAAAAAATAGTCTATATTTGAGAGAAACTCAAATAACTGACAGAAACGTAAATTTCAACCACTTAGTTACTAGTATTTCATCAATGTGCAGCATATGATATAATAGCATACATAACAAATAAAGTTATTTACATATAAATGTATTACCTATCGTCAAGAATTGATTGAATTGTGTATCTTGACCAACTAGTAATATATATTCTTTGGTTTTCTATGTGCAATTTAGAAAAACACTGCTCGTGGCATTTCCAGAAAATATTTTTTTCTTAACTTACGTGCAAGAATATTGTGGAATCTGTTTTTATCTTTATTTTTGGAATCGTTGGCACACAGGTATATGTCTTTTGTTGTTTCAAAATCCTCAAACCGTATCTCATCAGGAACAGCTGTGATTGCATCACTAAGTAACTGGAATTAAACATACAGCAAAACTAAAAATCTGTTGGGCATATGGCTGTACGTGTGAGTGAAGAAAAAAGTGAATTAATTATTTAACCCACCTTACATTATGATGCCATTCGATTGAGTGTTCATGTTGAATGTTAATCTGCAAAAAAGCGATTATTCTATTAACAAGCTAAGTATAATATATGTTACAAATCGATTGGCTTGATTTGTTGATACTGATGTCTGAACTATTTACCTGATATTCCAACTTCAGGTATTGAGTACCTGACTCTGTGTCCATCTCAAGAAGTTGTGTGTAGTGAAGCTCAAATTCATCCATAGTCACTGGTTTTGATGGTAGAACGAGAGCATCCAACACAATCATGTACAGATAATAATATTGTTCCTACAGAAAGATAAAACTCATTTATAGGTAATTTCTCCATTTTAATAAGTTGATCACCGTTTTCGCTCAACAGTATGTTATTTACGAACACGAATGGATGCTGTCTTACTAATAGTCAGTTGTCCTGGCTTACATATGCGTGTATACTACGGTATTGTGTAATTAACTTCCCTTCGTGAAAAACGCAGACAATGTGCAAATGTGTGACAATGTCAAAGATGGATGTTTTATACTCATCCAGGTTATATCAGCAAAATATGTGCTAAACATAAAAGGATCGGCTTTGATAGTATACTAGTATGTGGTCAAAAACTGAATATGTCTACAAGTGTAATAAGTGGATACCATTCAATGTCAAAACCCAAGGAAGCCTTGTTGCTTTTGAAGTACAGATAAGAAATAAGCAACACGTTTTCAGGTGGACAACATAGTTTGCTTGGAATTATACCCATAGGGTTATGTGGAATTATATTGACGTATATTATTTGGACGATGATTTTCCTGAAATAATGCACCGGAAGACACAAAGTCGACGTATCATTATTTTTTAAACTCTGTTCTTAATAGCGAGAAACAAATGTATACCTTCACTTGCACCATGTTAACTCTCTGGTCCCGAAGATCTTTGACACACTGATATACATTCACATGTCCAGTGTCTTGTCCTTGGTCATACAAGAAGTCTAGAGCTATGAATGTTCCAGTACGTCCAACACCCGCACTGAAAAAAATAATGCATAAAATGTCGAGATATGAAGTCAAATAGTTGTCTGTTATATGTGGAAATTGTGCCTCTATTTAGTAGTCGTACTGCAACTAAGATACCCAAACTTAAAAGTGTGACATAGCCATAACAGGAATATTTAAACTGATCATAATGACGGTTGTTTTCATACAAATGCATGCGACTTGAGCCATTTAAATGTTCCTTAAAGTTGTATGTTGTTGCCAGAATCCAAACGTGTAAGCCTTACTTCTTAACCTGATGTACTTTAAAATAGTCTAATATGATTGATTATATGCTATTCTTAAATGGCATATCTTGTACTTTGACTGATGAAAGAATCAATTTACACATATCATTAATTATTTTATCTTTAGACCAGCCAAAATGTTCTCCAATGGAAAGGGACATATTTCCTTGCGATCTTTATTTACAAAGGCAAGTCTTAACTTCCGATTTCATTAGTGATTGAAATTTGATACTAGTTGTGGATATGTTACTCCGTTTTATTGGTAAAAAAAAACACATTACCTGCAGTGTACAAGCCATGTGTGTGATTTGCTGGGGTCAATCTTCCTGACCCGCCGCCAGAAGTGAAGCAAACTAGATGTTGTGCTTGGCACCCCTTTATCCGGCCAAGCAGTGTACCCGAAGTGTACAATAGATCGAGATTTTGATGAACCCTTGAATTTATAATGAATTTCGTACAATTCAAATAAGCAAGCGAATTATCTCAGATGGGGGATTTATATTCAGAAAATATCCGTTGAAAGAACTGAATTCTGAGAGACATTTGGCCAAATAACAGGAACATAAATTTAATAATAAAACTTTCAAAATCCCAAAACTGTGTTATAGACGTCGCTTAAATAGACTGCTGATAGTATGGCGCTAAATTAATATGCATAAAAGAAACAATGTTTCCAAACTGTGTTTCTAAGTCCATTGTTCACATACAAAACTGTATCACGAGAGTTACTTGACGATTCGTGGAACATCTTATTATTACGTATTACTAATTTCTGTGCGATTTTCTTTCAACTTTTCCTAATGAAGTCCTAAATGGTTTTGGACTAAAACATTTATTTTGAGAAATGCTCGAATGGTTATAGCATAATAAAATTACAAATAATAACGTATATATCATTTCTTATTAAATAAAACAAATACAATTCGAACAACATAAGGACCTTTTAAATGTTGCAATGGTAATCCTTTTAACAATTGAATACCGAGAACACTGCAAATCATTTTAAATCATACAAATAACAATAAACAATCTCATTTACTAAATGATAATAAATAGACAAAAGTAAAATCATGTCATTGTTTATTATGAACGAAACTGGAGGTAATAACTTCATGATTTGAATTGAAGGCTTGACTTACTTCGCAGTAGACTTTAAAACGCCTCACGTCATAGTCAGCGTAAATGGTCTCCAACTGCGTAAATACTTTAATGTCTCCGTATTGAACAGATTCGTCAACTGGAGCCCAATACTTAATACACTTCATCTGTAAATAAAAATATGGACAATGTAACTGTCATCAAAACGCTAAAGTATTAATTTAAAATTAAATATATATGAGATTGCTAATAATGTGTTGGTTGTCTACTATGGAGTTGAAACCCATCCAACGGTATAATTATAATGTATTTCCAATAAAACACTAGTACTGGTTTGAAGAGAAATATAATCAGCAAATGTCTATTCTAACATTGCCAGCAATAGTTTGAATATAAACCTAAAGAAATAAGGTTAATAATAATAAAGCAATAGTAATGGATAATATGGCAATAGTATGTTATACTTTTAAATTGTCAGCGACTCCCAATATCAGCACTATTTGAAGCAGCTGTAACGTATAACTTCATGATTCTTATGCTCGACAAAATTGAGTTTCTGTAATTCGTAGGAAAACTCATATACTGATATAGGAAACTTTAATTTCCTTATATTTGACGTACTGATTTTAAGGAATATGATTATATTTGTATTCCACCCCATTTCTTAATGTCAATACGCTACTTTAGGCGGGGGGGGGGGGGTTAAAAGCGGTATTCTTGTGAATGTAGGATGCTTTGTATGTGTGTTTTATTTCGAATGAAACCATTTCCTGTCTATATTGTCATCATATTTAATCCTGTTTTGTGGCTTTGGACGACTATAACCTAAAGTCACTTACGAAAGTATCAAATGGCAAAAAATAGAATTATATTATGCTTTCTTGACATCTAAATTCTGATTATACATCACTATTCTCATACCTTTGTTTGTTCCACAAGATTTGTTACCATGGCGATTACGTGAATATCTTTCTCCCAAATCATCCTCCAAAACTCAGTCATATTTTTGTGTGTAGGACCTACAAAATAAGTTTGAAAATAAACTTATCCGTATTGTATGCTATATGTATGAGTTAGACATAAAATACTTTGCATTGGGTAATCATGACACAATTAAGTCAACAACGTCCAAATGCATAGTTAATTTTGTCTGCTTGTCTGGTATGAATAGTTCATGTGTAATATCAACCTGGACGGAATTATTTCATGAAAGTCAGCACTACCGACCAATCAATAAGTTACATACATCAAGATAATCACTACTGAAAACTTGCTGCTAACTAAAAAAACGTCCGAGTCTAAACATAGACACTGCTTGGACCCCAGCCTCACAGATGCGGTTAAGAAGCACTGCAGAATTGGTGTATAACTAAGAAGTATTGGTTGGTATTCTATTTAGATAGGAAAGGCCAACTAACGGTCGTTCAATAATGATTATCGTTAGTAACTAGACAAAGTATTACCTTGTGAAGCAATATATGCATTTTCTTTATGGTAACCCTAGAAAAAATGAAAACAAGTTTATCCTCATATTAGAATGTGAACATAGAGTTGCATAAGAAAGAAAGTAAGAGGAATAAGTACAGCACTCTTCTGCACAACTCGAAACAAACATTAATTAATAATAATTATATAACCTAATGTGACGCATGACAAAGTTATTAGAAAATTTCACTAACTCATTGACAATGGCATTAACATTAAATTTTATATTATCTACTATTTTTCTAATACATTTTTACTTCATCTATGTTTAGGAAATAATGATATTGACAATATATTACCTTAATGTGACTTGCATTTATGTAATCGTTTGACGGACCAGAACTAAGCTGTTTCAATATCACTCTACAGTGGTCATCTACAATTTATAACAATATGTTTAGAACATTTATGATAACTCAAATAATTTTTATATTCATGTATATTATATTATAATAATGACATTTCTTAGTGAATGATTGTTAAGAATGGCTTAATATTAACATATACTAAAACACAATATTGAAGTTAGACAAAAGAATACTGATTCTTTTAAAAGACGTGTTAAGTTAAACATGCTATGTAATTAATTCAAAGTTTGAGATGACATAAGACGTTTATTCTTAGGTTAATGGAATACTGAATTCTTACTAGGAGTATGCCATTAAGTAAAATCAACTAAAGAAGCATTAAAGTACAACTTACATGGATACATCTCTTTGTACCTATTTTTACCGAAGTTTTCCGGACTTCTCGCAGCTTTTGTCTCAAATTTCCCTTGTAACCCATACGGTATCTCCTGTGGATTAGAAATATGAATTTAATTAAGAAAGAAACACTAAAAGAGTGTCTTCGAATGTTAGCTCCCTCGGCAAAGCGCGATATCTTCGTGTGATAATCTTTGTCAACAAGGTGCACATCCGGAGTTTGCGTGCAAACTACTGTAAAACACAGGTCTGATGCCCGCTTGATAAGTTTAAAAAGTGACATAGTAACTATGATATGTCTACAAAATGGACCCAGATTATCGTGACAAAAAATGGATCAAACCATTTTTATTGTTTGTTCTAAATCGTTTAATGTAGTATCGAATTTTCCTTTCGAATCGTAAGAATCAATATCAGTGTATCAAACAAATTCACCACCCTTGTTTTAATGGTGGTTATAGGTTAACTATACATTTTCAAATTCAAAAAGTCTGATACCTCGAATTGTCTCAAGAAGTTCAAGTTGGACAGTCCATGTTTGACATGTCTTGAAAGGTCAGTCAACTTGATAGCAAGTGGTGAATTTTGGCGAATTATGGAATTGGTATTGTAATATCCGTCAGATGAACTCATTTCTGAAAACAAGTAATGTTCTTTGTGTACTTTATCCCCTATTCGCATTGTATTGCAGAGATAGTTTAAGCCTTTCATGATTTTACCAGGTTTGTCTTCTAGGTGTGCTGTTTCAGATTCGACACCAACTTGTGGTTTTTGGTCAAATGGATAAGACCTGAAAACTTCAGGACACCCTTCTAGAATACACACCTCTTGTGTCTAATGGTAAATGATGTTGAATTTATCCAATCCTAACTAATATGACGCCGGTATTTCTAAGCGTTTCAGATTTGAAATTGGTGTTAACGAACTAAAATTACCTATTTGCTCGTCAACTTCGTAAATATTGTCTTGTTTTGAAAGCTTGCTATTTTCTTCGTGACCTGCAACACATGGTACTATATTGCACAAAACGATCGAGGTAACGGCAGTGTTTAATTGAATAAAGTCATTATTTCGTGTGTTTTGTGCATTAAACATCGTTTTGATAGGCAAATAATTACAATAAGTTATGTTTTGCCAACACGAATCGTGCTAGTCCAATGGACTTACTTACAGATTCGGCCTCAGGGGTCATGTTAATGTAATCCATAGTTCACCAAAATGTGTATTTATCATAGGGCTTATCAAGATTGGGTTGTATTTGAAGTGTTACTAATGTAATAATCAATTATCAATGGTTATTTTACTTGCATTAATATTTATGATGGCCCAATCTTTGGAGTGGAAGGATTTGTAAGACATAAGAGCTATACAATATTGAAGCTGATAAATTAGTTGCATTCATCATGTTAAAACATGTTCATTTCTATCCTTAGGCTATCGAATAATAAATGAATTAGTATTATTGAATACGAACCATTTTTACGTGTCACAATATTCTTCTCTTTCGAGCTATCGAAGACATTATCTGTCAGTTTAGTCATAATTTGGTGGTCTGGCCTGCAAACATAATAAAATGGCCACAAATCAACAGATTTACTTTATAACAGTACATCGCAGTTGTAGTGGACTCGCATATAGCAAATGATTTGATGAAATGAAGTAATTTTTTTTTCTCCAATCTAGAGTATCTTTATTTAATATATTAATGGATGAAGTGAAATATGAATTCAATAAGTAACGATCAAGACTACATAGATTAACTATAACAAAGAGTTGCTGTACACAATGCTATATTGAACCCGTATGCGTGTCGGTAGTTTTAATTCTTATTGTAATAAATGCCAAATAAAATGAAATGAGATCGAACTATATTGCGTTTTGAAGATGAACTGGCTATAAAAAAGCCAACAGTGCAGTAAAAAAAAGAGTTGGAATGTCGGGTAATTTCTTACAGAAACCACTTTTCTAAAAGATTGATTTGCGAAACATGCAGGGGAAATAAAAGAAAGTGAGCGGAAGGAACGCTTAATAAGATATACAATCTATAATGCAGATGATTTTGTTGGGTTCTTCCATTTTAAAAATAGAAAACACTGTGAAAAATAAAAGCCAGATTTTAAGCTATGCTACCTTGAATTGTGTTTCCGTCGCCGAATAATGAAGTAAGTCACACCTAATGCAATGACAATTAGGACCACGGCAGCTGACACACCTCCGGCGATTGCAGCAATTGGGGCTGGTGGCTTGTCAATTGGTGCTACTAAAATGTTAAATTGAAACCTTAGCTATTAACTCTATCATAGCCTATACAGAAAATTATTAATGACAAATGAGAGAAGAACAAACAACAGTAATTACAGGGCTCAATTGAGTAACTTCTAATAAGGAAATTACGTTTGTTCCAGAAAACAACACCAGGTTTACGTTATAACAAGCATACACAATATACCAATACTATGTCAAGTTCTTATTTTATACTCATAACATATTTTACTGTAAAGTGAACGTACCACCATTCCCAAATATTTACATGCATATGCCCAACAGTAGAATTACATTACAGTTACAATTAAGTTTGGAATCAAGTTTTGTAATTTCGCAATTTTTGAAGATACTAGTATTCCAGTTGGCAAATTAATTGCAAATTGATGAAAAACTGGGATGTCGACAAATTATTCTTGCTTTCGGTGGGACGGTAAATCCCAGTTACGAAATACATTTAAATGCCAACAATATTGAATTAAATCACTGAAAATTCCACTTATTCCACTAGAATGGTGACAGAATGTTCTGCAATAGTTATGCTCACTTTAATGGATATCTGTCAAACAAAAGAGAAACCACCCTCACATTATCTTCAAGATTCGACATACACTTAATGTTAGAGGTGTAACGGATACTATTGACGTATTATGATGAGCTGAACTGTGATAAAGTCACACACGAAGGGAACAAAAATGGATCTTAAAATTCTACCCAAAGTGTGATAAGTATATGGTAAGAAGAAATCAGCTATGGCCAAGAAACAGCGAAATTGCACTTAGTTGGAATACCCAAATAAAAACGTGATACATGTGTGTATGTAATAATCAAAGTTAAGATATTAAACAGTCAAGAAACTTTTAGATAACTAATTGAATGATACTATTTACAAGGTACCTTGCATGCACATCTCTCCAGTGTAGCCACTTACACAACCAGAGTGACACACGCCTGTAGTCGTATCACAAGTGGTGCCTTTCTGGCAATATCCACAATCCTCTTCACAAGCATCACCATGTTTCCCATTATCACATTCTGTAAATTTTACATAAGACGTATCACCCTATTATCTATCAACAAAGTGATGTATGTTTGATTTTGTACTGGTTATATTGAATTTCTGTCAATATTTTTAAGTGTGAACATTCAAAAAGTATGTTAATGACATGGAGCTCTGGTCTTTTGGTGTATTATATATTGAGCGCACGTGAAGTGGTAGCACGTAACAAATGAACACAATGTCATATACTTCACAAACTAATTTGACAATACAAAATTTACTTATGCATCCTTTCAGCTATTTATTGTTTGATGATTAAATGGATTTGACTGTCAAATAACCTTATATGTTTTGAAAACACGAAATCATGAATTCATTTTGAATAACATAAATTGTTGTGCTTTTATTGTCTTCATTAGTAAAACTCTGACATTGTTATCTGAATAGAAAGAAGTACCATCCAAACATATGTCTGTGTCGTAATAACCAGGTCCACAGCCATTACTGCAACTACCATTGTGAATGTCACATCGTCCCATTGCACACATACCACATTTTCTTCGACAATTTTCACCCCATTCTGTATCTGGACATTCTTAAAAATAAAACAAAGACTAAATAAACATGACCTTGTACTGATTGTTTTGTAGGCATTCTTGACTGGACCTTGTGTCAATTCACAGAAACAACTGCATGGTATCTGAACTTTATTCAACAGCAAATCGACGATCTAGTTTCTAGACTATTTAAAATATCATGTAATACATGTGTTGCTTGTTCCAAATCTGAAGCAACTATACGAACACTTGTACCAAGAAATATCTTGTTCACTTGTGATGAACTTAGTCTCTTAAGGCCGGTTCGATTGGACTCCCGTAAGAAGAGAATACGCCGGCTAGAAGTGCTTAGAAGAGAAACAAAATCGAACGCAGTCCGTGGTTTTATGAACTGTTGTATTTCATCGTTGATAGTAAATGATATGCTATTTGTAGAAAATGCACATCGTTTTAGATTACATAAAAGAAACGTTTTCAAACGATTTTATCATGCCGCTTGGTCACGTAACTAATATCTCTTCCAGCTCTTCTAACAATCGGGCGGAATAGATAGAAGATCTTGTAAAATTAGAAGATGACTAATCGAACTGTTCGTTTGGTCAAACGGAAGAGCTACCGGAAGAGGCAGAGCTCTTCCGGTAGCTCTTCCGTTTGACCAAACGAACCGGCCTTTAGTTTTCCATTTATCGTTATCGTAGATGACATTTTTGAGGGATTTGGTTGTTCAGTGTTACAGTATAAACAATGTATTAGTATTCATTGGGTACTAATTGTCAGCCGCTTATTACTGACCAATCCATCTATTGTTATGAAAGTAAATACATTACACAACTAATCTCTAGAAAAACAAGATTGTGTTATATATGCATCTGATAAAACTTCACGATTTTGAAATGAATTAATAAGCACAGACAATACACATTTTGTTGAAATATACAAAGTACAAGCAATCCAGTTAAGGGCTCTATTAGTATAGACCTTAGCAATATACGTTTACAGAAACATTTTAAGCAAGGTTATATATTACGTACATGATATATTCTACAGTGATATCATTAATTGACTTTGCAACCTTCAATCTAATATGACATGTAATTTTGATATGCGTTTTAATCTGGTGCTCCATCAATTTTATACCTAACATATATCATTGCACGGCAGTTAAACACATTGGTAGAGTTTAAGTCATTTCGTCATATTCCCCTTATGAGAATGGGACGGACTATTGTTTCTATTCTGTCTTTGGTTATGACTACTCTGTTTCTCTTCAAGTTTTAGCTTCGGTGAAGCCGTCGAATGCTTGATTAGTATATCAACATTTTTATTCTTAAAGCTTTCCAATACGATGTCGTAACTCGATACATGACGTTACTATTGATTTTGTATCATTTTTGTATGCGTCTATTATTTATTCATGTAACTTTATTTTTTGTTTCCCTGGTGATCCGTGTGAGGTTGGGCCCTTTAAACTAGTTTATCTCCCTAAATCTTTGTTAAATACATTTTAAAGGCGGTACACTTCTGGAGACTTTTGTCCTCTTTTTCTATTGTAATCTCATTACAATGATTGTGCTTTTTAAATGCCGCTCATATTATCTTACTTTGTTTGAAAATACTTCATTGAGGTCGCCCTACAATGCATCGTGTGTTTTAATTCATCTACTGTAAAATATTTCGAATGAGGACGTATTCATCGCTTGGTTCTGCGACATGACTTACCATTGTGTATAGTGGGTTGTCCTTTTGCGTCGGGGGTGTTTTTCTGTCTTCGAGAGTTATCAGTGCTGATTGAAATTTGGATTAAACTCGGCATTGTAAAGTTAATTTTTGTTGTGTGTGAAGATATTTTAAATCAATATCGAGTTGGAAAAACTGTCAGGAGATTGCGTTCCAAATGTAAAGAATAATTAAAAGAACATGATGATCAAACATAAACATACCTATGTGACATTGTGATCCTTTCCATCCAGACACACACAAGGAACAATGCCCATTGACATTATTACATGGTGACTTACAATTCTGATTGCATTCATTAGAACAGTTCAACCCATATGTACCATTATCGCATTCTGTTTAAATGATGAATAAATATGAAACTAAACAATGTATATGGTAACAAATTTTCCCATCAAACTTGGCATAAACCGACATAGAAAATCATTTTTTATACATTTTTTCCGGTTTTCATTGAAGTATTGTCTATTTTCAAAATTATTGTTTCATCTACACGGAACGTTTTTTCATGCTCAATTACAATGTCATTTGCAGTCGCCTGCAGAGCAAATGTTGGTATGAGTAGAATGTATGATGAAATATAAGTGCAGCCATGCTGCAATGTGTATTGCATTATTTGCTGATACTGAAGAAAACATTGTTTGAATAAATCTAAATACAACACAGATACAAATGGATTCTCATAAATAGATTTGTTTTATATTTTAATAAAAAAAAACGCACAAATACCTTCATCACAATGATCAGTGACTTTATACCCAGCAGCGCACCCTTCCTCACATATACCATCAGTAGTCCTGCATGATGCCTTCAAACAATTTCCACATGTATCGCTGCATCGTTGTCCCCACTTTCCAGCATCGCATTCTTGCAATTATAAAGTGTACAATTATGTAAGCATGCACACATATGCTTTCCGTTTTTGTATATTTGTTTATGTAATGAAACGGGGCAAAACTATTTAGCTTAGTCATGCTTGTTTTTGGTAGGTTTGACAATAGTATCTCACTAGACCTTTCGTGGTTCATTATATTATGCTGACAAAGGCGCCAGGTCTACCATTAAAGCATAAACAGTATGTTCATCTACGAAACAACCAATAAGGGTTTTAAATGAAAGCTATGAGAGCGAACTATTGACATAAAAATTAATACTGAAAATAAATTAATATGTTTAGTCTTGCATTGATACCTTGATTACATCTGCCTTCCTTCCAACCTGGCTTGCAACCATCAAGACATGTTCCATTGATATGATGGCAATTTTGTTTGATTGAACAGTTATCACTGCACTTTTCCTGGCAACGCATTCCATAGTTTCCTTTCGGACATTCTACATATAAAAAAGAGTAACCTGACATGATACTTCGGTTGATGAATTTGTCCTACTAAGAATATAGCTTCAGACAATGAGTCAAATTTGGTTTCCCAAAACAAACAGAAAAGATTACCTTTTGGTGCTATTGCAACATCAACATCGTGTCGTGTGGGATCAGTCAGCATCATATTTTTAATTTCCAGTGAATCATTTCGAATATAGTTATGAATTTATTAAAGTTTATCCTGTCTTAAAGTCGAAGATCATACAAATCAAATAAACTTACATACCAGAATCACATTTGTCCCCGATGAATCCAGGCAAACAACCATTTATACAAGTTCCGTTTGATTTTAAACAACCACCGTTTTGACAATTTTCACTGCAGTTATACATACAATCTGGTCCATATGTTCCATCCACGCATTCTACAAAGTCAAAGTATTGTAATTAGTGAAATACAGTGTGTAAAAAATTATAACAGAGTGTTGTCATTTAATTGTCAGTCGTCATATTATTAAGTACATGTACCTTCAAACACATATGCATATAATACAAATGTTCATGAATTTGGCATGTTTGATTAACAAAATAAGAGAGGTCCATATAGAAGTATTCATTTCCCATACTTGGTATGTGCATGATACACAATTTGGTACCTGTATTACATAGATATGTCTGTTTGTATCCATGTGCACAGCCGGAAGTGCATGTTCCAGTTGCCACATCGCATGGTTTGGAATTCAAACAGCTTCCGCACGTTTTGGAACAGTCAACATTCCATTTGTTCATGTCACATTCTGTTAAAAAAATAATGTGTAATGCAACGTTTACAATCCTACTAATTGTTTTCATCATAGCGTCGAATGTTTCACAGTGAAACACTAATCAACGGTGTTCCCATTTTTGCATGCCTTTGGTTGTGGATATTCGTATTGCAAAGTATTCTTTGTAGTAAAAACAGTTTCGGTTTATTAATCAGGTGCTGTCAACAGTCAAAATACCAAGTGGAATACATAAGAATTTTTTATTTTAATGGTGGCATCCTTGATCGGTACGTTTATATCCTAATATTAATTTGCAATAGCTTGGTAATTAATGTTTTAGGTCAATGGTTTCACGTTGAACCAGCAGCCAAGGTCACTTGGTTACTTTTCCTGCTTTATCGCTGGGACCTTATGCGTTCATCAGACCTTCAATAATATTTCTGGACAGCATCTTCTCAGCGGTGAGGTGCTAGTTATTACTTATCAGAGAACAGAACCACGATCAACAAGGGCAGGTCATGGAATGAGACATGTATTTTTAACATAACATTTAATTTAAATTACCAGTAACACAAGTAGCATTTGGTCCTGTCCATCTTCCTTCACAACCAGATTTACATATTCCGGTCAGTCTGTCCTCCATGGTCTTACAAATACATTGTAAAGAGCAATCAAAACCACAGTAGCCAGAAGCACAATCTATATTTGTGGAACAATAGGAGAACTAAAATCAAAGGACTATTATGTCTTTGAATACAGTTATTGTGTGTATTTTAAAAACTAATAAATATTTATACATATGAAAAAAATGGCTACGTTTGAATAAAGAATCGTCATTTATTTTGTAGTGATATTGCTCGTCATTATTTTCTGATGGCTGCTATACTTTATAGATAGATTGGTAGAGATTCACACAAATAGCATAATTAGGATAAAATTTGAATTACAATAACATAGACTGAATGTATCAGACAAAGTAACCATTTATCATATCCTCCGAGACTAATATTTTAATTGTCGATATATACGAAAATACCCATTGAGGGATGAAGAATAACACATACGTCCGAAAGCTTGCAACTCGCATATAATGGTACGAATGTCATTTTCTCTGTATATTCTTATCCATCGAGTATCCTCATTCAAAAAGATGTCAAGTGTTGGAGGGTCTTTTCCATTGTCATCATGCACCAGTGACCATGTGATATTGTCAAATGTCTTTTGCATCTTATAATTTTTGATACGGTCTGTAAAGTAGACATGACTCTCCATTATGTTGCAACATAACAAATCAATGTATAAACCAGTTTAAACCAGAATTTAAACCACAGTTTAAATCCCGTCTAGACTTAATACTGACCGTCCCCATAGGGACCTCATTGGGGCAGAATGTGACGTGCCTACCATTACTGTATATGAATGTATATTTGGTGGATTTTGGTGTTAATTTGGTGGGTAATGTAATGGTTAGGGTAGGAATTCTTGTATGTATGTGGTTGATTCTTGGAGTCTTTTATGTATATCTCCATTGTTATATGTCCTTTTATGCGTCACTGAATAATCTTAAAACTGAATCATTTTCCTTTGGTTACCCTATAACTACTTACTATCTTATACCGTTGTACATATGTAACATACATACAGTCAAACCTATTGGAAAGACAACATTTGGCTTTTATTGATAGGTAGTCCTTATTTTAAGGTTATTTCGTTCTCAATACTGAAAACCTTTTTTAAAAAGAATTGCATTTATTCACAGGGTGGACATTATTTGGAGCAAGGTATAAGTGCTTTGAATAAAACGTCATGTCGTTTGTTAGACATTATTTGGCCATGAATTTGTAAATTTAGATCATACAAACTTTAGACAATAAAGGTATACCCTTAAACTGAAAATCTCTAAATTGATTTCTACAAAAAAAGAATATACACATATCAATCAATCTTCTCCGAACTGCGCTCATTTAAATACATACTTACAGAAAATACAAACTAAAAAATGTCAGAAATAGTATTATTACAAAACTGATTATCACGAAGGAGATCGCATCGGTACGGTTGTATACATTCCCCCGAAACGTCTACAGTAAATATGAATCTCAATTAGCAATCAGGACTACCGCAGAGTCTACATGCACATATCAAATTCAGTCCTGTTTTCAATATTCCTTAAACTTATACACAGTTTATTTAATATCGTGACCGATAAATATATACGCACGTAAGTGAAATACAGACATAAATATTTTGAAAAAACTCAGCCTAATAAGGCTTATGAGTCAATTTTACAAAAATAAAGTTATTACATAAATGAAACATATATGACGGAAGAAGGAATTTAAAGAAAACTTTTTGTAATGATTAGATTCGACATTTTAATGCTTTGTTGGTAAAAATACTTAATCAAATAACCTCGCTTTTATGACCGCTCTGTTTCATCACAAAGTTTATTTAAATGTTTTGGGTATTGCTGTAGTTAATTAAATGATATATCCTTAACATTATTATGTAAATACTTACTGTAATTATACTCGGTAAGATTAATATATGATATGGTCACCATGGCTCCAAAATCTACGTCAAACCAAATTGGAATATTATCTGCAGACACAAAACAGTAATCCCACGAGCTATTACGAAGACTTCCATCAACAGCATTTTCAGGCTGGTACATTATTTCATCCTTTTTTTTATTAGTCATAACACTTTTCCGAAATGCCAAATTTCGTCCTGCAAACATATAATTATGCAACATAGATACGTTTTACATTTTTTGTTGAATACTTAAAGGTCAAATATGTCAATTGAGATTTCACTATGATAGGTTTAATTACACAAATCATGCTAATTTGTGCACTTTTCCGATTTTTATGATTGTTTTTTCTACGACGAAAACGGAATTAAAATTTACGAATATTGCACCGTACCTAAAAGATATGTTCAGTTGTCTCCCTTTGAAAGTGACGTCATTCGTGTACACTCGGCGATGTACGCTAAGCCAGTCATTGCATTAGGTCCAGAATCAGTGAAGTTGTATTTAACAACATAACATATTTGTGGTTAACATGGAATTCTTTTCTGACGAATCGACTTATAAGAAGATGAAGAAAACATGAAACCCTATTAATATGAACCAGAAATGTT
Organism: Lutraria lutraria; assembly: GCA_964023205.1. Lineage (NCBI taxonomy): Eukaryota > Metazoa > Mollusca > Bivalvia > Venerida > Mactridae > Lutraria > Lutraria lutraria. The sequence continues at coordinate 34,136,538 of OZ026833.1, forward strand.
ATTTCTTCGTAAGAAAGTGAATTATCAATTTGTTTGGAATCGGATCGGATGCGAATTTGTTGGGATTTAAAAGTCTGTCAGAACGGTTATAAAAATTAAATTATTTTTTGTATCGAAAAACAACAATGAATGTATGCAATTCTAAAACATGTATTTTCTTATCATGACGATACTTTATTGCTATCAATATACCTGTTCGTGTGAAGCCTACTGCCTAGCTCAGTACGTACTATAGTTGACCGGGGCTGCTTCGTCTCCATGACATTTCGTAATACGCGAATTTAAAATGTTTTAGGTGCATGACAAGTACGATAAAACATATAAATAAGTCAGGATAATGAGTTGTCTTTATGTGGCTTTTATTGTAGAAAGCCGTAACATCATGTTTAAATCACATTAACATATACTTTTTAAACTATCTGGCTGAAAAACCTGCCAGCGTCAAGGAGTAAGCTTGGCGCACCGGTCAAACAAACCAGTTTCCATAGTTACAACAAATGAATGTTTAGAAAACACCACTACATGAGAATATGCTTTCCTTAAAACATGGACTTATATTGGCAAAATGAAGGTATGTAAATACCACAAACAATTTTTATACTGGAAGACTGAATGTTAGACATTTAAGTAGAACAAGTTATTGATGAGTTGATAACTGTTATACGACTATATAGTCGTTGAAAATGTAAAACAAACGAATTATTGAATCCATTAATTTGACACGTTGTCTATGTTAAACAAAATACAAATTATACCATAACTTAAGCATCTGCAGCAGCAAACAGGTATTCTTATAACGTTTGCCTAATCAACAGTGAAAATTCGTCTAATAAATAAATGCAAGTCAAACAAAAGTCAAGCATAGTGTAAAATTATTACCTCCATTTATCCTGACGTCACAAAGAATCAACTGAGATTTAATGGTGTTCAAACGTATACGTACTTGGTTACCCACCAACGGTTGTTCACAAATCACGTGCATTTCTTTACCATCCGTTAATTTACCTTCTTGCTTATAGCATACTTGGCTATCAGGCGGGATGTATGATGCATCTTCCTTCATATTTTCTGGGATATGTTCTACATTGACTTCAAACTTGTCAAAGTATTCTGAAACAGATGTCAACATTTTTTTATGAACTCATGCAGTCAAAGGTTTTGTGTTTCAGGAACTGCAACATCATCGCACAAACTATTTAACGAAAGTAGAAGTGTTTCTTTAATAAAGTCTGTACAATTTCACTGAGTGATGCGCTAGAGTATATTTCTCATGCGGTTGAGTTTTTATGTGTTGATACTTAATGAGCAAGGAGTACTGACGTTATGAAAATATCATTAGATACAACACAATCAAGTCAAATCTATTTCATTTCAATCATCCATTCGCTGCTGTTATAATACACATAGTTTGCATGTAACTACATACAATTAAAATATACAAGAATGTCACCTTTCCCAACATGGCTTGTAAATATAGTAAGTTCCTTGATGACACGTTTCTGTGGTAACCATACTTTCCACATGGGTTCAGAGGTACTATTGGAGGCATAGTTTGTATAACTACATGTTGTTACATTACCATCATTAGCAAGATGGGCCGTTTTGTGGTTAGGTGCAGGTATGTTACTCGTATGTCTTGAATGTTGATTGTAAGCCAGATCCGCTAGAAAATATCGTAAATTACATTATAGGAACAAACGTGTATCCGCTAAAAATAAAATGCTTTTAATAATAACAAATTGAATGTAAACAATGATGTTTTTTTTTCGAATAGTATTAATACCATGTTATATCATCTAAATATAACGGTGCTTCCTTTGGTAGTCATGTTATGAGCATTGCAACACTAATCATTGAAAAACACAATATTATCCTTTGGAATTTCGATAGATAAAAACTTCGTTGGCAAATAAACTTTATGATGGTATCCGTATGTGTACAAATATATTGAAATGAGGGTAATAGGTGACTGGCTAATATTATTATAAAAAAATCAAAACCTGAGATGCAAATTAAATATACATAAAAAACATATAACAATAGGCGGGGATCAAGTGATAATATAACATCAGATATAATGACTTTCAGTCAAACAGAAAATGTGACTTATTGACAAAACATATTGAACATACGAGATTCTTTACGCAAACACTCATAGTTTTAACTACTCACCGAACTGACATGCGTGACCATACCAGCCGGATGCACAACCATTCGTACAAGTTCCAGTATCAACATTACATCCATCATTGTTTTTACAGTGACACATATACAGACAATTCGTTCCAAATCGATGCACCCCACTTGGTTTGTCTTCGCATCCCTCTGCAGGAACAGAAGTCAAATATTACACAACATAATTACAAATCTCAAATTACAAAATAAATTATATTAACTCTACTCGAGATTGGAAATAGAAACTTACGAAAAGTCTGAAAATACTATTTAGTATTTATTATGTAACTAATGAGATTCAAATTAGTGGCGTCTTTAATATTGTATTTGCTGCGTTATGGCTCAGTGATACATGTAATGGTAGCAAACATACAAACAAAGCAACAAAACATGTTTCAGTCGCTTACCACGAACGCGCAACATGTATATAATCACAATACCAGTATCGAGACGTAGACAAACAAATAATTAAATTATATTATAAGAAACAAGCATGCTACGCCCATATCGTATGCATAAGCATCAACTTGTAATCATTCAAATTCTAATCTAATACGTGGTTAAGTCAACTATAAACAATATTGATCTAATTCAATACATATCGTCTGAAAGTTCTATATCAACTATTCAAATATTAAGCCTATAAGTCATATTGCATAATTAAATAACAGAAATGTAAAACATGATTATTAATAAACTATACGGTTTAATACATGGTAAAGATGTTATCATTGTTGAATGAAAGGCACGGTGACAGTGATCACAAGTACACAGTACAAAAATGCTTAAACTACGTGTTTAAAAACTTAACTCTGAAATTTAATGCATTCGTTTGACTGTTTCTTTTCTCACATTTTAACTAACTGATTTTATAAACCTTTTAACTACATGTACATCCAAGAAGGAAGTCTACATTACAATGTGTTGTAGTAGCTATTATAACTAAGCGTGATGACCGTAATGTAACCATCGTCCAAAGTTTTGTTGTAAACTGTTTTATAAAAATACCAATAACTGGGTACTAGCACAACTATAAATGTGTGTGTTTCTAAATTATCTTAATCAATTAACCGCTGTCAAACAGCTCCTGATAATGCTTTAGGAAAATCATTAGATAAAGTGTAGCTTGTTTCGAATCATTGCCTTTTTACCCTGATACATTTAAGTTTCAGTCCGCCTGGAAACCATAACTAAATTAGATGATTGTAAACGAGTTTGTATTAAGGTCTTATGATATTTATAATTATATGTTAATCATCTGGATTGATAAACTTATATATCTATTTGTTTATAATTTATTGATTTGTTTATTTTGATTTGTTTTATATTCATACATGCATTCATTTTGCTGTTGTAAAAATGTGTACTCACGTTTACATTGAGGATAATTAAGTTTAAATTATATGTTCATCCTCTTGATTACTATTGTAATAATATAATGATATATGTTTTCAATTTGCTAATGTAAAAAACAACATAGATTCGATATGACCTTGTTTAATATATGTTCTTTAAATTGGTTTTTGTACTTATTATGTCCTTTGTACAAATTGAATTAAAGGTATGTCCTGTTCCGTTTATGATTATGTTTTAGGAAACATTTGAATAAAGCTTATACTACACATTAAGATAAACTAATAATGGTATAAAAGTAAAAATAGGAATTGATAGGTTTTGAAAATGTTTAATGTGACGATTATGGTAAATATATATGTCTGCAAACAACGTTTAATGCAGAGAGTCTATAGTGTCTGTGTCATTACAACATGAATTTACGTACAGTTCTCCTCAACATAAATTAGAATTATTCGATAAACTAGTCTCGCCAATATTAAATTATTGCTCTGAAGTTTGTGGTTTTGCGAAGGATTCATCGATAGAAAAAAGTACGCACGCATTTTTGTAAAAAATTGTTAGGAGTGAAAAAAAACAAGACACAATGATTTTATTTATGGGGTATTAGAACGGGTTTCATTTAATTGTATTCAGCATGTTAAATTAATCAAATACTAGCTACGTATATTACAAATGTCTCATACAAAATATGTATACATAACTTACAGTACGCTAAAAATGGCTGAATCAAGGTGTCGGCAATAATGATATATTTCTTTCATTTTTTAAAACAACGACGTAACGATAAATTCTTACAGAACTGGCATTCTCGTATAAATAACTCAAGTAGAGCCCTTTTTTACAAAACTATCGCAAATGTTCGATTTCAACCGTATCTAACATGTGTAACCATTAATAAATATTGTCAAGTTTTAACTCGTTTGAATGTATCCTCTTATAGATTATGTATGGTGACCGGAAGGTGGTCAAAACCAGCAAAGACACAAATTAGTGACCGTAAATGTTTTAACTGTCTTCAGATTGAAGATGAATTACCTTTTATAATCGAGTGCAATTCATATATAGATTAACGTAAAACGTTTATTCCAATGAAGTTCTGGGTTAGACCTAACATGGTAAAATTCATTGAATTGATAAAAAAAGTCATAAAAAATCTAGCCTCTTATATTTATAATGCATTTGAAATTAGAAATAATATCATGTACGATAATTGATATCGTATAAAATTGTTTACATTGTCTATAGTTAGGCGAATATATATATCATTATATAATATATGTATTATGAACAGTTTTATTTTCAATAAAGCAGAAGGTCATAGACCCAAGTTACACATATTTACAAAAACATACATGCATGCATGACGGTTGTTATTAAGCAATTCAGCAAATGCAGTTAATAAACAATACTTTAGTATCGGCTACTTAATCAGAAAGTTATAAACATATATATGGCTGTATTTATACTAAACTGAATCAAATAATAAAATTCTCGTCTAATCCGATGATAAGCATGATGATTTCGTTATATTACTGATAATCTGATAAATTTTGTGTTGATATTTAACAAGCCGAAATATTATAAAATGATCGTCCACATAATTATGGAGTTTTAATGTATATTTCCAGATATGGCTTTTTCTTATACGAAAGCGAAATTACAAGAATTAGCCAGTGGACAGAACAAGTTACCACAACTTTTAAACAAGAACATATTTACACTTACGATCATTAAGGGTGCAAGCTATATGAACAGTAATACATAAATATCTAAATAATTGTAGTACATGTGTATGTATGTATGTATGTATGTATGTACGTACGTACGTACGTACGTACGTACGTACGTACGTACGTGTTTAGAGGGTGTATGCGTGTGCGGATTATGTATTGCTGTTTCAATTGATATCTCATTATAGATATTTGTAAGTCTCACTTTATAAGAAGTATTGTACTCTATACACATGTATGATTTAACTAATGAATGTATAGTCAACACTGTAAGTTCAATAATTGAGTCGTATGGAATTACAATATAATGTTCTATACTTAAAGAAGAAGAATTATGATCAATCTACGCTATATTCTGATCTTCTACATAATATTGTCAAATGTAATCAGTTTTTTTATAATATCATGCATTACTTAATATATTATGTATATCATTGTATTGTGTCTCACTGTTTGCATAGTGTTATGTATGTGGGCTTTAAGCCTTTTGGAATTGAATAGAATATCGATCTATCTATCATGATCGATTAAATTTGAATATAACGTATTTCATATCAATTACAAAGGTGTAAAAAGGAAGTTTTCTGTCGCAAATTCTAATAATTTTGTATATAGACCAATCTTGTTTTTCCACAATAATAAACTATTATGATGATTCATAGTTTTCTAAAATTATTATAGCTGATTAAACCATGAGAGTCTCTCAGCGTTTTCAATAAAACTAGTGTTTAGCGCGATATGTAGAAGACATATTGGTTTTTTAACTAGTTCAGAACGTTTATTTTATAAAAATCGCTGGAGAAATATTTTCATTTTGAGTGAGTTTTATCATACAAAAGAAAACAAGCCAAACAGTCTACATGAACTTGAGTAGTCACACATCAGTTTAAAATAGGATCAGCAAGTACATTCTAAACTGTATACACGGGCTACCTCAGAGGGTTTAGGGAAATCAGTCCTCCACGATGATATTGATCAATACAGGAACACACAACAAAAGGAAAACAAGATAGGATCTATACTATTACTTCCTTATGTCAATGGAGATCTTCATCATACATATGCGAGTACATATAGTGCAATATTCGTACAACTGTTATTGATCAATTTAACATTCGACGGACTGAAATGTACATGGCTATTTAGATTTGAAGTAGTATTTTCAAGTGGTTATAGCAAATGTTTGAAATTATATGAATACATGTATGTAGTCTACTTTACCATCGTGAGTCTATTCAAACTTTTCCAAAATGAATCATTTTTAAATGAGAATAAATCAGAGTCAACCGATGCGTCCTCATGACAATTTCTTGTCCGAAGAAATGATTTGATACTATTATCATTAAATTATATAAATCAATATTACAGTAATAATGTTGTTAAAGAATAGTTGCATTATTAGAGCTATTAATATTATATTAAACTGACAAAGCTGCTCTCGACGACAAACTTAAGAATAAAACCCCCGTTGAAATGCATTACATCGTGTACTTCATGATAAATAAATGTGAGGGGAATGTTACTTAATTTGTCAAACATGCTTTGCCATGTCGCTCTAATTCATATAGCACTGTATCTGCCACTTGAAATATAAGATTTATCTACATTATCTTTTTGTTTGCATACCCACATTGCTTGCTTGCTTGTATAATTATGATGTAGATGCACTTAAATTAATAATCATTGAACTTTAAACATGAACTAGATCACAGAAATAAACTTTTCAGAATTACATGTTAACACACATACTTCACCGTTAATAATGATTTCAGAGTGATGGTTGATAGAACATAGGTAAGTTAGACATGAGCTTAACACAACTTATTTCAAATCAACTGGCATATTTGGCATATGTGTTGAACGATTTAATGATTAGTTAACTTAAATACATGTACCAATGATTCAATATTATTTCAGAAGTTATGTAATAATATCAGCGCCATTCAACTCTATTAAACCTTAATCATATAAATATGATAGTTATTATTATGCACAATGGTATTCAAATATACAAATAAATTGTTTAACATAGAAATGATATACATGGTGAGAAAAGATTAATAGCGAATACGTTTCAGAGTATCAAAGTTTATTTCAGTATGTACCATAACAGCTTTAACCCATGCAGCTAATATGTTTATGACAGATTGTCATTCATACAATATGTTCTGTTCGCTTTAACGGTCCAGTTTGGGGAAGTAAATATATCAGCCATTCGGAATAAATTCGAATAAAAAAACAAGCAAATAAAAAATATTGTCCGTGTGTATATTAATACATAGAATCTGAATTATAGCTACGTCGTATTATATCACTTTTGAACTGCCATATAAAAACTTAAGAAAAGTTCTAATTAAGTTATTGTGAAATCAACACCGCTTCAAAAGTATAACTTTAAAAATATATATATTTCAGCCAAATGATCACTAAGTGATATATATAATATATATCACATTAATTACAATTTTCCACCGATAGAGGGTCGCGGGTTCGAGGCCCGCTACCGACCATGTGTCTTAATGTAAAAAAAAACGGAGGATGAGAGTCTAGTCCTGGTTCTTCCCTGGAACGATTGTTAGGTGAACTGTCCGCCTCATAGGGGCATAAAACTTGCTATATATATACAATTTCCTATTGGATTAAAGTTGAAGGGGCCACACTGAATATAGTACAGATACAAAACAAACTGAAAAAATCACTAAAAAAAATATAAACGTTAACTTGCCACAATTTAAAAAGTAAATTTTAGCTGGGAAAAAAATCCCAAGCTTTATGATTTGGATAGATCCAAGGGAAATAAGATTTTAGAATAATCTCAAAACTTAAATTCCATGTTCAATTTCATAGTATTTCAGTTAAATATATATTAACGTGTAATGCTTCAAAAAATAATCAGATCAATTGTGTCGATGAAAGATGGTATATAGTCTCATGTGTTTATAATTTTATAATTAACCAACATGAAGGTACAAAAAAAATATTTAAGCTTTCTGTTCGATCTAAACTGTTTAAAGTTTGACCCAGATCTAAAATTTATAATCAAAATCCAAAACATATTACAAAATATAAATTATAATCTAATATAGTTATTCTCAAAATTAAATATTCAACCATGCTATTTACGTTGATATAAATATATTTACCTGTCTGTTGTAAACATCCAATTAAACATAAGACCACTGCCCACTCTATTGTTAATAGTGTCACCTCAAGTTTGGCCATTGTGTTGCTAAGGAAATTTCGAAGACATAACTAAAATATTTTTTCCAATGCGGAAGTAAATATTTTAATCATGCTGATCTTTTAAATTTGTACGTCGTCCGCCTATTATATTTACAGCTTGGGTAACGATCCGTAAATTGTATACAATGGTATAAAAATATCTTTTTATGATCGACGTATATAGATATATTACTTCTTTAAATGTCTAGTCGACGTGTATATAGGTTAACTAATACTAGTACTATCTCTATACTACGGGACGGACATACTGTTTGCCAGTAAGTTTAATAAAGGCTTTATATAGAGAAGTACATTTTTAGTATTTATTCTATACTTTTGGCGATGTTAGCAATATAATGTTATGTAAATTATTTAAATGGAATAAGCTTATTGCAAGCGCGGATGCAGACAATTAATCTGATATTGAATACAATTGATAAACAGAAGTACGAAAGGATGGACGACATATTTCATATGACAGTGTGTGACTTCAGCTTTTTATGGAACGATTTGTGAAAATATTTACATTCAAACCAGTCTTATTGACCATTTCCGAATAAAGGTCACAATGAGAATAAATGCGATTTATAGAAAGTACATCATTGATCGTTAAGAACTAAAATGACCTTTGAATAAGACCACCTGTCAATAAATGTCACATTATTACTTTTTCAAATGGTGGCCTTTGTCGACAGGTTTTATTGTACATTGAAGCCTCATTTACATCCTAAATATTACAACTACTTTTATTCTAAAGACCTGATATTTCCGGACTGGTTTACAATATTTCCTTCATATTTCGGATACATTCGGACATCCTGATTTGGTCCTGAATATAATCTTAATGTAGGGGTTTCCCTGCATGTAATGTGAAAATCATATCGAAAAGCTTCAATTTATCCCGGTGTAACGTTTTCAAGCTCTCCCTTTTTCAGGTTACCCCCCGGTAACTTAAAAACGTTTTCAAAGTACCGGCCCCGGTAACATTAAAACGTTTTCAAACTCCCTCCCCCGTTTTAATAATATCCCCCTCCCTATGTTGGTTATTTGTGACGAAAACCTTTATATTTTAGGTTATAATTCATACTTAAATGATTCACAGTCAACATGGGTTATTAACATGTAATTCCTGTATTTCTAAACTGAATATACGCAATAATTATATGAAGCTATGGAATCCTATTAGGGTCATGGAGAGTACGCGCTTTATTTCAAATATATTAACGAAAAAGACATGGCCTGTGTAATCCCACACTTACTTGTGTTCAGAAAACCAACAATAGTTAATTGTTTTTAGCTATTTTTTTGTCAAAATGATTCAAGATTGCATTGGTATTTGCGCAAAAACGCTCATAGAATTTCCATAATGAAGGAATGGACTTGTCAGTATATGACACCATTTGATTTCGTCGTATGATTTACCATTAGGACCGCGTGTATAGTCCCATATAACTGTAATACATGTAATTGTAATCTCCTTATTCGTATGCAAGCTCTCTTTTATTATGAATTTTCAAATTATTACCCGGGGGTAATCTGAAAACGTTTTCAAAGCGCCCCAGGGGTAATCTGAAAACGTTTTCAAAGCGCCCCAGGGGTAATCTGAAAACGTTTTCAGATTACCGGGTAGGGCATTTGAAAACGGAGGGGGTAATCTCAAAACGTTTTTAATTGTACCCCTCCCGGTAACTTAAAAACGTTTTTAAATTACCGGGGGTAATCTGAAAACGTTTTTATGTTACCGGGGGGTAACCTGAAAAGGGGGGAGATTGAAAACGTTACACCGGACACTGGAATGAGACTTAAGTGGCAAACTGTTACAAGCCACTTGGACCGTTCGAATCGTACTTAAGTTTCAACGAGATTCACGCCTCAAGGAAAATAATTCACACCAGAGAACATTTCATGCACATTTTCTAAATTTTTCCTAGATTATTTTGTATGTTATAGATCCATATCACAGTAAGTTATATAATGTTGAACTAGTATTCGTTGTAAGCTTACCATAACTGTATTTATAATCAGAATATATCTGAACATTATTTGTGTTTGTTGAACAATGTTCCATGTATCAAATTATCTATGAATACCATTTCATACAGCAATGTCATTCATAGAAACCTTTACCTCGGCATACCATGACTACTGAAGACTACCTAACGGTTGTGTATAATAATGAAGAGTGTATGCGTATGACAGCTACTCCTGTTGCTTTACATCAATGTCTGGATTTGCTTATAATTAACATCCATGTGCCTCACTGACTCAAAGGATGGCTTCATAAACTAGGTTTCTATTTCTGGTCCAACATATCCCTGACACAGGAATTAACCATAAGTAGCAAGCTGTTACAGGACACTTGGACCGTCACTTAACGTTGTTGCGAGATTCAGGCGTATGATAAAAGAGAATTTAAGGAAAATTACTCACATCAGATAAAAGTTTATACACACATACATGTATCTAGAATATATAGATTTTCAAAAGATTTCATAAGATATTTTGTATGTTTTAGGTCTACTGTAAACAATTCTAATCAGAATATATCTGAACATTGGTGTATTTAGTTTGTGTTTGTAGGGTGGTGTTATTTTGTTTGTTTGAGTTTTACACCCCTTTTCAACAGTCAGAGTCCTATGAGGCAGACAGTTCACTTCACGATAACTCCTTGGAAGAGTTAGTACTAGACTTCCATCCTCCGTAAGCGACTGCCTTCTGAGTACTTTTTCACATAAAAATACATGGTTTGTAGCAGGACTTAAACCCACGGCCCTTTATCAGTGAGAGTTTAAAGTGATTTGAAGTTATCGACGTTAGCCACTCGACCACGGAGATGGTGTGATTTTATATGTATTAGGCTATAAGTGGTTGTATACTGAAGACATCTTAACAGATGTGTATGATTGCGAGTGTATGCGTTAGACATTCGATGTTACTCATAATTATTGTTTCACGTGAGTAACATTAACTTCTTATTAACATCCGTGTGCTTCACTGACTTAACTCAGACGGTGACTTCACAACCTAATTCTATAATGAACGTCTTCTCGTACAACAAACAAACCTGTATTATACCGACTGTACCATGTAGATAATTTCTTCAACTACTATACAGGCTTCGAAATTACAAAATAAACTCGGAATGGCTTCAACATCCTAGGTCTCTGATGAAGGTTCTCATCATATCAACTGAACTACCGTGAAGATTCAGTTTTTTTTTATTTTAACAAAAAGCTGCATGTAAACTTGTTAAAATATTTTGTCGACATTCAATTATTTATTCATACAAATTCGCATTTAGAATACACTTAAACGGGTGTACGTTTTCATCATATGAAATGTAAAGCATTTGTAAGTATGAAAAAAGTAAATATTGAAGATAAGGTGAGTGAAAATGGTAATACGAGTTTAGACTGTATTGTAGAGCACGTCATCTTAGTGAAATACATGATAATTTATTCTACAGTCTGCATTTAAAAAAAGTTAATTTAAACAGTCTGTATATCTTTTTGCGCATTCAGCAAACACGTGTGTAGTTTTTTAATACAGTTATTTCTCAAATATGTCGTTCCTTTGTTCTGCATTGCAGTATTACAACACGGATTAGTTTATGCACGACAGCGTCCACTGTTTATGTGTTACTATGGATATTTTGAAAACCACAGCGCGGTAAACCTATGTTCTTGATATGGTTTCAATTGAAAAGTATCAATCAACTAACTGATAATTTTGAAACACTTGAATAATTATTATAAACTTTAATGTCAAAAGCACTGTTTCAAGAACAAATAATTATATATATAAATAAAAAGCCTTAAACTTTTAAGATGGAAAATACTAAATTTCCTGCAGTGTAATACACGCCACTTGTACGAGATACAATACTGTATATACATTGTAATTACTTTGCATATTTGACAGTTTTCTGCCTATGTCTATTACATACGCTGTGTATAATCTATGATAAAACACAAACATATTCTTTGCCAAGTCGACATTTATTTAGTTTATAAATCGTGCAGTGTATTGATCAAACCACTATTTACCGTATTATTAGCACATAGTTTTATTTTTGCCTTTTACATGTCATGATTATAGGATTGTACATGGTGCAATGCTTTTATAAAATAGCTGTATGTTGTTTGCAAAATTAATATCGTTGCGTTTCGCGAACTATTTTAGGCATGACCTATAATTGGTGACGGTAATAATCTTTCAGAAATGTCCAAGTCGAGATATAATGAGAATATTAAGAGAAATAGACATCTGTGTTTGACCGTGCGCGAGTGTGTGCGTGCATGCGTTTGCGTGTCTTATCGAGTTATCAAAACTTATTTTTAGGTTAAATTGACATCCAAATTCTGTGGATAGGCACGTAGTCTCTATATGATACGTACGTCGAATAACTGCATATTTTTTTCTTTACTTTTTCAGTTTCAAAAATATTAAACTACATGTATACAATAATCGGTGTGAAAACAAGGTTCTTTTTTGGGCATGCGTGCCTTGTAATACTCTTTAACTCGTCTTAAAGTATTGTTCACTTAACACTCATTTATAATTACTATATCAAGAACAAAGAACTACTGTAATGACGTTCAATTTCATTCATTGATACATATGAATATAAAATTACAATACTTAGTCTATAGGGATATATTGCGGTTACTAATTCTTTTTTCATGGAAGTACATGATTTTTCACTCGATTCGATATTATCTAACCCTGAAATTGAAGTCCGATAATTAAACAGTAGTTAAATTATTTTGAACAAGCTGCTATCTTTAAGCAGGGGATATTTCACCCCTTAACATTTTTGTTTGGGGGTATTTCAATTTTTTAAAGGGTAATGACGGTCACGGGAACCACTCCAAAGTGTATTCACTTGTAAGAACAAACACACAATAAAGCCTTAGCTTTTAAATGTACTTAGAGGTATATACAAGTGTTCTTCTATATTAGATGTGTACATAATTTTCATGAACGTATTTTGCATCCAACAAAGAATGTACATGTAGCTTATATGCAATACCCTTGCATTATTCAATATGTTTAATTAAATCACTAGTCACAGATACTTCTACATTTTAATTAGACAGTTACGCATTTTAATCAAGTAAGACCCGTACCTGGGATTTTACGTGCGTACCGGTACGCTCCAGAAATAATTGTATGCGTATTTCGAGAAAACTAATGGCTATTTAAGCAAAAAAGAAACCAACGAACTGCAGTGTAATATTAACAGTCGTATAATTTTTATGATTAACTAAAGGGAGAATACTCCCTTTTTTCATTATAATAATAAATCTAACTACAATCACTGTAAGAATGCTATACATGAAATTTAATTATAATATCACAGATTAAAGAATATACAAAGGAACAAGTTGATATCGTTCATTGACCTAAACAAATAAAATCTAAAAATATTGCATACTAAATACAGCTCGAATTCCAATCTTAGTGTTAAGCACTATGTTTCTGCTGCGAGAAATACGTTAAACTATTTTGTGCTAGTATGTTTAATTGTTACATATAAATCCTGTTAACTTTAGTTATATAATAATAGTCCATTGGATAGAGACAAGTACATATTTGCAAAGAAACGAACTAATATAAATAAACAAAAATATGTAAGAAACAAGGAAAAGGAAAATAGTTTACATAAACATATAAAGAACAGAACATGTAATAATATAAATTACAATAGTATTATAAAACCAAAAATATAGTAAGTAAATGCATGAATATGATATTTTTTTTATCGTATAACCGCAAACAGTTTAGTAGCAATCAATCCAAGTAATTTACATATTACATAACCAATAAGCATATTAAGTCGATGTAAACATTTAGAAGAAATCTTCAATGAATTTTACGGTGACATAAATACAAAACAAATGTCTTAAATATAATAAACTATTCATATCGGTTCCGTGGTCTATCTTAAGTTTACTTTGTTGCTGCAATTGTTAACAATTGAAATTAGAACTAAATTTGTATATATAATATAGAGACAACGATATAAGCACGAACAATGATCGAAAATAAAATATACAGAAAACTATGTACACATCTTTTACAACATCACCATTATTTATTAAGAGACATAGTAATTAGACAATAAGCAAGACATTTACAGTCAGATAGTTCGATTAGTAGTACCATTTTACTGGTGTCGACTTCAATAAACAAAACTGATTTTACGTTATCTTAAAGTCACTCAAGTATTTACATAATGCACAAAATATTCATTCAAACTCCCCGAAATCAGGACAATAAGGTCGGATTAAAATCGATTTTGCAAACTATTCAGTGTATTTGTAGCATCATGTCTTTGATCTCATATTCATTTCAAGAAAGGAGTTAACAGAAGTTGGATTGTTTCGATTAACGACGAACATAACACAGAAGCACTTCGTGACAAAACTTGTACTGTTCCTGAAAGGTGTAAAGCAGAATCCACGCAATAGCATTCTTAGCGATTGAAAATAACCCAAACGTACATGAACTGTTAACAATACTGATGATATACATCCAGACGTAATTACGTCATGGCATGTTATATTGAACTCTTATCATTAACATATAATGCATATGTTCATGTTATAGATAACTAGCCATACAATCTTACAATGATTTAGTCCTTAATGCTATGTTTCAGTATTTTAACATTTTTATCCAAACGACAACGTAACTATTACAAGTCAAATGAATTTTTATGTAACCACAAGCCTTAGTGTATGATGATAGTAATTTCGACAAAACGAGTGACTAACTTACATAGTTTGGTATAATTTGTTGCCTCCTTGCTTGCAGACAGCGTACTACATTTGGTATGGATACTTCACCATCAATTCTAACGTACTCCAGAATGTTCATTAAGGCTACAACAAGACCACTCCGTGCTGCACCATTCCTGTGAATTAAGAGTACTATCATCGTTTTTAACAGGAATGATTATCATGTGCCATCACACTTCAGTATTGTATGTTATAAAAGATTTGACGAATAAATATGTTTAAACTAACAGGAACTGATCAATATCGTTTATTAACATATTTCCGTTATGTAAGACGGACATATAACCAATCGGATACACTTTGGTTACTTACAAACACAATACTACTGCCAATCGTTTTGTTGAAATATTCCCACTATCATAAAAGATTCAGGAGTGTGACAATAGTTACGATACATGAACTTTATGACGACTTACAAGAGCTCATAGTCATTTCTGCAATATGTTTTATGTTGAATTACTTGAATAATAACTAAAGCAGTTTTGAATTTTCTATGTTCAGCACAAAACATAAGACGTTATTTTTACTGACTTGTATTTACGTTCCTCGTCATATTTCAAATGACTCGTTTTACTACATTTGTGTCATACGCAAGTCAAATATTTACCTAAAATCAGTCAGAAAATACACAAGTAATTAAATTCATTAAACCATAGCAACATTTCTTACATGCATTCAACAATCAATGGTTTGTCGTTCGTCAGTTTTTGTAGACTATCCACGTTGTAGAGAAAGTCGAGCATTTGGTTAGGATCGTCTGGACATACGTTTGACGGAGCCCATGTTTTATATATGAATTGAGTTAAGTGATGTACCTGTAAATAACGATAGGAAGTATAAAGATACATAGAAATCCAAGATATAACACAGGCTACAGTAGCTATGACGCAAGCATTATGGCCAACAACAAACAACAATTACATGCATAGAACACATATTATACTTTAACCCAAAACCACTTCACAACACAATCTCTGTTTAGGTCAATAATGTACAAGTATATCTATGAGCAATATGTTGAAGTTGTGCATTATGCTTATTTTTGCACTAGTTGATGAAATAATTTTAGGTCACACCGCACCGTTATAAACTATGTTAGCCGAAACACAGAATTAATCCAAATCTTATAACAAAGTGAAACATACGAAATTCTGTATTCTTTAGTTTCACGAGAACAAATTCACTTCATGCGGCGGATATACTTATCTGAGTTTGGATATCATTTACAAGAAACACTTGACCTACCTTGGATTTGTATAATAATGTATGCTTCCTCATAATATATCCATCCTTGTTCTCGTCTGATTCAGCAGAAACACGAAATGGTCCTAGGTCTACAGTACCAGTATCTGGTAAATACTTGCCAACCTAATAGGCAAAATGAATGAAAACAAGTAAGAACAAGCAAAAACACAAACAAAATCTTAGTCACATTGACGATGACATTTCCTATATATTAACTGAAAATTGGTAAAATGATCACGTCGTACGAAAGTAACTATAGTCATAATACTAATAGGTAGATCATACGTATTTATTGAACCATGCAGTGGTTGTAAGGCATTTTGAAGCCTCTAGTTTTTGTTTAAAAATAACATGGAATGAGGGTTTCTGTATCTGGGACACAAAATATTCTCATGATTGTACCAGTGTCGAAAAATGACATAGTATTTTGTGTAATACTATAAAACATGTAATTTGAACGAAACAGTTCTTTGTAATTCGCTAAGTGCATAAAAAGAGGCTCTTACATGCCATCATAATTGGAAACTATATAAAATTAATCAACAACCTGATATAGATATTTACTGTACTTGTGTATGAAAGTAAAGATCATAAATCGGATAATCGTTTCGGGCAGATAATTTGAATAAAATAAATTAAAAAACATTATAAAATACAAAAAAATACTTGTCAATATATTAGATAAACTGATCTGCAACTCACATTTCCAGTTTTAATTTCTTTATCAAATGTAACAATGACTTGTACTTCTTGTTCAACTATCAGACGACAATGATCTACTGCCGTGGTTGGTAATGGTGTTTGCGTGATTATAAAACCATGTGAGTCACAATAACTCTACAAGAATAAATATTTAATAAATTATGTTTTATCAAATAAAGACCCATCAAACTTCAATTAGTGTCTAGAAAATATTTCAGATGATAGAAAGTAACACATTGTTATTTGTCGTGTTATCGTTTTATCTTTCCTCCTAGTCTCCATTTAGGGCATTCAGATCCCAATCACAAGTTTTGCCAGACATGACCCTTACATATTTGGTTACTTTGGTGTCTAACGTATTATCTAGACCGATTTGTCATAGCACAAAAAAGGATAAACTGTATATGTATTTGTCGCATCGAAAATAGCACGGATTAGAGTAATTAACAACGCTGATAATGGTTATAATACTTACCGGCATGTATATAGCATTGATGTAATTACTTGTTCCTTCATCAGATGTGCACAAAAATGTTCTGTATTCATCCGCTGTTGTGTATATACAGTATGATACAATTATACAATCAATACATGTCTGTATTTTGAAATTAACTTTTCAAAGAAATGAAAGAAGCGCTGACCTACGACAAAATAATTATAATGCTGGAGTGAAAATTGACTTTACTGTATTTACTTGATACTTTTGATCATGAAGTACACACTGTTCATTTCCATATAACGCGAGTTTATTTGTAACATCAGCGTGATGATACTGTCATGTTTGTAGTGATGACATGAGTATATGTACTTTATTTCTTTTCCTTTATAGGGCTTTGCCCAATTTGTACATTGGTAAGAGTAATGGGCTGTGTTGTAAATTATCTTTAGAAAGTAAGTGCGGTATAGGTTTCTGTACTGTTTCTAGTTATTTTAATGGGTCGTGCCTGTTATGTGTTTAATAGAATGATCCCTGTCGGAATTCAATGCTAGTAATACATCTTAGGATTTTTTTTCAAACACTTACGTGCAATAATGTTTGGGAATCTGTTTTTATCTTTATTTTTGGTATCACTTGCATGCAACAGTATGTCTTTGGTCGAATCCAAGTCCATTAACCTTGAACTGTCTGGAACAGCCGTGAGTGCATCAGTAAGTGTCTGCAATAAAGTCCTTTAATTGGTCCGAGATGTATGACGTTGCCAGAAAAAAGTAAAATGAAGTATTTAAACCAAATGCAAATGTGTTCTACATTCGGCTCCCAATTGATTGTTGATAGGCATACAATGTATATACATATATGAATTGATCGTAAATTATAATATAGAAATAAATACTCGTACATGGTGTAATATGCTTAAGCAATTAATACCGGTGACCTAGTACAAATCATTTTTACTTGATATTCCAGCTTCAGCTTTTGGTTGCCCGTCTCTGTGTCGACCTCAAGTAGTTTTGTGTATTGAAGTTCATATTCATCCATAGTTACTGGTTCTGACTGTAGAATGAGAGCATCTAATACAATCATGTACAGATACTGGTACTGTTCCTGCAGAAAGAAACAACAGTGTTTATATAAATAAAATGTATTGCTTATTACATTGTGTGTTGGCAGTATGCTGTGTAAGAAAGGCGGGGTGCCATGCCAACTGAAACGTGAATACATACTAAGACTAATTCAAAACTCCCTCATGACGTTACTTAAAATATCTACCCCCTTTAGTGTCTGAATTAATGGTGGATAACAAATCAACTTAACTCTAAATTCAGGTAATCATATCAAGCATTCACAAGGGCATCACCCGATCATGACTTATTTTATATGCATAGATAGTAGACGCATTTGTTTCATGATAGAGGTCTGAACATTTTAAAGGCCTACATAATCATTTTTAATCATACTATGTTTTGCTACACATCGCTCTATATTGACAAGCCTGACGATTGTCATTTTAATAATGATGATTCTTGAAAATGATTAAGTAAACAACAGATATGTACTGTTAGAGACATGCATTAGAAGTGGTGAATACATGAACATGCTTACCTTTGTTTGTACCATATTCACTCTCTGGTTCCTCAGATCTTTGACACACTGAAACACGTTAACCTGACCAGTTTCTTGTCCTTGATCATACAAGAAGTCTAGAGCTACATATGTTCCGGTACGCCCAACACCATTGCTGTAATATATCGCTAAATTTTAATTTTGAAAATTACATTTCAACTGGAACGTTTGATCGAATCGATATAATAAATAATTATCAGTCATATCAAAGTGCATTGCAAGTATATGAACGGAAAGAAAAATAACTAAACAACAAGACTTTGACTTATATCAATTAAACAAGCCTAAATTTCCGCTGTCATTCAATAGCTACATTTAGTCGAAGATGAATATTACTCAATTATGTTAGATTGTAGATCGATAAAGTCGATTTTACTCACAAATATAGTACATACCATACCTGCAGTGTACAAGCCATGGGTGGGTCTTCCTTGGGTCACTCTTCCTGACTCTACGCCAGAAATGGAGCAAACTTGTAGTTGTGTTTGGTAAGCCTTCATCCGGCCATGAACTGTAGGCAAAGTGGACTATATCTCTTGTTAACGATGTACCCTTTGATTTGTAATGAACATTAACAAATATGTGCATACAGTGAATATTGACATAGAATGATCGAATCAAAAGGGAAACTCGTACAATATGTCATATATGACAATTATGTTCACTTAGTTGCTAGGATGGCTCACATTTGAACGTTATTACAAATGATAATCATATTTAGATCTTTCATAAAAAATCCTTATTTTACTTCTAGTTCTATACCTCAGACTTTAATTGCTTAGGTTGGTGTACGACTTTTACAAATTGAGATTTTTTGATAGCCATAAAACATTGTGTTCCATTATATAAATGTTGATAAGAATATAGAATATATAACTATCGAATGTATTATTGTTACTGTATATGTTTTAGAATTTAATACAAGAAGCTAAACGCTTTTGATTGCAAAACAAAATCGATTAATAGTAAATCGATTAAGGTCAAAAAATCATTTGACCTAAACTGAACAATCGATTCTACAAAGTTGGCTTACTTTGAAGTTAACTTTAAAACGCCTCACACTAAAGTCTGCATAGATGTCCTCAGACTCTGTGAATATTTTGATGTTATCGTATTGAACAGATTGCCTTGATGGGGCCCAATATTGAATACACATCACCTGTACGTAAATAGATAAAACATGAATATCCTATATTCTGCCTGACGACAGACTTAAAAATATTCACACTCATAATTTAAAAATATATATCACAGGTCATACGGTTTACCGCTCTTTTCTCTTTACTTAGCTTAAAATTCACGACATGACTAGTATGCGATCAACAAACCAATTAATTCATATAAACAAATCTTCTTCGTGTCAAAACATAAAAATACGGTAAAAATCTATAAAATCATATTTCAACTGCTTTCATTCAATGACACACGGCCATATTGAATTTTGCCTTGTATACTCTTGACCGCGAATCGGCCAATCAAATGCGAGATACGAAATCATGCGGGAAATTCCTGCTACTTTTATCAACTCCAACCAATGTGCGGACCATCTATCATTTGCAGGAATATCAAAAAAGGGTTTTAAGCGGTAAGATGCATTAAAATACGAGTCAAATATATAGCAGTATTATTTGAATTGCACATATAAACGATAAATTGACTTGACTGTAGAAATGACAAACATTTTCGAGGAAACTGTTTTAAAGTCGCGGTCATGTGTATATCGCGGTAGAATGTATACAAAGGGTACTTATAACACATTCATTAAAATAGGGTACTGTTAATTAGGATGCTATGTGAAAAAACCAATACGTTGGCAATTTAATTTATAAATCACAGTGAAAGTATTGAAATCAAACAAATATTTGATAACAGTAATATGTTATCAATAATATTGATAAAACAAGTTGTCCTTGGTATTCAACGATGATGGTACACTTCAACATCAAACCTTTCTTTTCTCTACGAGGTTTGTAACCATGACAATCACACGAATGTTCTTCTCCCAAATCATCCTCCAAAAATCATTCACATTTGTTTTTGTAGGACCTTCAAAACAATTATTTGAACATATTTGATTATCAAGGTACTTATGATTCACTGCGATGCATACAGACTGATATACATTTTTAAAGCTTGAGTAACATTGAGGATACTAACAGTAATACGCCGAAATACCAAGAATATTGGACGACATACAACGCCATCTATTGACAATTGCATGTTATTTCGAAATACCAATTAAAATGTGATCATACTGCACATACATAGCTGATGCACAATCAAGAACTCAAGCATTTTGTGAACTGAATTTCAGGTAATCTCCACAAAGCATTTAGTGCAGAAATTAACAGAACCGTGGCAAACATAGTAATTATAGATAAACAACACACATAGTCGTGGCTTTTATACATAAGTTTTACAATGACCCTTGTAGAACTGTAACAGTAATAGAACATCTTATGCATTACCTTGTGCAGCAATATATCTATTATCGTTGTGGTTATCCTGAAACGAAAAAGAATACAAACTAACTTATTATTACATGTGATGAATAGTGTTGAAATAAATAGAAATATAAAAAAGGTGAATAAAGACAGCATTTAAAGCGATATTTTCCTTTATAAACTGCAGTATTATCACACTCTTAAATATTAAACCTAAATTAGCTCTTTGTTTAACATTTTTATAATTAAAATCATAAATATTTATTTTAAAAGAACGCTACCTTAATGAGACTTGCATTTATGTAATCGTTTGGTGGATCAGATTTTGACTGTTTCAATATCACTCTGCAGTGGTCATCTAAAGAAAACGATAGCACAGTAAATGAAAATGTCGTTTCAAAATGATATATTTTTATTAATTATATTACATTTCGAATTTGGAAAATACTAATATGAATATGACTCCAACAATGTAGATATACATTGTAAATATGTAGAGGAATACATAACCAAATAAGCAGAAACATTTCACATACATGGGTATATATCTGTGTACATATTTTTACTGGTATTTTCCGGACTCCTTGCCGCATTTGTCTCAAATATCTTCTGTAGTCCATACGGTATCTCCTACAATATTGAAACACAAACTATTAGATGAACGGAAATGATTTATGAATTAACAAAAATATATAAATAAATGAAAATAAATGATTGGACAGTAATATACCGTAATTAATATAGAGAATTGAACTAGTTAGCATGAACAAAAGTCTTTACCTTTGAGTCCTGACGATAAAGCATATGTCTCTGGCCTATATAATACGCCCAGTCAATAAAGTGCAAAACCAGTAACACAAAGAGTAAATTGCAACGCAACCAAAAGTAACAAGAGCGTTCATGAATATTCTATTTTCCTAAATGCAGAAATAATTCCCTCGATGCAAAGCCTGTCAATATCCTGTTATCAAATAATATAAATGTTCTACCAAAGTTGTAAGGCAAATGATTTAAAAACTCTTTTGATACCTTGAATTGTGTCGAGAAGTTGAAGTTGGATAGTCCTTGCTTTACGTATGTTGAAAGGTCTGGCAGTTTTATAGGAAGTGAGGAAGATTGGTGAGTAGACAAACTAGTATTGTAGTACACACTCTCTGTTCTCATTTCTGAAAATATGTAAATATTTAGATGTATATTACACTGTAGTATTTAGCAATATTTGGGACCTTTGACCGCCACTCATTTCATTTCATTAGACACAAGGTAAGTACGCTATAACAACATTGGATTTTGAATTATATGAAATTTGATACTCTGTCGTATATTTATAAAATATTGATACAATTATATAAACGCACTATAATTAAGGTTTAAGTGCGTTTTTGGATTGGTCAATCGAGTTACAAGTTACCTAGTTCATCATAAACATATTCTTCATTGGACAACTCTCTGTTTTCTGCATTTACTGCAATAAATAGTATTATACTGAGTAAAACAACACAACATTGTAATTACCTTTTAATCGATTATAGTATCATCAATCACTCTATGATGTAAACAGGGCTCTTACTGCACAAAACAAGAGTTCTCTGGTGGAACCGTTTTAGTTATAATGTTAGAATATTTATCACTAGATTTACCATTGCTTGGGCGATAAAGTGCCGTTTCAATATAAACTCATTCTCATCAAACTGCCCTTACATTGAAAATGTATGTAGTTTACTTTTATCCCTACTATTAAGCTTCATGTTATAGATTTTAATACGATACAAACCAGTTTCATATGCTGTACTGTGTGTATCTGTATCCACAACAATGACGCTGTCTGGTAGTTTAGCCTCCATTGGATTTTTCGATCTGTAAATGAAGTACAATGGTAATTGATTAATGCATTCACTGATACTTACGCTTCATTCTATCATTACGATATTTTTTATTTTCTGCTTTACTTAGAGTAGATAAGTCACCACGTTCGAATTTTAATGTGTTAGTTGTAAGCAAAGCAAACACCGAATAAAAGGTCGCTCGCATGAACCAGTGACTTCTGTCATTGATCATTGTGCCGAGGAGAATATCTCTTACGCCGGAATAACACATTTGGCAATTTTGATGCAGCATTTAATCATCTAAATGTTAACCTTGAGTGCGCAATGAAAAATACAAAAAATAATCGTTTACTGTGTGTTGCTCTTCCGCCGCCAAATAAATACAAACAATATAACCAGTACAATAGCTGTAATGACTACAGCAGCTGATACTCCCCCAGCGATAATTGCAGTCGGTGTTGGTTTCTTGTCATCAGTTGGCACTTAGATTATGAAAAAAGAATGATGGTGGGAATTTATTCATGCGAATATAATTTCTCACTGACATTATAACCGAGATGGACAAATTTGTTGTCAAATGAATGGGAATGGATATTCAAGCAATGTTAGCTTGTTTTCCAATCCATCTGTATATGATTGTATTTACATTTGCATTTTGTACATTCGTCTCTTGAATAAATTATGTTTCAATTAAGTGATAATAAGAATACCAGGAGAAAGTTTACTGTTTGGTTCTTTGCAACGTCAGCTTAGTGATGAAACATTCAAGGGCGTCTTTTGATAATATGAATTTCATTTGCTGTTAACATACCATTGTGACAAGTGGTTCCCTGCCAACCATCAGTACAATTACACGAACCATTCGCTTTGTTGCATGTGTCTATACAATGATCGCTACATTTGTGTTCACAATTAACGCCATAGAATCCTCCAATGCATTCTAAATATTATTACAATAAACGTTTATTTATTTCATTAATGAAGTTAAAATTACCCGTCATGCAATTTGAAACAGTACACTTTACATGCTCTCGATTTGTGATATCTTCCTGTCAGTTTGCGTCATAAGCTTAAAATACGAATATTCAAGAGTACGTCAAGACTGAAGGTACTTTCGGTAAGTAATGAAATACAAGAACATAATTTCTAAAATGTACTGTGTTACCCATTGTAAATCAAGGCAATGGTAACTGAGAAAGGGTTAACGGGTTAGTATTGATTGGAATAATGGTCTATATTTCATGTATAGTGTATGGTTTCAGTATAATCGATTTTCTCGAGAATAGAAAACTTGCAATTACCCGTTGTACACTCTGGTCCCATCCAACCATGTTTACAACGTGAGCATGAGCCATCAGCCTTATCACACGGATTCAAACAACGTGGAATACATCTTTGTTTACAACCACTTCCAAATGTTCCATAATCGCATTCTTAATAGGTAATTAATGAAAAACAATTATTTTTGCAGAAAATGGAGTCTAACGTAAGAACGATTTGCGATTGAAATATGATGAATATGTTCTCTTACAAAAAACGAGATGATTGTAAGAAGTCGTTGATAAACTAATAGTTTTACGCATCAAGCAGTTTTTGTTGTTCGGTACGAACAATAAAGTTATTATCGTATTTCAACAATCGCTCAGTTTTCACTTTTTCTGCATACCGAACAGCTTCCATTAACCTAGCTTCCGATCGAGATATGTATCACATGATAATACATGTAATAATGTTTTACCTTCATGACACAAGACTCCTTTCCAGCCAGCTACACAGTTCTTACATGTACCATTGATATGATTACAGACATCTATACATTGAGTATTACATGTCTTGCTACACTTGTCACCGTAGGTTTTGTCAGGACATTCTATAACAGGTACGTACACAAATTTACACTACTTATTGTAATCGTTCAACTCATTAAAATTATTTCCTAATGTTGTTATATTGTTGACATTGTTTATTGTCAGTAAATGTGGGTTTATGTGCATCACGTATTTGTAATATATCTTGAAATGCAACAATCAAATTTATGTAATTGTCATGAATTAACAGTAAGTTAATATGATTTATTACAATAGGTAAGTGTGTATGCTAATCTCTTATTTCCATGGAAATCACATGATCCATAAGTAAGATCTACCATAATACAATAGTACAAGCTACATTACCAGTTAAAAGTCTTTCAGCACAAAAAGGTTTTATATACCTATTGTTTTGCCTTGAAATCAATAAAATCAAAATACCATAATAGGCATAATGTAATCAAAAGTACAACATGTATAATGACTAATAACATACGGTATTTTATTAATCATTTAATAAAATAAACCCTAGGAATTCGTCACAAGTATTCAATACATAGAGTTGCAACGAGAGATTGTCAATCTGAGAAACCGAATACACCTATTGAATACTAAATGTATGAACCCGAATAAACGGATATACATTTAGATCATGCAGCAAATGTACAAGTAAACAAGCAATAACGGATTAACAGAAAATCCACATGCACAAACATATCACTGGACTTTTTTAATCAACATTCGATAAATATATATCGTTATACGTATTAAACAAATTAATATTAATTCTCATTCTGGCTAAATATCGCGCTTTTTATTGTGTTAAATGAAAACTGACACTTGACAAATAACCCTTGATTACTGAGATATTATAAGTGTCACGTGATATTATAATGTTGTATACCTTCATGACAAAAGTCTCCTTTCCAGCCAGCTACACAGTTCTTACATGTACCATTGACATTATTGCAGATGTCAATACATTGAGTATTACATGTTTGGCTACACTTTTCACCGTAGGTTTTGTCAGGACATTCTGCAATAGACACACATACAATTTCACACTGCTCACTATAACCGTTAAACTTATTAAAAGTATATCTTAATGTTTTTACAAAGTTGACAATTTTTAAAGACAGACAGAAATTGTGGATTTATATACACCCATTGTATCTAATGTACTTATCTTGAAATGCAACCACCAAATTTATTTGTCACGAAATAACATTACAACGACGGACCATCATAATACAATCATTTATGTGCATCATTAAGTATATGTTTGTATGTTAAGTTCTCTTTTTCCTGTAAGTAACATGACCTATAAATAAGATTTACCATAATGCAGCTGTACAAATTACGATAATAATGATTCTGCATATGATAATAATATATAATTATTATCATATTATTGGTTATTTATTCAAATGAGACCCAATAATTCATACATAAGTATGCAATAGATAGTGTTGTAATGAGAGGTTTTACTATCTGAGAAATAGATACAAAAGATACATGAAAAGGAACAACCAATTGAATTTTCACTTTTTGAAACAGGATGAACGGGGATTTATTTAGAAGAACAAAATGAACGAGTAAAAAACTATACACGGATATGCAGGAAAATCCAATTGCAAAAACATTGACACTCGTGTCACCAATTCATTCTCGATAAACACATATACATAACAAGTATTAAATGAATTAATATTACTGCTCACTATAGCTCAATATCAAGTTTTCTTGTGTCACATGATAATAATCCGTATACCTTCATCACAATAGCCTCCTTTCCAGCCAGCTGCACAATTCTTACATGTACCATTGATACGGTTACAGATATCGATACATTGAGTATTACATGCCTGGCTACACTTATCACCATATGTTCTGTCAGGGCATTCTGTAACATATACGCAAAAATGCACATTGCATATTCTAACCGTTAACTCATTAAAAGTACATTGTATGTCTTAATGTAATTGCATTGCTACAATGATTGTATTCTTTACATTCATGTGGACATCTGTACATTTAGTATTTATATATTGAAATACAACAGCCAAATTATTTTCATTGTTATGAAATATATGTACAACGGACATCACAATACCTTAGTATGATAAATTGTTTTCAAAAGTAAATCGTGTTGACAATGTAGAAACGATTTGCAAAACATGTTCTATTATGACAGTCTGATCAAATGGCCGCCAATAATTAATACAAAAGTACTGAAAAGATAGAGAAGTAAAGAGAGATTGACAAACTGAGGAATATCAATGGTTTACAAAATGACCTTTGAAAGAAAGAATCAATGTAAACCTAGCTATTGTAATTCTACATTTGTTGAATGCAAATATTAAACAGCAAATACCATATATTTTCTAGTAATCAAAATTTAGATAGGTTCATGATTCATTGCATCTTCTATGTATATCTTTAACACCCAATTTAGATTGTTTAGCTTGAAATTTAAACAATTGCACGTGAGGAAGATAGGTGGTTTATCCGGGCATATTATGAAAGCATGCGCCGTTATCTAAGCCGGAAAGACCTCATCTGAAACAGACTCTTCATGGGATTTAAACACCCGAGAAAAGAAAAAAAGTTACTGTTATTGCATTTATCTCCCAAATATCCAGGTTCGCAACCATCCTTACAAACACCATTCGTATTGATGCACTTTTCACCCTTACAGTGTTCATTGCATTTCAGAGCGCAATTAAATCCATACCAACCATCTTGGCATTCTGTAAATACATATTTGATACAATCACATCATTTTCATAGCCGCCGTTACGCGCATTATACAGTTATACGCAAATAGTATGGTAATAGTATATATAACATAAATTTACATCGTCAATTTTAGAAATATATCAAGTCAAGAAAATGAGCATTTGTTATTTTCATTTCGCTCAGATTTCGATATATAGTTAAAATTTTCCGACAGAACTTTGAAATTCGAAACTTTTAGTAATTTATTACTTTTTGACATAACTTAAATGTTACGTAGAAATAAGTTTATCCATATAAACTTGTTTTACCTGTTAAACATTTATTGTCATTATTATAGAATCCGTCTTGACAACCACCGGAACAATCTCCTGATACAACATCACAAGGTCCCGTTCTACAAGCACCACAATCATACTGGCAACTTTGTCCCCATTTATTTTCATCACATTCTAGATAAGCCGGAGAATATCATTCAAATTACAGATCAAAAATAAAGGCAATAAATGCTTGAAGGGACAAACAAACGCAAGAAGAAAAACAAAAATCACTATATGGGTTAGACAGTTTTTTGGTCGGTGGTTTTGGATTGACTGTTGCTAGGGAAGATGATATTTTGGAAAAGCTATTTTTTCTTGTATATATTTTTCTTGTTTTTTGTTTGCTTGATTTTGTTTCTTTCCAATATCAAGTAATGTGATTTTGTTAACACAAACGATATTGGTATATTGTACAAAAACAAATCCCATCCGATTGGCACAATAATGGAGCGTTTGTTCTATATATCTACCATTCCGAACATTGAGCAACACATGTTTTCTGATACGATTTGATTTCTACTAAAGTCATTCGTCATTATACGTCTACCATTCAAGTTGAGTCGTTAGCAGTTACTTTCGAAGATTCAAGTTAGTGCAGAATATAAGAAGATTAAGTTTACTACCTATCATTTTTTAAAACTGATAACATATACCTGTATTGCATTTTCCATTAGTTCCGGTCCATCTGCCTTGACAACCATAAGTACATATACCATTTATTCTCTGTTCAATATCCTCAATAGATGAACTACAGTAACAGTTCTCTGAACAGTCATATCCACATCTGTTTGTTGGACATTCTGAAATGACATGAAATATAATGAGGAAATAAGAATTAAGAACATACGGACGGATTCAGGTAAATTGGGAAAATGATCACCCCAGTGGGAATTTGACAGAATAATAAATTCCAAAGAAAAAACAGCTTTATCTACCTCCAAATAGTTGTAGTTCACAAATGTCAAGATAGTTCCCCGTGTTCTTTTCAATACGGAGTTGCTGAACATTTCTGTTTATATGTATGTATGTCAATGGTGGTTCATTGTTCGTGTCATCATGTAGAAGCATGGACTGCCCTGTTCTGGTGTCGTACAGTTTGTAGTCTCTAATGTTATCTACAATATGACACAATACGCTTGATAAGAAATTCAAATTCGTGTATTCAAATCTACCCTTCAATATAAACTGATATTTCGATTTAGATAATCGTCAAGATATATATGCGTTTGGGGATATTATCCAGCATTAAACAAATGAGTGAAAAGGTAATTTGTTAAAAGTTTCTGACCTTGCCGGTCGTTACAAATAAATTATTTATTGATAACTTATAAATAAAATACAGTTTATATTTAACAGTATTTCAATATCGAAAAGATGCCTTAATATTGAAACTTGATTGCCATATCGGTCATATACGGTATCAGCAAAGGTTAAAGCGTCCAATAGGATTCGGATTTCCCTGAGTAATCAAGATCAAAATTTAAATAAGGCATCCGATATGACGCATGTAATATGACGGTGTGTCTGTACTGGCTTAATATGTTGCATAGCAAAATATCTAAAACAGATGAGGGTTTCTTTGGTCGAATGGTTTGGTCTCTGACCAGTCATCACTAGTCCCTTACCGCTGTTTGTTCAAACTTACTACTCCCGGTATATCACAAATTGCACATGCATTGCAGCGGTCCAGCTAGTACAGGTCGATGAATATACCCTGGTGTACGGCAGGGGTCGTCATCCCCCGTAAAGGATTGGAAAGCCGCCAATTATATATTACCCTAAATAAGAATTAAAATTGAACTAAATTAAGCATATGAAGTATGATCTTCCAATGAAGTGTTGGTAATTTTGTACTGTAAAACACCAAAAGACAGATGATAAATAACCATTGGAATGATCAAATTTAATAACTTACCACCAGTACTTGTAGTAATATTAACAGAGTATATGTAGTATAATCTTCCAAGGTCAATATCTAATTTTTTGTTATCCGGTGATTCACTCGATGCAAAGCAACCAAACAAACCAGTAGTAGGGATTCTACCGTCAACAGCATTTGAAGGGAGATAATTTGTGTCATCAATTTGAGAGTTGGAGCTGACAGTTTTTCTAAACGCAAAGTTTCTACCTGAAATAAAAGTAGTTACGGAGAAACTTCATTATAAGCACATACAATGTTACAAGTACACGTATAACATTTGTTGTTATAATATATAGTACAACCTCTGTAGTGCAACATCTTGTGGGAGCTGCAAATATTGGCCGTTGTTTAGAGGTTGTTGCTATACAGAGGCTAAATAAGTTTAAGGAAATTTTGAAAGTGTTGCTATAGAGAGGTTGTTGCTCTACAGAGGGCCGATCTGGAGAGGTTATATTGTACAGTAAAACAAATATATTGTTAGCTCAGATATATCGAATATTCGGACACAGTGAAATACTAGATTAAAACTGTCCAACTGAAACACCATTTTGTATTTCATTGTTATGAATGTAGCGAAAAATGGGAACAATGATGTAACTTTACCGGTCTCGGTGAATTTACTGTAATCTAGTTTACTGAGCACGGTATTATATCCATTCTACTACACATGGAATGAGTAACTAAACGTTGAGTAAGAGTAATCATCTTGTATTGCGATTATGCATCTAACGAAAACTATTTAATTAAACATCTCAAAGTTTCGAATTCATAAACGAAACCTTAATGTCTCGAAAACATATATGATCAGAAGCGGATAGACTTTATGCTTATAATGTATATGAATTAAAGCACCTTACATCAGGGGTACAAGTAACTAATTATTTAAACCTTCTGTTTGAAAGTAGTGTAATACAGTGACAACAACTATGCTATCATTTTAACAAGTCTTAGAATATAAAACACTTATTCAATTATTAACACTTACTTACCACCATTAATTCTAACATCACATAGCACTAACTGAGAACTTGTGGAAGTAAGTGTAATTCTGACTTGATTTCCGACTAGCGGCGTATCACATATCACATGTATGTGTTTACTCCTGAGTGGACCGCCATCGTATTTGAAACATCTAGAAGTGTGTTCATCCGGTGGGAAATATGTTTTATCAGTTATCTTGCTTTCAGGTACATACTCTATTGTGACTTCATATCCATCTTCAAAGTATTCTACAAAAGCAAAGGAGAAAAAATGAGGCAAAACCATTATATCCGTAGGATCGATAGGTGGGTAGAACCTTTGAGTGATTTAACTTTATCAATCGTGAAAATTAACTTTTGGCAATTACAGAATGACACAGGGTCATAAAAAGTCTAGGGTAGAAAGGAAAATGACGGAAACAAGGAACTTTCATCAAACTAATACCGATGTTCTATTTTAATTGTATACATGCAATAAGCACTATTTTACTGAATATCTGTTAAAGTTATGTAGGGTATAATGTCACTGATGTTTGAATTAACTTTGTATCACACGTCTTCAAATATATACACAGTTTTCTTCAGTCTGGCGACTAACCTATCGGTTTGTTATGAGTGCTTTTCCCAACCATCAGGTATTGTCTTTGTTTCGCACAATACTATTACTAATGGCACGAACGAAACACACATTTAAGAAAGATAAATGCACGTACGCGTAAAATTATGCAGTACTGGTAGGTTTGCATAATATAAAATACTTACGTTTCTCAGGTTCGGTAGTTGTTAGATAAATTTCTCTAATTGTTTCATCTCGTGTAAACCAGACTCTCCACCAAGGTTGTGATGCAATGTTAGTGTAGCTGCAGGTTGACGTATTTCCATCATGAGCAAGCAAAGAAAATTTTAATGGAACTACGTTGCCGCTATGTCTTGAAAACTGAGCCTCCGCCAAGTCTCCTAGAAAAACAACAAGAACAACAAAGAATCATTAACAAATTCAAGATATTTTATTTATCAGCGTCGCTATTGTAGAGTGATAAATACGTTTTATCTTATTCATTAGTCTTGAAACTGTAGCTTAAACAAATATAAGTTAGGAGATCTACAATAACTAAATGCATGAATCGTAATATAGCTTCGTTCTCCTCAGATCAGTTGAACATTGACCTTGATAATCTCATACGTACACTTTAGAAGTGCTGAAATCAGACCATCGAGTACGTTATGAGGACATCAAATTTCACAAATGTCAAAAGATATTGTGTCAGCCAACCATAATGAAATGTTTGAGATCGAGCATTACGAATTCCGCAAATATTATATTTCAAGCTGACTTGAAAATATATATACAATGTTCTCACCCACTTCGAGTATCAATCACTGATTGAAGTGTACTAGGGTCTTTTTCCTATATGAAAAGCATTTTCCCTACAAAGACAATGTTTTATCCCCCTGATCAGTTACCTGCCGTATACTTATTGGTACTCCTTATTGGGGGGGGGGGGGGGGGGGCAACATATCTTACATGGAAAATTGTATTTTACATTTCCAAACACGTTTGTTTCAGTGTATTTATGTAGACGAAGCGACATTCAAAACGTATTTAATTTAATTTTATTCAGGGGCCTTACTAGTAGTCGATCAGTGTTGTAAATTAATACAGAACACTCATAAAGAATCTGATAAGTACTTACTGTATTGACAAGCAGGTCCATACCAGTTTGAAGCACATCCTTGATTACACTCTCCTGTAGTCGTGTCACAACTTGTCCCATCTTTGCAGTGACACAAAAACTGACATTCACTTCCAAATGTTTGAACACCAGGTGTACTCACATTGCAGTCTGCGGCTAGAAGTGAACATAATGTAACATACTATGGTTGTAATGGCCTCATTAGTCTAAGGTAACTTATATATTTATGATTATTTTGTTAAACGGCCCATTCAAGAAGAACTATGGTCATTTCAGAGCCGCTCAAGAGGGGAGATAAGATACAGGAGAACCGGACATTAAAATCCTTACTCTTGTATAATAGTTTTTCCTGGTTCTTTATTCTACACGGTGTAAAGCACCGACACACACCTCGTTCCCTTTCGTGTTATTTTCTTAACACAGTACTTGGCTTGGTCTTTGGGATGGGGACTCTAAAATAGAGTCTCTAGAATCGAACACATAGGCTTTCGTTTAGAAGTCCAATGCGCTTCCACTCGACTATTGACCGCCCCTAGTCAAAGGTAACAATATACGTCAATGGATATTAATTTAATGATAGCTGTCGTACATGGAAGACAATAAGCAATTGTTTTGCAAAATGTATGTATGCTGGCTGATCATCCCTAATTATGAGGATGTCAGGGTGTGGCCTACTGGTGTACAACAAGCGTTTACAATAACACCACACGGCGCATAAACTCAACAGAGAAAAGAAAATCAAATATAGTGAGCTTTCATAATCAGACAGTTGTGTAATTCGTTATCCTATGTAAAATCGAATAATCATATTTTAAAATCAAGTACTAAAAGGTTAATGTATTTATTTGAAGGACGGCTATATAATTTAAAGCCCTGTTAGCCTTCTTGTGTGAAATTAAAGTACAGTGCAACCTCTCTAAAGCAACACCTTTTGGTAGTAGCAAAATATATTGTTGTTGAGAGGTAAAAAAATTGTTGCTCTAGAGAGGTTAAATTAATAGTGGGAATAATCATAATGTTGCTGAAGGGAGGTTGTTGCTCAAGAGAGGGCCGCTCTAGAGAGGCTGTACTGCAGGTCTTATTGTACCTAGAAATATTTCTTATCAGGGAACATTTTACGTGCAATAAAAGTATTCTGAACTTTTCTTATTTTAATCACGAAGTACATATAAAAATGTAGCGCAGTATTTTTGTTAATAATATTTAAAAAAAAACATGAGATGTGGCTTTACGGAAATGTTGTTATTGAGCAAATAAACATCATTTTTATCATTTTTACCATCATTGTTATTTGTTGCTCTGTATAACTGAATTCAAAAACTCGATCAGAATTGGCATTTAATGCAAATGTAAGTAAATAGACTCTCATATAGATCAATTCGATTAAATGATCCGAATGTATCATACAAATAAGACAAATACTAGCTGTGTAATGCTAAATGAAAACGTTATTTACAAAAGAGCATTATCCCGTAAGAATTCATTTATATTTTTGAATGATCTAGATTTAAGGATTAACATTTGTACTTTCAATTGGGAGGATACGAAAGACAAGGAAGTAAAAATGTAAAAATAGTTCGTACGTCAAAGCAATTAATATATCTTAAACTTCCTTAACCCGAAATATTCCCCAAATCGACTTAAAAAATCATAATGTATACTTATAGGAGAATGTTTTAATCATTTTGTTATTGTTATGTCTTGATAAAAGCGGATGCACCGAAGCGTCGACCAATACAGTTCGTAATTTTATATGCGTTTTATTGTTAAATCCACATTAACCAAATCTACTTAAGAATAAAAAATATTTCAAAATGGTTCTAAGCTTGTACAATATTGAGGATAATACAGACACAAACAGGCAAAAAATGAATAAGCAGTATGAAGAACTATTTAATTATTTAAAAGCGACACGCACGTATTTTGCCGTACATTTAGTAGTGCGATAACTGTATCTACATCGTATCTTATAAATATAAATTTTATATTAAAATGATGTGTTTCTATAAATTAGGAAGAACAAACAATTAGTCATTGCCATTACTTAATTAATCAAAGTACATGTTATCAATAATTGACAAATCTTCCTTAATATCGAAAGTTGCCTAAACTTCGTGGTCGCATTTCTTCAATAAGTAGAAAGTACATGATGAAAATGAAGAGTAATAAACGAGACGCAGATGTTTAAGGGGAAGAAATGCATTCATCATGTACCATATAGATGCGTATAGAAGTGGCTGTTAAAAATGCTCTCGCATTTGTGGTCTTGAAATACATGAAACTTGGAAATTAAAACTTGCGGTATTAGATGCCCAATGCTCAAAAAATTTTATCTCAAAATGGGATGGACAGATTTTGAAAACATTTATTATTATTTTTCATGATGGGAAAAATCATTAAATATCATTGATTTTGAAAAATCAATGATATTCTGTTGAGTTAAATATATTTCCCTATAAGTTTGCATTGAAGTCTATATGTGAGAAGCTACATATAATACAACATTTTATCTTACGTATCTGCTAAATGTTACCTTGGATACTTCAATTTATTTACGACACCTTTTGAACAGTGCGTAAGAGTTATTGCCCTTGCTGAAAAATAGGAACAAATCAATTCCTGAAACAAAACGCGCGGTAAGCTATATTTCATTCTATAGATTTGAACAGGAATTGTGTTTTGCAACTTTTTACCGCGGGTTTCAATTGAAATGGATCGTCTCTATTCTTTAATCTCGAAACATTGGCTTCTCACATATAGACTTCAATGCAAACTTATAGGGAAATATATATATATATATATATTTTTTTTTTTATTATTATTCAACTTTCATTAGATTACAGCATATAGTTATATAAAAATATGTTACATATTTAAATAACATGCATACAATCACTTTTCACACTTCAATCTGTTTCCAAAAAATTAGTTTTTGTTTGTTTGTTTGTTTTGGAAATATTGAACATGTACTTACAATTTTCATACTTTCATATAATTTACAGTATAAGTTTACAAAATATATTAGAAACTTACAAACCATTTTCATATTCAATGTATAGTTATGAAGAGGTAAGCAACACATACACATTCAGCTACAGTGTGAATATCAAATACATAGAAACTACCAACAAAAATATAAAAAAACAACAAAAAAAACAATTATAATGCTTTTACAGGTACAAATGTAAGATTCTTTTACACAAAATATACAAAGCTACCCTAGTAATGTAAATGACTAAATACTAGTGGTATGAGCAATTTATTGTTAATTTGCTATGTGAAAAAGTGTTCGTGCAATTGTGAAAACAGTTATTTATATATCTTATGTATGTATTTATCTTAGGAATGCAAGGGAGAAAATATGAAAGTTAATTTTTTTTTAAAGCAACAGTGAAAATAAAAAGATTTTGGTACGTCCAGTGTGTAACTTCTACTGGGCTGTTTTGAGAAGGGGCACTCCGTTCGAAATTGAGTGAATTGGATGGAAGTTGCAAATGCCAGTTGTTGCAAAAAAAACAAAACAATAACATTGTTGTAATACTTATAACAATATATCATATATATGTATATATAAGTCGAGCCACACACAGATTCGAGTGTGACGAAACAGGTAAACAAACAAGTTGTATTGATCTCTCAGGGTTGGTCAGTTCTCCAGAGGTTTGCGAATTTGTTCCAGGTTTTGTAAAAACTAGAAAAGGATCCAATTTTATTTGCATGATATTTTTCACTTAGGATGTATTGTTGAAAATAACTTTCAAAGTTTATGAAAAATGGTTTTCTATTTTTACTTTTACAGTTAAAAATATGATATTTTGCTAACAATATCACCACATTGCATGAAATTGGCCATCTTCTATTACCTAATATGACTTCTGATCTAGAAAGTGATGGATTATCATTTAAAAAGAATTGTTCAAGCCAATGATTGAGTTGTCTCCAAAAAGTTTCCACATAACTGCAATCAAAAAATAGATGTGAAATGGTCTCAGAGTGCTCATAACAAAATGTACACAAATTATTATTTCGTATTCTCATTTTTAAAAGTAGATGGTTTGTGCCCAATATTCTATGGTTAATGCGGAATTGTAACCAATGGAGTTTTGAATCCTTAGTAATATAAAAAGGAGTTTCATAAATGCTTTTCCAATTAAAGTTCTGTGGTAAGTTTAGCTCAGTTGCCCACTTATTTTGTGATTTAACAGATAAATTAGATTTAGATAAAAGTTTGTCATATATTAACCTACAACCACTTTTATTGCCACAGATAATGCTTGTAATGTATGGTTGAATTGGTAAAGGTACTGTATTTAGAGGCATAACAATTCTGTATGTTGCAAACACTCTCTTTAAACAGTTGAGAATACCATTATGTTGTAGAAAATTTGTTCTTACATCATATTTGTTTCTAAAATTCTCAAATGACAAAAAATCACCATGCCTATCCAAGAGATCATTAAAATATATTATACCTTTCTCATAATAATTCTTGTAAAAAAAGCTCGTTCCTGCAATTTTAAAAAGTTTACTGTACCATAGAGGCTGTAACTGGCAATTTGTTTTATCTATTTGAATACTATCCTGTAACAACATTGCACTTTCAAGAACATCCTGCCAGAATTTATTTGAAACTTGGTTCCTGTTAATCTTAATGAAGTCACTTCCATAACATTGAATATTATATATAAATGGGAACATTGATGTAATAAAATCTGTATATTTTGCTTTCTTAGTCATTAATCTCTTAATCCAGGTGACTTTAAGTGCCATAAAGAATTTCTTTATATCAATCATTCTAAGACCTCCATTTTCATAAGACTGGATTATACAACTTCTCTTAATTTTATCTGGGCCTCCATTCCATAGAAATTTATAGCGCATGTTTTGTATCTGGTTTATAATTTGTTCAGAGGGGTTTGGGAGACTCATAATTAAATGGTTAAGTTTTGGTAATGCCAAAGATTTTATAACAACTATTTTCCAAATTGGAGTTAAGATTCTTTTAGCAAAACAGTTTAGTACATTTCTAACAGCTTCCACTTTGGATTCGAAATTTAACTGAACAATATTTTCAACATTTGTTGAGAAGCTGACACCAAGTGCATTAAAGTTATTCTTTTCCAAAGTTAATCCTAGGTCTGGACATAAATTTATATTACAATCTTTCCTTGAGCCAATCCAAACAAGTTTAGTTTTATCAATGTTAAGGCATAACCCAGATATATTCGCATAAAATTTTAAAACATTCATTGTACTTCTAAGTGATATTTCAGAGCCATCTAAAATGAATTGTGGTGTCATCCGCATATTGTGAGACTAAAAATTCATTATTTAGAATATGTATACCTTTAATATTTTGGTTTGATTTTAGCATTAAAACTAATATTTCTGCACATATAATGAAGAGATACGGGGACAATGGATCCCCTTGACGACAGCCACGATGCCCAGGAAACCAGTCAGACAGATGGCCATTTACAATAATACATGATTCAATATTAGTATAGAAAGTTTTATCCAATAATTATTTTTTCTCCAAAATTAAAAAAATTCAAAACCTTAAACATAAAATCCCAAGAGACTGAGTCAAATGCAGTCGCAAAATCAATTAATAAAATCATCCCAGGAGTATTATATTTTTCTGTATAAAATAAAATATCATAAAGTAACCTTATGTTGTCACCAATGAACCTACCCGGTAAGAAACAACTTTGGTCTTCACTGATAATACTATGTAAAACTTTTTTTAAACGTGAAGCTATAGCAGCAGAAGTGATTTTATACGATACATTGAGAAGAGATATTGGACGCCAATTTTTAAGTATTAATTTATCTTTGTTTCCTTTAAGTATGCATGTAATAACTCTTTGTTTAAAATATATGGATAATTCACCGGTAGAAAAAGCCTCATTGACTGATCGCACAAGAAAATCGCCTATATCGTTCCAGAACAATTTGAAGAAGGAAGTGGTAAAACCACTGTGTCCAGGGGCTGTATTATTTTTCATCATTTTTAGACATTCCAACATTTCCCTATTATTTAATTCTTCCTCTAAAGAAGTTTGGTCAGCTATAGACAATTTAGGTATTTCAAGATTGTTAAAGTAAGTGTTTGGGTCAAAATTTTCAGTTTGTTTTTTGGAATAAAGTGATTTATAGTGATTCATTGTTTCTTGAATAATGTCTTTTTGTTGGGTTATAATATTACCATCCTTGTTGTACAGTTTATTCATAGTTTTTGAAATAAAGTTCCTATTCTCAAGATTACAAAAGTAGTTTGTTGGTTTCTCTCCTTCGTGGATCCATTTAGCTCTTGACCTAATTAATTTTCCTTCAAGATATGTTTTTCTAATTTCAGACAATTCCTTCTTCTTTTGTTCCATCAAGTCAATATCAATATTTAAGGTATTTTCTAACATTTCAATCTCTTGAATTAATTTTGTTTGCTTATTTGTCTCTTGATTCTTTTTAAATGAAGCATAAGAAATAGTTTCACCCCTAATTTCCATTAACAAAGTTTCATAAAATAACTGGTCATTGATATCAAATTTTAAGGTTTTATTGTCCACCGAGTTTAAAGGGGGGTTATTTTGTTGTAGATGTAAAGCGTATTGACATTTAACTTTGTCTATAGTATTCTTGATTTTGTTTACATAATTTATATCTTTAAGTAAAGAGTCATTAAATTTCCAGTACGATGACCCGTTAACCACTTTATTTAAAGACAAACTTAATGTTATCATGGCATGGTCAGTTCTGTAACCCGGTAATATATCTGATTTTTTACATTTAGTTAATAGAATATCACTTATTAAAAAGAAGTCTAACCTTGATTGTTTTAATGGGTTCTTTTTTAGCCATGTAAATTTTTTTCTTCGATATGTTCTTCCCTCCATACATCAATAAGATTGCATTCTAACATAATTTCTAATACTTTATATTTAGAGTTCGAATTATTTACATGTAAATAGTTAAAATAATCTTTTTCAGGGCACATAACTAAATTAAAATCACCCACTATTATACAGTGATTATCAATTTCAGACAATCGATTCTTAATTTTTTCAAAGAAGATTGGCTCATCTTTATTTGGACCATATAAACAAAATAGAGATATATCAGTGTTGTTGCTTCTAAAATGTAATATAATCAAATTACCCCTGTCATCTTTCTCTATGCTTTTGAAATTATAGTCAAAGTTATTATCAATAAAAAGTGCCACTCCTCTTGATTGAGAACTAAAATTACTAAAATAACATTCGAACCCCCACATACTCCTATTAATAAGTATATCTTTATCCGTAAAGTGTGTGTCCTGTACACATGTTAAATTAAACTGTTTCGCCTTTAAATAATTTAGTACATCTCTTCTTTTACAACTGTCATTTAGTCCCTGTGCTATCTATATTGAAATGTATACTATCCCAGCAAACACACAACGTTAAGACAACGTTGTGTTTTAGTTGTGTTTTGGTTGTATTTTTTTACAATGTTGTCACAACGTTGACAAATATTTAACACAGTGTTTTGAATGTGTAGGAGAAAGTATCATGAAAGCAATGCATCTATGTATTGAACAGACACTGTAAAAATGCATACAGCATTGTTATCTAAAATTGGAAATTTTTACAACGTTGGTACAACGTTGTGTAAACGTTGGGCTGCAACGTTGTGTAACAACCGTGCTGTAACGTTATGAAAACGTTAGTAAGCAATGTTGTCACAACGTTGTACTAATGTTTTAGTCGCAACGTTGTTAGAGTAACGTTATATCAACGTTTTGACAACGTTGCCAATTTCAGTGCAAACTAGTGTAGAACATAATGAAAGTACATGTATATTCAAAATGGTTATGAATTTACTCTGCATCGTTTTTATTGCTGCAAAAACAAGATCCAATCCCTTTTGCTTAAGTGCTGCCCACAATGACATTTTTTCATGTGTAATTCACCAATTGTAGAAAG
Organism: Lutraria lutraria; assembly: GCA_964023205.1. Lineage (NCBI taxonomy): Eukaryota > Metazoa > Mollusca > Bivalvia > Venerida > Mactridae > Lutraria > Lutraria lutraria. The sequence goes on from OZ026833.1 coordinate 34,177,529, forward strand.
TAAACAGCACATTCAACTGTTTGTTGCTCTATATTTAATGGATAAAGTAGACCTGTGTTCTGTACATACATCAGGAACATAAAGTACGTGTTGTATTCGTCTTTTCATATATGTATGTTATACATATAATGATATTCATACATGTATGCCATATCTTCAGACTGTCAATAAAGTTGAGATTTGCTTCAGAAGCGTCAATCTTAAGTGAGATTTGGGTTAAAATAAGCTTTTTTTGCGTGCGAGATGGCGCTTTATGCATGAAAAAATGCCTTTATTTACACCCATGAATAACTGCATCATATGATGTACATCAAATAAAATAAAGTCGAAGTAAGTTAAATAGAATTTATTTATCAATGCACATCGTACTCTTTAGCAGCAAATAACATGTTATATATAAGTATCCTCACAATCACATTGAAAAACGCAGCATCAAGTCATCTGCAGCACATTATAATTTATATATGCTTAGATATCATGACATTGTCTATATAATATTAATTATGATATATAACACTCATTGAATATTCTTACTAGTCCTACTAATTACTGGCACTTCAAGCTGCTTTCAAAATTGCATTGTTTTGCAGATACATGAAACGGTCAAACTCCTTCAATCCTTGATAATATCATAGCATCATTTTCCTTTGGTGTCATTACACAGATTTACCCAGTGATCAGTTTGTATTTTCCTTAATGGACGAAAGCTCTATCAGTCTATGGCAAATTTTGGGATATAGTTATTGCCGTAAGAGCAACTTTATTGATATGTTCATGTTGAAGTTAACCACTGGACTGGACAGAGTTTGTTCTAAATCGGATGTATCAACCCAGAAACAGGCTCGGTTTCTCTGAAAATTTCGAAGCTCTTCATTGGTCACAATTTGGTGAAAGAAGGTTTTCTTCTGCTTCTACAAGAATTTTCTTGTTGTTGACCTCTGGTGCCAACTTCTACGCCAGGTTAAAAACTGAAACAAGATATGCAATATTTAAATTTCAGCATGACAATGAAGTAAACATCTATAAGATACTGAAACCAGTCTTTGAATTAGTAATTTGTGACAGGTTGCCCTCAAATATACTTTATGAAGAAAACTTATCTTAACCTGTCCAGGACAACAAATGTTTTATTCGGACAACCAAAAGTTTGGTTTCATTAATAAATCAAAACAAATGCAGCTAAAATTTCTGTTTGGGGCAACCACATTTCAAACCTTAATTTCACAGACTGCTCAATGTAACTGTTAATAAATAATATTATTTTACGGTTTACCCCACCCACTGCACTGGTCATCTAAATTTAATCTGACCATTCAGAAATCATTCAACAAACAGATTATATCACCCGATCAATACATATGATTATTAAAGAGAACTTACCGTGGTTACAAACAATAATATCTTCATGTATTTATGTATAGATCACGGAAAAGATTTGTTGTTGTAGTCAATCTCCTAGCAGAGTTGTCGTTCGTTATCTCTCAAAAGCTATTTTCATTGCGATAGATTCGAATGATATTTTTCCGTAATTATTTCGTTTATTTCAAATTAAGTAGTTTAACGTACTATACCATAATTAGAATATAATATTTTAGTATGTTTAGGTACTATGTATCTTCTTTTTACTTTAAAAGAAACGTTAATTCGAATATACCGATCCTGATTCTTGAAATTAACCGTTGGAAATTAACGGGTACGCGCGCGCGCCGAATTGATCTGACATTGGAAACAACATTAGTTTTAAAGCTTTTGGTGGATTCCGAATCATAAATGGAATCATATCTGCCAGTGTCTGGTGTTTTACATTAAAATCGTGGCCATTACGCACAAGGTAAGTATTTTTTTATTGTTTTGGACACAAAATCTTGGGTTTAAAGAATATCGCACGAAGCGTACCACTATCGGAACGTAACAGGGCTAAGCGTACCAGTTCATTAGTTTTGATAGGCAAAGCATACCACATATGTATTATAGAAATATGAAACATCTAATTAAAAATGTATTAAATTAAGATGCGTTTTATATAATGTCTGTCATTGTCTGACGAATAAACAATATAAATATTTTTTTATAAAATCATAATAAGTGAGTGTTTAACAGTTTAAATATTAAGATAATCATAGAAACAAACAAATGTTGTTGTAACTAACTAATAATATCATTCTCTCTATATTATTACAGTACAACATATGTGGTATGCTTTCACTAATTTTCAATAAGTCGATCTCATTAGACTAATAAAAAATGCATTAATTGTAATAAATTTTAATCAGACAGCTGATAACTTATGTTAAATTTGCCAAGGACAAGGGGGGATTCAATACGGAAACAAAATCCTTGGGTAAGGTCAGTTCTGGAAGAAAACCGTATTTTATATGAAAATAAATGTTAGTGAGAGAATGGCGCTTTGTAACACTAACATCGCGGACTGTAGGACTAGCAGGTTAAAAAAGCCTTGCCACAAAGACTTTTAAGTTAGTCCATAAGTTGCCATTTCCATGACAGATTTTCTAATCGATCGGCTTTTTTTCACAGGTAGGGGAAGGGGCTTTTTCCTTAAATTTGGGGAAAATAACGCATAATTTTTGCAAAAGGGAAGAGAACACTTGATTTTAAAGAATTTAATGGCCCCTGCTACAGAAGGAAAAAAAGCCCTGAGAATAGTCAAAATATTCTTTTTGTAATGGATCTATGCTGATAAAACTAGGATATTTTTCATTATAGACAAGAAAAAAGAACATATCGGAAACAATGAAGGAAACTATCCACTTTGGAAAAAAAGTAAAAAGGCAGGTAAAAGCAACATGCTGCTGTGTCGCTCTTCGTGTCCTGATCAGTCGAGCACATCTTCAGAGTCACCAACATCAAATAGAAAAATATACCAAGTAAACAGTAAGTGATGGTGCTTCAGATTGACTAATATAATGAAGATACACTTATTACATCACTTTTAATATCATACATATACATGTATAGTAAGCGACATGTAATTCAAGTCTGAAAGCTGTTTCTTGATTTTTATTTGTTTTTATCAATCATCCGACCTATTTCCATTGAGAGGTGGCTTATACCTTAATATATCCTCATACCATGTAGGACAGGAGAGGTGGTACAAATGCATATAGATAATAGATACCTAGACTTGCATGTCAAAACTTAGTTTGTCAAACATAGTTAACTGATTTAACTGACAAGTTTGAAAGCTATTGAATCATGCTTTTTTGTCAATCTTCAGATCTGTTTACAAGGAGAGGTGGCAAATACCTCATCTGGTATGATTCTCTTGCCAAGAAGTTCTTGATGGCTTCTTCCTGGGTTCTGACCAGTACTTACTTCGAAAGAAGTTTGCCACTGACGGGATTCGAACCCATAATCTCCGGGGTAGCAGTCCGACACTCTACCCCTACACCACTGCCCCTCCCTGCATAATTATTTTGTAATTCAAGTCTAAAAGAAATCTCATGTATTTGTCAATTCTCAGACCTGTTTACATGGAGAGGTGGCAAATACCTTAAATGGTAGGATCCTCATGCCAAGTAGGACAGGAGAGGTGGAACAAAAAAATTATTTGTAGATACCTTGTCTGGCCTTTAAAGTAAACATTCAATTAGTCAAGAAAATAAAAGGCGCCTAATGATACGGATGTTATTAAACACATTCAGTGATAACTCCTGATTTAATGACTGAAAGGAATTATTTAAAAGCAGTCCGGAATAAAAAGTAATTCATTTAGACATGTTAGACCTACATTTTTACCATTGTTTTAACAATCATTTTGTTTCCCTTTTACAAATTACAGCATGAATAATATAGTACATCAGATGTCAAAGATGTTGACACCACATGTCGTTTAGTGATGAGCTTCACAGGGTTTGGTCAGTAAAAGGAAAGAAAGGGATTCTCAGGGAAGAAGAGGTTGGAAGAACTGGCTATATGCAAATCAATATTAAGTAAGTTGTCCTTTATACTGTTTAAGTATGAAGTAAGTTTCTTGTTTGTTTGTTGTTGTTAAGAAAAAATGGTAGGTAATTTGGTAATTGAAAGAAAACATTTTCAAAATTAATATTGATTATTTAAATCAGCATGACTGATTTAAGTATTTTTTAAAGAAAATTAAGATAAGAAAAAATGGCCATATATTCTCAATCCATTTTTTCAGTCTCATAATTTGTAGTTTTATCTAAAACATTATCAAGCTAAAATTCAGATTCTATTTCAAATAGCTGTTTCGGATAGTTTTTAATCCTGTTTGTGGTTTCATTAGTAGAATTTAAAGTTTTGAAGAAACAAGTGTACAAATCAGGAACATCCACACATGTGCACAAAGCATACCTAAACTAAAACTAACATGGGGTCAAATTTTTGCGCATTCAAATTTTCATTTTAAATACAAACATACCATCAATTCTTTTTTGCAGATGCACTCATGAAAACTCACAAAACAGCCAAAAGGAAGCTTTTTGAAACTTGTGACATTCAACAAAGGTGGATTGAAATTTAAGGTATATTTACTATTCTTTTGCTTTTCTTTTCTGGGCTAAAGTCAGGAAAAATGGTTAGTGTTACTGCTTATGGAAAAATAAAATCTTAATTTACAACATTAAACAGCTCTTGTTTGAAGGTCAAACTGACTGTGGTTACTAGTTCATTTAAAAATATCAATTTTCTTTAAGCTTTTATAATCTTTTGCTTTACCTCTTTGTCCTTTGTAGTGCACTAAAAAGTTCAGCATAATTTGATTCTATTCAGATTTGCTGCAGGATTAAGGATGGTTGAAGTGTTGTAAAAATAATCAATTAGTGCTAGTCATAGAATCATTTTATCATTGAAATACTTAAAATGAATTATATTAAAATAATTTCAGAAGAGTGTGACAGAATCTGTAGTCAAGGAGGATTTGGAGGAGGATTTGGAGGTCCGGGAGGAATTGAAGACATAAAGGAATCCTAAACTGAGTTTCACCAACTTTACAAAAGGCGACGTGGCCACAAATGTTTGGATTGTTTAAAATAATTAAATACTGTCACATGTGTATAATTTGTTATATACTTACTACATATTAAAATAGTGACTTAAAAAAGACAAAAAGTGAAAAAAAGTCAAGGTCGGTGTCATTCATTTCTGGAGGAGGGATAATATAGAATATATTGTCTATGTGAATACATGTAATTTTTGACATTGTATTATATTTTTAAGCTCACATGTCATAAAATGACAGGGTGAGCTTTTAGGATCAGTCTCTGTCCGGCGTCATGCATCGTCAAACTTTATGTTGTGAACACACTAGAGGTCACATTTTTAGCAAAAATGGGCCAGAACGTTAATATGGACAAAATCTCGGATGAGATCGATATTGGGCCATTTGGGGTCCAAAACTACGTAACTAGGGCTAATTGCTGGAAAATCTTGTGATTACTCTAGAAGTCACTGTTTTGATTGGATCATCATGAAACCTTGTCAGAATGTTTGTCTTCATAATATCTTAAACTAGTGCGAACATGGGTCATCTTGGGTCAAAAACTATGTCGCTAGGTCAAATCTTATGAAAAACCATGTTAACACTATAGCTTTCAGTTATAATTGGATCTTCACAAAACTCTGTCAAATTGTTTGTTTTAATGATATAACGGTCAAGTACAAATATGGGTCATCTCGGGTCAATAACTATGTCACCAGGTTAGGCAAACTTTGTTAACACTGTAGATGTCACAGTTTTGATTGGGTCTTCACCAAACCTTGTCAGAATGTTTACCTCAATGATTTGAGGGTCAAGGTGGAACACGGGTCAGCCGGGGTCAAAAACTGGGTCATCAGGTCAAATCTTAGGTAAAAATCTTGTAAAAGCTCTAAATGTCATGGCTTTAATTGGATCTTGGCCAAACCTTGTCGGATTGTTTGTCTTAATGATATTAAGGACAAGTTCAAATATGGGTCACCTAGGGTAAAAAACTAGGTCAAATCTTAGGAAAACCTTATTAACACTGTAGATGTCAAATTTTGATTGTATCTTCACCAAACCTTGTCGGAATGTTTGTCTTATTCATATGTAAGACAAGTTCGAACATGGGTCATCTGGGGTCAAAAACTAGGTCACCGGTTCAGTGAGCAGTGATTGATATGTGAGCGATATAGGGCCATCTTGGCCCTCTTGTTTATCTTTTTCTGAAAATTTACTTCAAAATTGATTTAGACTTGAAGAAATTCTTTAAATGAACGAAAGTAATGGCAGCACTTATTGCCCTTAACAAACAAGAGTTGGTACTGCTTGTGGTGCTATTGTTTTCTTAAAGTATCGATAAAAAACTATTGTTTTGAAACATGGATTACTCTTTTACCATATTAAGAAGTCTTAGTAGGGAAAGTAGGGTACATAACTATTGTTTTGCTTGAATTATTAATCAAGTTTTTGTTTGAAACTCGGAACACTTGCCATCATAAAATTCAGTTCAATGTTCTATTGTTTGCCTTGCATTTTGTCTCAATTATGGCTTTTTTGTAAAATGCATATTTCTTGGTTTAGGTAACTATATGATTTGACATTGAATTAAATATTTGTATTAGTAATATTACTTTGGCTTGCTTAAATGTTTAAACCAAGTGTTTTCAAAGGTAAATGTTTATTCGTTTAGGTACTGTAAAGTGACAAATATTCCTGTGGGTTTTATTTTCGTGAATGGCTAATGTCTCGAATTAAAAATTTGGTAAAATATAAGCAGCATCACTTACTTAAAGTTTAAATAAGCTTCATTGCAAATTCAAGATCTCGCGAAAGTTGTGATAAAATTCACGAAAATAAGACTTCACAGATATTAATTAACTTACAGTAATCTAAAAAAGCTGATACCTGGAGTGGATGGAACGATTTCCAACTGAGCCTATGGCAGGGTTCATTAGCTCCAATGCACCCAGTCGAAGCTAATACTGCTGTAAACAAAACCAAGTTAGGAAATCACCCAGCACTGAATGTCAGCAACTGTGACGACTGTGAATCGAACTCGCATTGCTGGCACCGAAGTGCAACCAACTTACCACTGAGCTTTAACAGAAGGTTTTGGTTTGGTTGTGGTTTGGTTGTTTCATAACGTTGTGCCACAACGTTGTCGCAACGTTTACACGACTCCACACTTTAACGTTGTCACAACGTTATTCTAAACGTTGTCACAACGTATTGCAAAACGTTGTCGCAACGTTGTCACAGCGTTACTGTGTTTGCTGGGATAATACCTATTGTACATAGACTGAGAAATAGGACATGATGCCTGACTTAATAATTGTCATAACATATTACAAATGTACTGAGTTAAAATGATTTACTATAATTAACATATGATACCCAAAGATTGGGTAAATTTACCTGGTTATGTAATCATCATTAGTTGGATTGTAGTATAACAATATAAAACAGTTTACTTAGCCACTGCTGTTGGGAATAAGTGCAGTGAATATTTTTCCAACTTCACCAAGCTGCCACAAATCTTCTATTACTCTACTCATCTAACCATCCTGCATTTCCATGGTTTAAGAAAACAAAAAAGTAAAGATAAAACATTTATCCAAAGTTGGTGACAAGGCCGAAGGACCAATCGTGACCTCGTGCAGATACATCTCAAGCAAACAATTAAAGTTGTAATTCGTTAGTACAATGTGTTATTTTATATACCCATCAACAAACATCAAAGAAAAATATATATTAAAGTATAAGAAAAGTCTATTAAAGGAATCTTAATTGAGGACTTACTGTGATTATAGACAAAAACTTATATTGCCAGAGCAAAAATACTGGAAACTCTGCATATAGGCCTAAATTTAACTTCAAATGCACACAGTACGTACATGAGTCATCAAACCTATTAGAACATAGACCAAAGGAAAAGATATTCTAACATAAGAAAAAACATACTAAAGGATTTATAAACATGCACTGAGTGACAAGGCACAACTACACATAATATAGCCTGTTCAAAGACCTTTAGTATAGGTTTTGGCCTGTTTTAGCTTCGGATACCTATTGTCATCTTATCCAAAATGTAGCACATACCAGTCCAACTAAAGGCATCTTTTCAGGACACCTCGATCTGCTCAGTCGTCAATATGGTAATATAAAGATTTTGAACCGCTATCGTATCAAGTGCATTAAAAAGACTACATACGACTCATCCGCAAAAAGGAAAAACAATTAGGCGGCCGCTTACATCATCCTAATAAAGGTTGTATTTCGTCAACACAATTATTTAACATAAACAAAGGTTACCTGATAATGTCGATAATTGGTGCTTCAAGATTGTATTTACATTTGGATATGCATTAGCTGCAATAGCATGAAACAGTAAATGAAATAATATTGTACAATTACACAAGCATGTTTGTAAACTATAATTATACTGGGGGAAAACCTGACCTATCACCTGACATTGTTAGCTAATCAAGAGTCGTTGTTATGGTCACGTGGGATTACATTACTACAATGTATAACCAATCGGAGTTTATTTTTAGTTCATTGGATTGTTTATCAACAAACACACGTGCTTATTATTGATACTCTAGATAAGACGGATTATAGCTCGCGGTCGATGTCTGTGTCTATGTCAATTTTCGCTTTTCTTCCGGAATGCAATAGAACTATGATTTTCCCTTCGTCCGACCATACACTCTTGATTTTGTGGCAATTTGATGCGTTTTCAAGAAGCTTTGCATTTTTAATAGTTAGACCCTCTCTAATAACTGTGGCTGAGCCCTTCAGAGATTTTCTTCTACGAATCACTTCTCTTTTTGTTTCTCTTGACACAAACTTGCAAATGATGGGTCTATTTCCATCGGTCCTGAATTGGCCAACCCTGTGCGCTATGTCGATTTCCGACTTGCTTATCTTTATGTTGAGTTTGTTATTTAGTAGCCCAATGATGGCCTCGTCCGATTTATTGGACGTTTCGTATTTATCTCTGTCATCTAATCCATAAACCCGGATGCTGTTTCTCCTAGTATAATGTTCCAGATCGTTGATATTTTTGTCGTGATATTTCAATTTGATGTCTTTTTGACTAATTGAACTTTTTAATTCCGTGTTCGCTTTCCGTAGATTGGTGTTATCCTCTACGACTGCATCAATAGAAACCTTTAAGTCGCTATTTTCCGACTTAAGATGATCAATTTCTGTGGCCTGATGTACTATCTTAGCATCTAGTTGATTAACTTTCTCATATATCTTCTCTATCTCTTTGGTAATGTCATCTCTTATTTCTTCTAACTTGCTGTTTACAAACGATTCCGTCACTAATTTTTTAATGCACTTATCTATGTAGTCTTTTGATGCTAGTTGGTTCAATCTGTGTTCAGTGCGTTCATGGCAGCAATAAGGTCAGTTGTTGATGAATCTTTGTGTATCATAATAACCATATCATCCAGTTTCGATTGTCTATCCCCTTCTTTGTCTGCATTATCTTTTTCGTTTTTCCCTTTAGATCTTTCTCGTCTGGTTGACATGGTTAAGTATTTGTTATTTGAAGATCAATCACTTTTAAATTTGGTGAAAAGCTCTATTTTTATAGCTTCTATTGTGAGGTTGTGTAATCCAATGTGTTTTCTACTGACCACTGTCCACTAAATCGTTAGGCCAAGGTATTGACACGGTATTTGATTTCATGGAATGTGTAAAGAATATAATTGGTTTCACACAAACAAAATGTACATACTTTTGTTATCTCCAATAACCTCCATACGATTTATTTTTAAAGTTCCATTTTTACAGAATATATTGAACACGTTCAGAATAATCCATATGCTAAAACTGAGATTTTTCCACCGTAAAAATACACGGAAAGTTATTTTTTTTTCGCAGTAGAAAAAACACGTCTGTTCACTTGGACATTGACCTTGACAAATATATTTAACTATGTAGTATATGTATAAAGAGCCGAATTATTGTTCTATACATTGTGAATCATGCTTGCAGAAAAAACATTATTTTATCTTTAAATGATATTTTATCGGGTTGTACGTTTTTCTTTTCTAGATATTTATCACATCTAAATTAATAGGATAGTACTATGCTCGTATTACAGTACATGTAGAAGACCGATTTACCCTGCTCCGTGGTCGAGTCCGAATATACTGTATCCGAATTTAACTTATATCATTATGTCTGTTTATAGAAATTATATCTGATTTTTTAAAGTGGTAATACTATTTGTTTCAGGTCGTTGTTGGGTAAGAAAAAATATTTGTGGTCAGAATAATTAGATTTTTATTGTTTACTCATGAAGTAAAGAAACATAGCGATATCACCATAAAAGGTTGTCACATTTCCTGTTACCCGATCGACAAGTAAGTTTCTACCCAGCAAACACAGTAACGTTGTGACAACGTTGCGACAACGTTTTGCATAACGTTGTGACAACGTTTGGAATAACGTTGCGACAACGTTAAAGTGTGGAGTCGTGTAAACGTTGCGACAACGTTGTGGCACAACGTTGTGAAACAACCAAACCACAACCAAACCAAAACCTGTTAAAAGCTCAGTGGTAAGTTGGTTGCACTTCGGTGCCAGCAATGCGAGTTCGATTCACAGTCGTCACAGTTGCTGACATTCAGTGCTGGGTGATATCCTAACTTGGTTTTGTTCACAGCAGTATTAGCTTCGACTGGGTGCATTGGAGCTAATGAACCCTGCCATATGCTCAGTTGGAAATCTTCCCATCCACTCCAGGTATCGGCTTTTTTAGATTACTGTAAATTACTTAATATCTGTGAGGTCTTATTTTCGTGAATTTTTATCACAACATTCGCGAGATCTTGAATTTGCAATGAAGCTTATTTAAACTTTAAGTAAGTAATGCTGTTTATATTTTACCAATTTTTTTATTCGAGACATAAGCCATTCACGAAAATAAAACCCACAGGTATATTTGTCAATTTACAGTATCTAAACAAATAAACATTTACCTTTGAAAACACTTGGTTTAAAAATTTAAGCAAATCAAAGTAATATTACTAATACAAATATTTAATTTAATGTCAAATCATATAGTTACCTAAACCAAGAAATATGCATTTTACAAAAAAACCATAATTGAGACAAAATGCAAGGCAAACAAAAGAACATTGAACTGAATTTTATGATGGCAAGTGTTCCGAGCTTCAAACAAAAACTTGATTAATAATTCAAGCAAAACAATAGTTATGTACCCTACTTTCCCTACTGAGACTTCTTAATATGGTAAACCAGTAATCCATGTTTCAAAACAATAGTTTTAATCGATACTTTAAGAAAACAATAGCATCACAAGCAGTACCAACTCTTGCTTGTTAAGGGCATTAAGTGCTGCCATTCCTTTCGTTCATTTAAAGATTTTATTCAGGTCTAAATCAATTTTGAAGTAAATTTTCAGAAAAAGATAAACAAGAGGGCCAAGATGGCCCTATATCGCTCACATGTCAATCACTGCTCACTCATTAAAACATTGTTTTGAACCGGTGACCTAGTTTTTGACCCCAGATGACCCATGTTAGAACTTTTCTTACATATGAATAAGACAAACATTCTGACAAAATTCAGTGAAGATCCAATCAAAACCATGAAAACTACAGCATAGACAAGGTTTTCCTAAGATTTGACCTCGTTTTTGACCCCAGATGCCCTTTGTTCGAATATGTCTTGCATATCATTAAGACAAACATTCTGACAAGGTTTGGTGAAGATACAATCAAAATTTGACATCTACAGTGTTAATAAGATTTTCCTAAGATTTGACCTAGTTTTTTACCCTAGGTGACCCATATTTGAACTTGTCCTTAATATCATTAAGACAAACAATCTGACAAGGTTTGGCCAAGATCCAATTATAGGCATGACAATTAGAGCTTTTATAAGATTTTTACCTAAGATTTGACCTGATTACCCAGTTATTGACCCCGGCTGACCCGTGTTCCACCTTGACCCTCAAATCATTGAGGTAAACATTCTGACAAGGTTTGGTGAAGACCCAATCAAAACTGTGACGTCTACAGTGTTAACAAAGTTTGCCTAACCTGGTAACCTAGTTATTGACCCGAGATGACCCATATTTGTACTTGACCGTTATATCATTAAAACAAACAATTTGACAAAGTTTTGTGAAGATCCAATTATAACTGTGAAATCTATAGTGTTAACATGGTTTTTCATAAGATTTGACCTAGCGACATAGTTTTAGACCCAAGATGACCCATGTTCAAACTAGTTTAAGATATTATGAAGACAAACATTTTGACAAGGTTTCATGATGATCCAATCAAACCAGTGACTTCTAGAGTGATCACACGGTTTTCCAGCAATTTGCCCTAGTTACCTAGTTTTGGACCCCAAATGGCCCAATATCGATCTCATCCGAGATTTTGTCCATATTAACGTTCTGACCCATTTTTGCTAAAAATGTGACCTCTAGTGTGTTCACAACACAAAGTTTGACGATGCATGACGCCGGACAGAGACTGATCCTAAAAGCTCACCCTGTCACTTTGTGACATGTGAGCTAAAAAATATAATACAATGTCAAAAATTACATGTATTCACATAGACAATATATTCTATATTATCCCTCCTCCAGAAACGAATGACACCGACCTCGACTTTTTTCACTTTTTGTCTTTTTTAAGTGGCTTATTTTAGTATGCAGTAAGTATATAACAACTTATACACAATTGACAGTATTTAATTATTTTAAACAATCCAAACATTTGTGGCCCACTTCGCCTTTTGTAAAGTTGGTGAAACTCAGTTTAGGATTCCTTTATGTCTTCAATTCCTCCCGGACCTCCAAATCCTCCTTGACTACAGATTCTGTCACACTCTTCTGAAATTATTTTAGTATAATTCATTTTAAGTATTTCAATGATACAATGATTCTAGGACTAGCACTAATTGATTATTTTTACAACACTTGAACCATCCTGAATCCTGCTGCAAATCTGAATAGAATCAAATTATGCTGAACTTTTTAGTGCACTACAAAGAACAAAGAGGTAAAGCAAAAGATTATAAAAGCTTAAAGAAAATTGATATTTTTAAATGAACTAGTAACCACAGTCAGTTTGACCTTCAAACAAGAACTGTTTAATGTTGTAAATTAAGATTTTATTTTTCCATAAGCAGTAACACTAACCATTTTTCCTGACTTGACTTTAGCCCAGAAAAGAAAAGCAAAAGAATAGTAAATATACCTTAAATTTCAATCCACCTTTGTTGAATGTCACAAGTTTCAAAAAGCTTCCTTTTGGCTGTCTTGTGAGTTTTCATGAGTGCATCTGCAAAAAAGAATTGATGGTATGTTTGTATTTAAAAAAAAAAATTTGAATGTGCAAAAATTTGTCCCCATGTTAGTTTTAGTTTAGGTATGCTTTGTGCACATGTGTGGATGTTCCTGATTTGTACACTTGTTTCTTCAAAACTTTAAATTCTACTAATTAAACCACAAACAAGATTAAGAACTATCCGAAACAGCTATTTGAAATAGATTCTGAATCTGAATTTTAGCTTGATAATGTTTTAGATAAAACTACAAATTATGAGACTGAAAAAAAATGGATTGAGAATATACGGCCAATTTTTCTTATCTTAATTTTCTTTAAAAAATACTTAAATCAGTCACGCTGATTTAAATAATCAATATTGATTTTGAAAATGTTTTTTTTTCAATTACCAAATTACCTACCATTTTTTCTTAACAACAACAAACAAACAAGAAACTTACTTCATACTTAAACAGTATAAAGGACAACTTACTTAATATTGATTTGCATATAGCCAGTTCTTCCAACCTCTTCTTCCCTGAGAATCCCTTTCTTTCCTTTACTGACCAAACCCTGTGAAGCTCATCACTAAACGACATGTGGTGTCAACATCTTTGACATCTAATGTACTATATTATTCATGCTGTAATTTGTAAAAGGGAAACAAAATTATTGTTAAAACAATGGTAAAAATATAGGTCTAACATGTTCTAAAGCAATCATATTCCACATGAGTTGGTTTCATTATGATTAATACACGAGAGAAGATTGACAAAAAAGCATGATTCAATAGCTTTCGGACTTGGTTAGTTAAATCAGTTAACTATGTTTGACAAACTAAGTTTTGTCATGCAAGTCTAGGTATCTATTATCCATATGCATTGGTACCACCTCTCCTGTCCTACTTGGTATGAGGATATATTAAGGTATAAGCCACCTCTCAATGGAAATAGGTCGGATGATTGATAAACAAAAATAAAATTCAAGAAACAGTTTTCAGACTTGAATTACATGTCGCTTACTATACATGTATATGTATGTTATTAAAAATGATGTAATAAGTGTATCTTCATTATATTAGTCAATCTGAAGCACCATCACTTACTGTTTACTTGGTATATTTTTCTATTTGATGATGGCGACTCTGAAGATGTGCTTGACTGATCAGGACACGAAGAGCGACACAGCAGCATGTTGCTTTTTTCTGCCTTTTTAATTTTTTTTCCAAAGTGGATAGTTTCCTTCATTGTTTCCGATATGTCCTTTTTTCTTGTCTATAATGAAAAATATTCTAGTTTTATCAGCATAGATCCATTACAAAAAGAATATTTTGACTATTCTCAGGGCTTGTTTTCCTTCTATAGCAGGGGCCATTAAATTCTTTAAAATCAAAGTGTTCTCTTCCCCTTTTGCAAAAATAAAAATTTAAGGAAAAAAGCCCCTTCTCCTACCTGTGAAAAAAAGCCGATTCGATTAGAAAATCTGTCATACTCATAGAAATGGCAACTTATAACTTAAAAGTCTTTGTGGCAAGGCTTTTTTAACCTGCTAGTCCTATAGTCGGCGCTGTTACAAAGCGCCATTCTCTCACTAACATTTATTTTCATATAAAATACGGTTTTCTTCCAGAACTGACCTTACCCAAGGATTTTGTTTCCGTATTGAATCCCCCCTTGCCCTTGGCAAATTTAACATAAGTTATCAGCTGTCTGATTAAAATTTATTACAATTAGTGCATTTTTTATTAGTCTAATGGGATCGACTTATTGAAAATAAGTGAAAGCATACCACATATGTTGTACTGTAATAATAAATAGAGAATGATATTATTAGTTAGTTACAACAACATTTGTTTGTGTCTATGATTATCTTATTTAAACTGTTAAACACTCACTTATTATGACTTTATAAAAAATATTTATATTGTTTATTCATCCGACAATGACAGACATTATATAAAACGCATCTTGATTTAATACATTTTTAATTAGATGTTTTATATTTCTATAATACATATGTGGTATGCTTTGCCTATCAAAACTAATGAACTGGTACGCTTAGCCCTGTTACGTTCCGGTAGTGGTACGCTTCGTCCGACATTCTTTAAAACCAAGATTTTGTGGCCAAAACAATAAAAAAATACTTACCTTGTGCGTAATGGCCAGGATTTTAATGTAAAACACCAGGCACTGGCAGATATGATTCCATTTATCACTCGAAATCCACCAAAAGCTTTTTAAAACTAATATTGTTTCCAATGTTAGACCACTTCGGCGCGCGCGCGTAGCCGTTAATTTCCAACGGTTAATTTCAAGAATCAGGAACGGTATATTCGAATTAACGTTTCTTTAAAGTAAAAAGAAGATACATAGTATCTAAACATACTAAAATATTAAATTCTAATGATGGTATAGTACGTTAAACAACTTAATTTGAAATCAATGAAATAATTACGGAAAAATATCATGCGAATCTATCGCTGCAATGAAAATAGCTTTACATACTACAACAACAAATCTTTAGAAATTATCATCCAATTTTCAGTGATATATACATAAATACATGAAGATATTATTGTTTGTAACCACGGTAAGTTCTCTTTAATAACCATATTTATTGATCGGGTGATATAATCTGTTTGTTGAATGATTTCTGAATGGTCAGATTAAATTTAGATGACCAGTGCAGTGGGTGGGTTAAACCGTAAAATAATATTATTTATTAACAGTCACATTGAGCAGACTGTGCAATTAAGGTTTGAAATGTTGTTGCCCCAAACAGACATTTTAGCTGCTTTTGCTTTGATTTATTAATGAAACCAAAATTTTGGTTGTCCGAATAAAACATTGGTTGTCCTGGACAGGTTAAGATAAGTTTTCTGCATAAAGTATATTGGAGGGCAACCTGTCACAAATTACTAATTCAAAGACTGGTTTCAGTATCTTATAGATGTTAACTTCATTGTCATGCTGAAATTTAAATATTGTATATCTTGTTTCAGTTTTTAACCTGGCGTAGAAGTTGGCACCAGAGGTCAACAACAAGGAAATTCTTGAAGAAGCAGAAGAAAACCTTCTTTCACCAAATTGTGACCAATGAAGAGCTTCGAAATTTTCAGAGAAACCGAGCCTGTTTCTGGGTTGATTCATCAGATTTAGAACAAACTCTGCCCAGTCCAGTGGTTAACTACAACATGAACATATCAATAAAGTTGCTCTTACGGCAATAACTATATCCCAAATTTTGCCATAGACTGATAGAGAGAGCTTTCGTCCATTAAGGAAATTACAAACTGATCACTGGGTAAATCTGTGTAATGACACCAAAAGGAAAATGATGCTATGATATTATCAAGGATTGAAGGAGTTTGACCGTTTCATGTATCTGCAAAACAATGCAATTTTGAAAGCAGCTTGAAGTGCCAGTAATTAGTAGGACTAGTAAGAATATTAAATGAGTGTTATATATCATAATTACTATTATATAGACAATGTCATGATATTTAAGCATATATAAATTATAATGTGCTGCAGATGACTTGATGCTGCGTTTTTCAATGTGATTGTGAGGATATTTTGAATATAACATGTTATGTGCTGCTAAAGAGTATGATGTGCATTGATGAATAAATTCTGTTTAACTTACTTTGACTTTATTTTATTTGATATACATCATAGGATGCATTTATTCATGTGTGTAAATAGAGGCATTTTTTCATGCATAAAGCGCCATCTCGCACGCAAAAAAAACTTATTTTAACCTAAATCTCACTTAAGAATGACGCTTCTGAAGCAAATCTCAACTTTATTGACAGTCTGAAGATATGGCATACATGTATGAATATCATTATATGTATAACATACATATATGAAAAAACGCATACAACATGCACTTTATAGTCCTGATGTATGTACAGAACACAGGTCTACTTTATCCATTAAATATAGAGCAACAAACTGTTGAATGTGCTGTTTACTGTCTACAATTAGTGAATTACACATGAAAAAATGTCATTGTGATTGAAATTTGGCAGCACTTAAGCAAATGGGATTGGATCTTGTTTTTGCAGCAATAAAAACGATGCAGAGTAAATTCATAACCATTTTGAATAGTTTGCACTGAAATTGGCAACGTTGTCAAAACGTTGATATAACGTTATTCTAACAACGTTGCGACTAAAACATTAGTACAACGTTGTGATAACGTTGCTTACTAACGTTTTCACAACGTTACAGCACGGTTGTTACACAACGTTGCAGCCCAACGTTTACACAACGTTGTACCAACGTTGTAAAAATTTCCAGTTTTAGATAACAATGCTGTATGCATTTTTACAGTGTCTGTTCAATACATAAATGCATTGCTTTTATGATACTTTCTCCTACACATTCCAAAACACTGTGTTAAATAGTTGTCAACGTTGCAGCAACGTTGTGACAACATTGTAAAAAAAATACAACCAATACACAACTAAAACACAACGTTGTCATAACGTTGTGTGTTTGCTGGGTAACAAGCAAAATAAAAAAGCAACCACCTTGAAATTACGAACATGTTTGGTAACGAATCGTGAATTTAAGTTTTGCGACCTTACAACCTATTCTGAGGTTACGAAATAGGAAACGCGACTATTTTAAGCGTAAAACCTTTTTAAAGTCTACACGCAAACGATTTCGCAAAACTACTGAAGCGCGTAGAGAAAACATTAGTCTAAATTACTTTTCAGACATGTTAAAAACGTCGGGGGCGATCATGTTTCAGTGTAGTGAATGTGTTAAATATGTCATTGTGGGTATTTCCTATTTTGCGAATCATGTCTACAATGTAGTAATCAGCTATAACATTATGTGTTCTATGTATAAAGTGGGTTCAAATAAAAATAGTCACGTGATAGCCCTTTCCAGGTCTTACGTTTTATTTTACTGCGGAAGTTTTCTGCATATACGGTGCAACTTCTCCACAGCAACGTCCTTTGGGAGTAGCAAAATTATGGGCTTGGAAAGAGGTTGTTGCTGTAGAGAGCTTAAGTTGATAATTCGTGCAGTGGAAAAAAAGAGCTGTTGTTGAAAGGGAGATTGTTGCTCAAGAGAGGGCCTCTCTGGAGAGGTTTTACTGTTTTGATTAGGTTTTTTCTTGCAATGTGGAAAAATCGCTGTTAGGGATTATTGTTAAATTACAAAATGTATAAACCCTAGATGAAAACTGAGCCACAATCCCCCATGTAAAAAGTTAGGTTATAATGTCTCTGTAATTTTTTATGTATCCGCTTTCTTGTCGTGACGAATTAAGTGAAATTGTATCTAAGTTATTACGTTGAATTATTGTTAAAAGTATATACCCGTAAAATATTCACAAAAACGACTCATGAAAAAGGCTCATATAAAATGAATTTCTAATTCAGTAAGGTAGTCAACTATTTACCATAGAGAGGTTACGTTATGAGGGGGGTTACACATTGAATACAGATATTGTGTAAAAATAAACATGTACTTTATTATATATTTCACATGTTTGCGACCTGTATAGATATAATTATCTCTCCAATATTTGCTGTCAATGTTGTAATTGAAATTAACTGGCAAGCGCTTGTTTGCGACCGGGCTCCGCTTCAAGTGTTATGCATTCAAATTATAATGAACATACTTAGAATAGTCTAATTTGTCGCATAATTAAATTATAACCGTAGTAATTTGATGCGAACATACTGCATATGTTGTGAACTTAACGTTCACAGCGGCATGAAATACAGTCAAGTTACCTACATGTATTATTATATCACATGTCCTAGTACATTAATGCGACTTACTATCCTTTAAGAGAACACTCGATGTGTTTGAAGTACATCGTACAAAACTCAAAAGAATAATGCTCAATTTCCTGCATTAATTCCTTTCTTCTTCCCTAATACATTAACAAATCTTTGTTCACAGGAGTTTTACATCTCGATAAAGCCGTGGTCACATTTACGGTCACGCACGTAGTTGACTGCATTTACTTAAAATTTTGTGCGTAGTTAACCGTAGTGACACTACGTGTAACTACTACCAACTACGTTTAACTGCCCCCACAATGGACATGGAGAACAACTAGGGAGAACTACGTGTAACTACGGTTAACTACGTGTAATGTCGTCTAACTACGCCGTATATATAAGTGTAAGTACGGTCAACTCCGGTTTCCTCTTACTACGGTAACTATGATATTGTATTACTCTTGCGTGTGTGACCTTACATGTGACCGCGGCTTTACAGTCAATGTCATTTGGCGAGTTTTCCAACTTTAACGGTAGAGGAAGACCCCAGACTTGTACCTGGGTAGAACTACCGACCTTCCGTTAGCTAGCTGGCCAACTTCCTCGTATATGAGATTTGTCCCAGATGGGATTTGAAGTCATAATGGTACCCCCCCCCCCCTCAACTAATGCTTGCTTAGGGGACGAGTGTGTACATTGTTTCATGTATTCCACCAAATCAAATTCTCCGCTCCTATAGTTTCGACTACATCATAGGCCTACAATCCAATTAACTGGGCATACTTCATTATCGTGTAGAGAGATTATTCTTGCTGAACTTCTAGGATTTTTGCACATGCAAGTGTATGTACATGTTGAGTATGTTTTTTAAAAAATATATAAATAAAAAACGACAATTGCCAATAAATGAAACCATGAATCATTTAAATTATAATGTCATGCCTTAATGAAAGTACATCCGGGACATTTTATGTAAGGTGAAAACAAGGGTGAATAATTCATTTAAAATACGGTTGCGAAATAGGAAATAGATAATAATGATGGTAGAGTCAAATAAGTTCTAATGCAGCGTTAAATTCGCCGTCGCTTTTATAAATCAATAAATTATGGGGACATTAAACATTAAGAACAGACAATAATTATTGTCGGCCTAAACCCTCCTCAAAGTCACAAACAAGGAAAATGAGACAAAAAACACAGTTTTATAAAATGCCTGATACTTGAATACACTCAGGTAAACTAACGCGAATAGCTTTAATATAAGACTGCAGTATTTCACAAAGAAATCTAAATTATATAAAAAAATAAAATAAAATTAATACTTTTTTATTTCTATTTTGTTGTTGAATTTTATTGTAAAACAATCCTGAACATCTCATTTATGTGAAAAATGTGCTATAAATTGGTGGTAACTTTTTAATAATAAACTACATCAAATTTTGCTAACTAGCTCTTTTTAACGTTTCAACAAGCAAAGCGTAGCTAAAGTTGTCTCTAAACATGATGAGACTGAGAAGAAAATGTAAATATTCAACAAAGAGATACGAGTAAAGTAAAATCATGTCCGGACCAGAAGGTATAACTGCAATTTTATCTAGGCGGTTTTATTATCAAATTAAAATACAGTACAACCTCTCCTGAGTGGCCCATTCTTGAGTAACAACCTCTCTTAAACAACACCATGATTTCTCCCACTGCAAGTTTTAACTATTAATTTAACCTCACAACAACAACATACTTTTGCTGCTTCCAAGGGGTGTTGCTTTGGAGAGGTGCACTGTATAAAGGAAATTCATGTATAAAGAATATTCAGTCCGAAAGTAAGAGGTTGTTATAATGAGACGGTCTTTATACGCAGGTGATGACCTGGTACTAAATGACTACGTCTGGCCTCTTCGATTTTAATCGACTGTATGTTATACTGAAAAAAATTACTAGCCCCCATTGCATATTTGGACTGGCACGTGAATTTCGAGCCAATTTTCATAACGTACACCAAACGTTCCGTTTGAGTACACCGGGACAAACGACATGTATTTTACCAGACTGAGTTTATAGATTTCGAAATATATATCTTATAATATTTGGTTAAATTCAACAATGGTCTTTTATGCAATTGTCGATAAATCGCATTAAATATAGTAGGCCTATGCGATTTTTTTTTGGGGGGGGGGTTGTTAGTCAAGTCAAGTCATGTGAAAACATTATTTTATTGACATAAACGTAAAACATATTTGTCCGCGTTAATTCAATAATCACATTGACAAATTTGCGGGGTATTTTGTATTAAATCGTCAGTACAGAGAGCTTTTATAGACGATCCAAGGTTACAACACGCGCGCACACATACTAACACAAGCCATATATTCATTTTCATGTAAACTATAAAAGGATTGATTTTTCGGGGTAGTGTGTACAAATTCTTATTTTCAATGCAATTGATATTTGGTTGACGTAAGTTTATTTTTCTTGACAAAAATTACACATAACTCCTTTTTACACAGACACTCGTGTTATCATACATAAACGTGATACCATTATTTTCGAGTTAGACATAATGAAAACATATCTTTAGCTAATTCGCCATTACACTAGTCGTCTGCATAATGTTTCAAAAATGGACAAACGTAATTGTTTTCCATGTACTTAATTCTGGCATTTTCTCACTAATGCCATGGGATGGTAGGTAGTCTAGTGGTAACGCGCTGGACAACTCACGTGGGTTCGAATCTAGGTTCCGCCTTCAACATTTGTAAAGAACGCTTTTTAAGTGTCGGCATCACAACTACCGAGCCAATGTCTTGAAAGTCGCATTTAAAAGGCGTGAATCGGTGTTTTACAGCGGGCACGATAAAGAACCAGGAAAAACTATTCGAAACAAGGGTAGTGATAAAAATGCCTGATCCTCGCCCCATTCTCTCTCTGTGGCGGCCCTAAAATGACTATTGCTGTCGACTAGGCCGTCGGACAACAGAGGAATAACTAAATAAACACTACTTACATCGTTTCTGGATGATCGTATATTGCGACGGTTATGTAATATGACTGAAAGGTAATACTAAGTCTTGTTTTATGTTGATGTGTTTCAAGCGGAAATATGTATTTTTGATATTTCAGAAGTTTAACCGTCTGATTGTTATATTGTATTCTACAAATATCTTCTAACAACTCGTTGATTAAACAATGCAGTAGATTAACTGACATTAAACAATATCATGTTATTCAAACGTGTATTGGACGATAGAGACGTATCCATGGTTTCAGACCAGTAAGCACTAGCCGCTCGGAAATGCAGTTAACCTTATGCGGCAAAGAAACTTGCGACAAATTGAATAGCGGACAATTTAGGGCATAGAAAACACATGACACCGAATGACACTGTGCTCGAACAGATGACGGTCAAAGCACTTGATTCAACCACGTATAAAGTCATTTCTACTAATAAGCCATTGTTTTGCATCTAGTCTACCATATGCATACTGACGTCCAATACTTCTACATTCTACACGTTTGTACCGTCTGCTCTCAAGACCATCCAATAATTTGAGTGTATTTTCTGTCTATAGATGTTCAACGCGAATATTTTCGGTATCAAGTGGTTGGTGACAGATTCAACAGATATGTCAGTACTACATTACTTATTGATTGAACAAATCGTATGACAGTTAAGAGATATTCAATTAGATCTCTATCATTCAGTGATCGGTTAACAAGTACATTAACATGGAATTCTATGAATTAAGTTGTTTATGCATAAAATTAAGATGATTATATTTGGCGGATGCAAATGTACCGCAATAGATGTTGTGAAAGTTCCGGGCTCTTTGCTGTTCTTATAATTATCATTGTTGGTATTTTTGTTTTTATCATCATCATAATATGATTGTTGATATTGTTGTTGTTGCTGGTTGTTGTGATGGTACTGTTGCTAATAGTGATGATGATGATGTTGGTAGTGCAACTGCAACTGTTATTAGAATTGCTGATAATGATGTAGCAGTTGTTGTTGGTGGTGGTGCTGATGTAGTCGTTGTTGTTAGTGTTTGTGCTGGTGGCGCTGATTCTTATGCTATCTTATTTCATTCCTTCGTGTTCAGTTTTAATCCATTTATCGACAAAAAGTGAATAATTCAAAAATCTTGCTCAGTTACTAGCATATAATACACTATCAGTTTCAAACACACCTGTTTAACAATGACTTAACTTTATAAAGCAA
Organism: Lutraria lutraria; assembly: GCA_964023205.1. Taxonomy (NCBI): domain Eukaryota; kingdom Metazoa; phylum Mollusca; class Bivalvia; order Venerida; family Mactridae; genus Lutraria; species Lutraria lutraria. The sequence goes on from OZ026833.1 coordinate 34,200,760, forward strand.
CTATAATGGCTTAACGTATCATTCAGACAAAGCCTACATGAAACAAGGATAGTTTACGGTCCTCTTTTTAAGTAAACAGGAGACAAACCTATATTACCTATATTTTGAGATAGACGTCGTACTGTTTGACTTTAATACCCATGACAAACGCTTCAGAAAAGACATCTTATTCTGTGCAAGCAAATGACGGGTTTCCCTCGACATACGGGTATGCATTCATACATCACGGGGAAACTTAAGTCTCGCCCTTTCGATAAACATTTCTGTATACAACTGACTAATCTAACCGGTCATCCGTAATTTTATACTCGACTTTGAATACAGTAAAAACTAAATTTAGAAACGCAGGTCTGACAAAGGGTGATATTCACGAAGAATTTTATGGATAAAACTTTCCTTAATGCTAAATAAGAGATTTTCCTTGAGATAAGGGTTAATATTTTGACTGAAGATTTTACTTATACATGTACTCCCAAATTTCCTTACATTTTAAGGAAGACATTGGTTTAAACGTTATTTCAATTCATTAGCCACATACGTATGTACATTATACACATGTACACAAGGATGTATAAGGGTATTGATTAGAATAGCATATTATAGACTGGAAAACAAGGGTGACTTTTATAAGTTCCTCTCCATCCAAGAAGATCTTGGCTTTCTTAAAAATGCCAAGGGTTTACTTCTAAACAAAAATAACCTCTAAAACAGACGACAGTATTTCCCCCCAGGGTCGTCTTTATAGGCAGACTTGGCTTTATTCACCGCAAAACTGTATCGACATGTTTGGTATTAGTAACCACTGCATGCAGTTAATAATTTCTAAAACATTAAAAAAAGTTTACTTACTTAAGACGATTTCTTAACTACCCCGTATGTTCAAAATATATGAATTCCGATTGGTTCATACAGGTTTGTAATATGCAGGACCTAAGGTACGCGCGAATGTCGTGCTTAGTGAAAAATAAGTATTACGCCCCCCCCCCCCCAAAAAGTAATATATGGTCACTAATCTAAAATGATCAAACGACGAAATAATCAAATATGGCTTACTTGAGTATCGAACAAATCCCAAGATGAACGAAAGCTTGACTAGAAGACACAGATCAAGCGTCTGTTTATAACGATCCATCATGAAACACTGTTTTGTTTCCTATTAATACGAATCAGACAATAAGTCTTTAACCCGGAAGTAATTTTTACGAGTAGATCGTGTCCTGTCACATGCAGTTGAGTTCCTATGAATAAATTTAAAATCATTAGGTCGTAGTGGAAGATGGTACATTAAAAGTTGACAAAGTATGATATTTTAGCGCTAAAACAGGCGATCGGGTTTCGTAGAGATCTAGTGAATGTTGAAAAAAAGAATAGTTGTATATTTTGTGACAAACTGCTCGTTATCTATATGTATGAAGTCAGATACTTAGTAGAACAAGCTATACTTCAGGATTATACGCAAATAGTTCAGTTTCATTCTTACTCAAGATTTTAAGTAATTTTTTCAGGGTTTGTTTAATATGCTAAGATAAATAATCAAAATTATGATATATAAATGTAAATTACCGGCCTAATAGGCCTATTCGTAACTCATTAATCCAAAAATTAAAGTTGCTTAAGTGAAGGAATTACAGTAACGCCCGTGTAAACCGGACCACTTCCGGACCGGATCAAAAATACGGTTTTATGAGAATTCCAGGTCTCAGAGAACTTTTGATGAATTCCGAAAAAAATATGGCTTGACAAATTGTCCGATTTTTCAGAGAATTCCGGTTTTCAGATAGTCCGGTTTTATGAGTTTTACTATATTTATAATCAGACGACTAACTAAACTGGTTCCTGTTCTTTGTTGCAGGGTACAGACAAGTCAACGGGACTAATATTCGAGTTCACTTTTTCATTTGCGACATTTTTAAATCTAACTCGTGTAGTTAACAATCACAAATGTCTCTGAAAACAAACGCATCAAATTTAATTCAAATGCGGTTTTCTGAAAAATAACAAATTATTTATTTAAATGCATTTCATAGAAAGCTGGGTCACATTTTATGACATTCGTCAGATTTCTAATTCAAACAAACGGTCTAGGAATTCAATAGCCTACGGAAATGTAATTAGGTGATAAGTTTTTCTTGTAAATAGTTTTCAGACTAAAGTCTGTAAACCTAATAATGTTAGAAACGTGTTTTTTTTCTGGTACACACGCTATGGGACCTCAACAGTAAGACCATCATTTATACAATGAGAGGAACGGTTGTAATACAAAGGTGGTCTTATAGCCAGAATGAAATAATGTGTAATACTAAAGTGCGCCCGAAATATGTGTTATCGTTACAATGAGGTGGCCGTTGTACTGAAATTGTTGCTATGTGAAGTTTACTGTAAATTTCAAACTTCCTAATTATTAATGATATACTTCAATTAATACGTCCGACAGGTTTTTCACCTTACAACTTTTTCCGGACTATATACAGTCAAACCCGTGAACATAGGCCATCCTTGGGATCGACAAAATATGGCCTTAATTGACTTGTGACTTTTATTCAGAGAGCATTTTGAATATCTTTTATTTACTGTGTCGTCTTTATTCGGTGGTGACACCAACCACTGATTTAACGGTACATGTACTATCCGTTCCACAGGTGCCTGACCAATCTGGTCTGACACGCCCCCAATATACACATAATAAATACAAGGTATGCAACGAGTCGTTTTTCCGACCTCATACTGTCCCGAAATAATGATCAACTGAGGATACAAATGAAGTCCTATGAGCAAATAAACTTATTCAGTCGGCGCTTAAATAATTATTCTTCCTATTAAACACATTTTTTTATTTCAAAACGAACTTAAAAGCAACGTTTTAGTCTCTGTTTCTACGAAATATTGCCGTTTTTTGGAAAATCGAGTTAAACCTGTCCCCTAGATTTCACGCTTTCACTCATCATTTTGACGTTTTTTCCGGAGATTTATACGGAAAACATGCGTGTTGTGGCATGTACGTATTTCTTTGATGTTTCGGCACTGATTGCAGGTATAAAGACAATCCTACCTGGTTAACTAATCGCAATAATCGTTAATTTCTACAAATAATCAGTCCTTTCGTTGACACAACGTCCATTTTGACCGAAGTAGTCAAACCTTGTATTTATTATGTGTATATTGGGGGTATGTCAGACCAGATTCGTCAGGCACCTGTGATCCGTTCCCTCAATGCACATGTCATTAGATCATTTTCCTTCTATACGACCATCATTGTAGCACTTGTATCATAAATCAAAGGCCATGAACCAAGTTTGACACTCTACCCAAGTATTTCGGCATGTACGCACGCAATACGTCGAAAAGACCGTATTTTCTGTGAATTTACTGATATGCATCAAGGAAGTTATTAAAAGTTCGAATCAGGGTCAAACTTTGTTACTGTAAGCGAAACCATCACATATAAATCAATATAATAACAGTAAGTAAAACCGGCGCAGACGTTAGGCATGAAATTGTATGTGATCTTCCAGTCAAAAACTCAAAAACAATGAACTTCTTATGTCGCAGCATATCAAAATGATCTTTATCTATGGTAACTGTATGTTGATCAGTGTATGGTTTGTGTCATTTTACAAGGGTAAACTGTTAAACATAATTTATACCACGTACTCGTGTTAATGCGTTTACATCAGGAATACTTAAATAATAATAACACACTAAGATACAGCTTAATGGTCAAGTATAGTTCTGTCCGGCCTACCACTTGAACCTGTTGTCGATTCGATAGACAATTATTAAGACATATCAACTTGTTATATCCGGGAGTAAGAGTTCAATATGACACCAATGGTAATGCTATTATCATAACGCATGATGAAAGTAGCTATACTAATGTTACAAACAATTATGAACTGGTTCAATTTCATTGACAAAACAGCAACAGTAATAACAACAAAAATAATAACAACAACAATCATGAAAACAACAGTAATAATAACAGAAATAATAACAGCAAGAATAACCATGACAACAAGATTAATGATAACAACGCCAACAATAGTAAAAAACAACTATCATGACAGCAACAATAATAATAACAGCAACAGTAATAGTAACAACACTAACGATGACAACAACAGTAATAATAGCAACAGCAACAACAATAACAACAACAATCATGATGACAACAATCATAATAATTATAACAAAAACAATAACAATAACAACAGTATTGATAACAAGAGCATCAATACCAACAAGAACAATGACAACAACATCAACACTACTAATAATAACATAACAACAACAACAAATACAACAACAACAAAGACATGATGACACCAATTATAATAGAAATATTTGTGTTCAACAACAATGTTAACGCAGGTTATTACAATGATTATCCCAAGTATATATAATACAGAACATATATCATCTATATTAAGAATAATCGTGATTTTTAAACACTGAATGAATATCTCAATAATATTATCAAAACTATTATTATACAGGAAGCTGTATAAAGATGATATAAGTGGCAGCGGGTTTTACTCTTCCTTGTAGCACATGATTATTCACCGCCCTAAGTAAATCATTATCCAAAATCCACTCTATGTATACACACATTAACTAAAGTACAAATAATCTGTATGTTTAAGAATGAACTCAACATGATTTGAATTGTATAGTAATATATTTGGCGACAAAAAAAAACAAGTATCATGTTACCACTAATTTTCCGCTCAAAGATAGGGTCGATAGATAGGAAAACGTTTTTCCAAAGCTTTTTTATTATTTATTTTTTTCAGATAGACCTATACGAGTTCATAGGAAAACAACAGCAAGAAAAAAAAATGACCGAGATAAAAAAAAATCTCGGATGTGTAGAAAATTTGGGTAGGTCCGGCTAGTGGAAACCAATGACTTTTAATTCCAAGCCTTACACCATTCTGTCAACACTGTAATCCTGATTATAGATCTAGTACTAATATAAAAAATCTTACAAATTATTCAACATATTGATAAAATGATCAATTGAATTTTATCAAATATGTATTGACAATTCTACTATAATGTTCCGGGTCTCATTAAAAATCATTGTATATCATATCTATCCCGCTGTGACCTTGCTTCTAAAGTTGAAGATATTTATGTATCCTATTATAATCTCATTTACAATTACCTCTTGCACTTGAGCGATATTTATGTCTGTTGTTGTTTTCGAGAATACACGGGAAGTTAGATTGCATTTTGACCAGTACAGAAGTAAAAAAAATGAATCATGGCCCACATCCAGAGTGTTTCCGAAATACAGTGCAACCTCTCCAGAGCGGCCCTCCCTTGAGCAACAACATCCGTACAACAACCGCATTTTTTCCGCTGTACAATTTGACTATAAATTTGATCTCCCCAGAACAGAACAGAACACAACACAACTTTATTTTTCTCCCAGGTACATATATACAACATGGGGAAATGACAAATATGTTATAAATATAAAGATTATTTCCGGACGAAGGAATAACATTATAAATGGGTGGTGGAGGGGAAATACAACAACATAAATACAATATGAACTTAACATAACAAACCTAACTAAAATATCGACATAAGCAATTACGTCTATGACGCTTGACAATTAATAATGCGGTAAGTGTACAAAGAAGGCACATTTAAGGACATGTGAAGGAATTAGTTCGTAATGTGGCGTGGGCGTACTGACATGCGACATAATGCACGAAAATCATTCATGCGATTCTCCGGCTAGATAGAAGAAAACAGCTTAGAGGGGTACATTAATTGTTCGTGAGGATCAGACTCGAGGTATTGGCATTAAATTAATTCACTTAAACCTTTTCATTATTACAGCAACAAACTTGCTAACATTTTTCAGCACATTAACTGACTTTGAGAGCATTAATGTTTTAATCGATAGAAAATGTTTAGGAATATTGATAACATCTTGATTTAGGTACTTTTCTCTAGCCCTATGGAAATATTCACAATTGATGAGATAATGCTCCTCAGTTCCCACTTGATTACGGTTACATAAGTTACATAGTCTTTCGTTAAAGGGCGTTCCATCATAGCGGCCTGTCTCGACAGGAAGTGCGTGGTTTGCAGTTCTAAAACGGAAGAGATTAATACGGTCGGACTCTTTAAGGTTGCATAAATATATTCAAGTTGGAAGTTTTCTTTGAAATTAGCGTAATTACCTTTGTTTGAGTTTTGGAATTGTGCATGCCAATTCTGTTTAAACTGGTCAATTAATATGCATTTAATTTGTTTATGTAGGGCTTTACTATTAATATGGAACTGGTTCTCCCATAAGTCTGGCCGACCAACTGAGTTCAAAATTTCTTTAATCTTATTTGTCCATTTAAAGTTATAGTCTGTTTGACTAAGCATATAATAATAAATATGTAAAGCAATTTTCTGTTGTTTACCGAGTAGTAGGCGATTCCAATATGAGATCATTCGACTTTTAACTACAATAGTAATAGGGTACCTGCCTAATTCGCCATACAAAAAATTTATTGGTGTAGAACGTTTAGCCTTTATTATCTTTCGGAGAAAGTCATTATTTACCTTTTCTAGGAGATCAAGATTTTCAAATCCAAATATTTCAGTTCCGTAGGTCAGAATCGGCAGAACAGTATGGTCGAAAAGTTTCAGTACTAAATCAATCGGTAAATTTGCGTTATTTGCTCTTGCGAGTAACAAGTGCATTGCTTTTGTTGCCTGTTGTGCAACGTGCTTTCTTGCATTTAAAAAAGAACCATTATTTAAGAAAGTAATTCCTAAGTAGTTGTATTGACTCGCGATTTCAATAGAATAATTTCCAAGCTTAAAATCTAAATTCCTAGTCCGACGGGCACCAAATATAATAATCTTTGTTTTACTGTGGTTAACTTTCAAATGCCACGTATTACAATAATTGTGAAAACAGTTTATACTAGACTGGAAATCTATTTCCGAGTCCGATAATAAAATAGTGTCGTCTGCGTAAAGCAAGATTAGTAGTTTAAGCCATAATGATAGGTCCAATGGATCTTTGAACTCTACGCCAACTGAACCATTTGTATGAAGATAATATTGTAAATCATTAAGAAACAGGGAAAAAAGGACGGGGGAGAGATTTTCGCCTTGTCTGACACCTATTTCAGATATAAAAGTTTCCGAATATAAACCATTTTGCTGGATACATTATTTTATATTGTTATACATATTATTTATAACTCTGAAAAATTTACCATTTACCGAATTTTAAATTAAGTTTGTACCAGAGTCCGGCCCTCCATGCTTTATCGAAGGCTTGTGAAAAATCTATAAAACAACAATAAACCTTTTTCTTTTTGAGAATTTCCACCAGTGAATGTAAGGTAAAAATATGGTCGGTACATGAATACCCACTACGGAAACCAGCATGGTTCTCATCAAGAATGTTACAGTTTTCTAGAAAAGTGGTTAATCTCTGGTTCAAGATAGAAGTGAACAGTTTTCCAAGACAACTTAATATGGTAATTGGTCTATAGTTCTTTGGATCCATGTGGTCACCTTTGTTTTTGTAGATATGTATTATTATGCCTTCTAACCAAGTATTGGGTATATGACCAGTTTCTAAAACGGAATTAAATAAGGAGTGATAAAGTGACAAGAAAATATCCTTTGTAGACTTGATATGTTCATTCAGAATGTTATCATAAGGGCTTGGTGCTTTTGAATTTTGCAATTGTTTAATGCACTTAATTATTTCTGCTTCAGATATTTGGGCATTCAAAAAGTTGTTGGAGAAAGAGAGGTGTGTCCCATTTTCAAATCTTTGATCATTAATTGTGTTTCTGTTAACATTTTTAAAATGTTCAAAAAAGTCCTGCATTGCTGGGGACGGGTTATCTTTTTTCTTAGACTTTAGTTTATTCAAAAACTTCCAATACTTTTTTGGATTTTTATCATTTAGTTTCCTTAGTTTATCTTGATTTAAATGATTATGTTTTTAATATAATAATTCATAGTTCTCTTATAATGTTTACTTGAATTATGTAATCTTAATTTATTATCAATGCTATGATTTAATCTATATTCATCTATAGATTTATGATAATTCTGTCTTGCTTGAACACATTTTGGACTAAACCATGGTTTGTTATTTGAATGCTGATTAATGTTATAACCCGGTTTCTTTTTAGGAAAAGTACGGTCAGATGCGTATTGGAAAATCTGAGACAGTTGACCCGTAACGTAATCAATTATTTGTGGATTACATTGGCTGGAGCGTAGCTTGTCGGTAAGCAAATTTACTTGTTGTACATTTATGTTTTGTACAAAAGCATGTGCGTTATCAGTATTCCAGTTTAGTGAATTCGCACCATTATTTATTTTTCCATGCATATATTTAGTATCAGGGATGGATATTGTAAAATATAGTGCATTATGACCATCAGAAAAGAGGGCGTCAGTTTCAATTATACCAAAATCGCATACATGCTCTAGACATTCGGCTTTTGTTATGATATAATCTAGATTTATCCCTAAACGTATGAGTACCAATATTTTGTCTTTGAAAACTCTGCCATTAAGAATAAACAAGTTATTATTTCTACAAATATCTATTAGTCTCAGGCCATGTGCGTTTGTTCTAGTATCAAAAGAACTTCTGTCTAATGGTGTAGATAAGTTTTCTAAGATCGTAAATTTATTAAGATGTGCCTGAGATTCTTCATCGATATCAAAAATTTCATTTAAAAAAGTGTCTGCTTGGATAAAGTCCCTTAAGTGACCAGTTCTACCATTGGTATCACCAGCTAAATACACATATTTATGAGAAGAACACTTATCAGCTATTTCATTTTCAAGTTCATTGAAATAATCAACAGTAAAGAAACGTGAATTTTCTGGAGGTAAATAGATAGCACCTAATCTAAACATAAAAAGTCTTTCTTAATAGAAATCCATAAGATATATTCAGAGTCGCTTCTTATGATATCAATAAAAGGCGATATCTTATCGGTAATGTAAATGTCAATACCTCCAGACTTGCGTTTATAAATCTGAGATCTAGGTTTTGAGATAAAAGTATAACCAGGAATATCAACAATATCAAACGAATCAACATGAGTTTCTGAGACACAAAAAATATCGTAATTACTAACGAAATCAACAAAGTCTGGATATTCAATGCGCCGTTTCAGGCCATTTACATTCAAGGAACCAATATTCAAACGTTTGCTTTTCACTTCAAATGGGGTACCCCCCCCCCCCCCCCCGAATGTCCTACTGTGACACAGAACGTTCTCCAGAGGCAGGATTAGAGTCCCATGGGCGTCTACATCCGGTTGCTGCGTTAAAAGAATGTCTTGAAGTTTGGTTGTCCGAGAGCATGGAAACATGACAACTACGAGGGGGTTGTCTCTCTGGTGCATGCCTTCGAGATCCCCTGTCTGCACGTGGCGACGGAGATTGTCGTCTGGAATGATGCTCTTTTCCAGTATTATGAGATCTACTCCTGCTACACCCTGTGTTTGGATTTGTAGCACGAGTATCACGGGATTGGCTGGACCGGTTACTAATATGGGTTGGCTTTTCAACCGAGACGCGAACACCTTGTAAAACGAGGTTCCATTTGGGGAACATGTCTGCATAGACTTTACCGTCCTTTATGATTTTGGCCGGATAAACAATGCTGACTTTGCTATCAGGAAAATCATGCCTTAATTGTTTGTACTTAGGCCACAATACACGCCTTGCGTCTACGATATCCTTTGGAAAGTCACGGTTTATGCTACATTTTGTGTTTTTCAGCTTATTTGCGACAGAGATGACATGCTCTGTGTCTCGGGAATTGATAAAGTTTACTATAATTGACCTAACGGATCCCCTTTGGAAGTGCCCCAATCTGTGTACCCTGGAGATAGCAGGACACAGTTCAATATCTAGTCTAGTTTTGAAGAAGTTAGAAATTGTAAACAAACAATCTTCACCTTTTTCCTCGGGGATCCCACTAATAATCAAATTATTTCTTCTGCTGCGCGCTTCCAAGTCGATAGATTTGTATTCTAGCAGAGTTAATCTTGTACTGTTTTCATCAATTTGAGTTTCAAGATCTTGTATTTTTATATGGACACTGATGCATTGGTCAACTTTATTGTCAATTTTACTCATTTCGACGAACATTACCGAAAGTTTGTCATCTAGGGAAAGACGCTGGTATTCACCCATGCTGATTGAGTGAAATAAACTGTTGCCACCACTTTGGCTACCAGTGCTAGTTCGCTGATGTTTACGGTCATTTACTGCTTTAATCCACTCAGAATTATCACTTGCGTTCTCCCGCGAAAAAACCTGACCGCCATTGTTCTCGTTCACGAGCGGGTCAAAGCGATTTTTTGACAAAACATGAGGGTTAATTCCAATATGAACACTTTCAGACGACTGATTACTCATTTTACACCAGTTAAAGAGTGAATTTAGCAAATAATTCCAATTTTAAATTGTAATAGATCACGTAAATCCGAAATTTTATATCACACGTAAAAAATGGCTACCATTTTACTTTGACCGGAAGTCATACCAGAGGAACAACTTCTCGACAACAACATAATTTTGCTTCTCCCAAAGTGTGCAGCTTTCTAGAGGTTGCACTTTACTTTCATTTCCGGGTTGGATCGAATGACTTTTCCTGCCCAAAGTTTTGTTTTTGGAGTCACATGATTTATCGCACTGTGCTGACTAATGATACATTAAGCGGTTGAATGGGAAGACTTAGTGTGATATAACAAGATCAATTATGTGGAAAGAAATACAATGGATGAGATACGTAAGCCTTGATCCATGATCTCAATTAATTAAAATGGAATAGTGATAGTACGTCTGTAGTACTGCAAACATTACTGCACGTCTCCAACTCATGTTTGTTTGAGTTTTACGCCCCTTTTCAACAGAGTCATATGATAGTCCAGTCATCATAATTTTTGGGGGGAATTAATTAGTACATAAGCCATTTTTGGTATGTTGGTTCTGTTTGTGGTGAATAACACCCAGAAAAAAGTCCCCAAGAATCCCATGGTGCAAAAGCGATATTTTGGGGCTAAAAGTTGAAACTGGGAATTTCAGGAATCGATGTATAACTCAAAAACTATTTGGCCAAATGATTTTTAATTTTCCAAGATGATGTGTATTGATAAAAGACATCATTTTGATTTCGTTTTACTATCGAGTCGCATCCAAAATGGCCGCCATAATCCAAAATGGCCGCCAAAATGTTGTTTTTACTGTTTAAATCCAAATTTGACTGATTGCCTCTTATATCAGTCATTCTAATTTAAATTTAAAAAGAATAAAGATTACTTTTATCTTATTTATAATGAATTTATTAAAGAAAACAAATAGCGAAACTTATAAAAGCACACATTCAATGTAATTTTGGGCATGAACTGTATAAAAACTCGAATATGACATTCTAGAACACTGTATTTGTTCAAGTTCAGAATTATGCCCCCAAGACACTTTTAACTTTTGATATTGATGAACATTAACATCTTTTGTATTTTAATGAACTTGATTATTCATTGCATAAATCCAATATGGCCGCTCGATTCCAAAATGGCCGCCAAATTGTTTTAATGTTTAATTCCAAATTTGACTATTTTGTCATATTCTAATTACAAATGTAAGAAGAAAAGAAACTTTTATTTTATTTGTGATGAATTTCTTTTCAAAGTCAATATTAAACTTATAAAGCTCACAATGTAATTTTGGCCTAAACTGTGTAAAACACAAAAATGACATTCTAGAACCACTATTCAACTTTAGAATTATGCCTAGGACATTTTTAACCTTTGATATTGATAAATACTGAGAACTTTTGTATTTTAATGTTGATTATGCATGATATAAATCTAATATGGCTGCTAAAATTATGGAGTCGATAGGTCATACAACAAAAATAAACAATTAATCAGACAATAATGAAAGATGCCAATGCAAAGACCTATTTACATCCTGCAATAGGTTCCTTAGTCTCTTCACTTTAATCTCTTCTGAATAGTTCTCAGATGAAGACATTTTTTCGAATGCAGTAGCTAGTGCCTCTTCCGGAGGGTAGGTAGTCTGTATCATTGTTTTCAACAGACAAATGCTTAATTGGAGATAAGCCTTCTCCATTGACTTTGTGGACCATACCTACGTTTTTCTAATCGAGGTTATACTAAGTATTATTCAGGTTTGAGACAAAGTCTCCCAATTACTTTATTGATTTTCGAGCTTTTGATCTTGATATACAAAAGGAGTTAAGATTTTCATCAGTTAGTCTCAGATTGAATTTCCTTAGGGCTTCCTTTAGGGGTTAGGTAGCCCATATACAGTCATCATTATACCATACTTCTAGAGTTTGTGGAGGTCAGAGGGATTGAGCCTTCAGCTGTCTCTATGGGCAGTGAAGTAACAATGTTAGACACATCCTCACTATTGTCTAACTTTTCATGAGTAATCATAAGTCTGGTCTCAAAGAACTTTTTTTCAAATTCGCTATTGCTAGCTTCCGCAGTTTGGATTGGTCTTAGACAGACGGACATGCTGATGAAATAACCTGGGAAAGTGGTCACTTCCACAAGTGTCATCTCCAACTGTTCATGTAAAAGTCTCTTAGCAACGTTAATTTAGGCTACACAGAGATAGATTTTTTCAGGCACACAAGGCCTGGGATGAGAGAAACAATTTAATATCTCTTCCAAAATCAAATGAAGTACAATTAAATCCTCTGGTCCAGACAAAGTTCATTATCAATTAATTTCTTAAACGCCCATTCATACTCTTTCTCTTTTACTTGATACGTTTAATAATGTATGGGAATCAGATGAACTCCCTTCTTCTTAGTATTGCTAATTCCTATTCCTAAGCTGGGCTTTCTAATGATCATCACGCAATACTCAGATGCCACCTTCCACTTTTTTATTGTGGCTTTCTTCCGTGTCCAAGTGGGAGACTCTCTTTCAGATCCACACAAACAATAAATGGGTGTGCCACAGGGCTGTATTCTGTGAGTCACCCCATTTAGTATCAAAATTAGTAGTGAAGTTGAAAATTTAAATCCAGGAGTAGACTGCTCCCTTTATGTAGATGGTTTTACTTGAATCCTTTGACGTTTTGAGTCGAAAAACAAAAACCTCGTTAAAAGACGGCTCCATCAATGATATACTTGATATGAAACTATGTCGGATCAAAATGGTTTCACAGTTTCAATACATTTTTAAATGCATCCGGAACTCTGCCTTATTATATGGGCAACACACCAATTCAGGTTGTACCAGACTTTAATTATCTATAGGGGTTATATTTGACTCCAGACTTACATTTATATTAGTCATATTAAATCGCTCAAAAAAGTAATTGGCTAAAAGACTCAATAGCTCCTGAAAGTTGTCACTGACTGAGGATTTAACAACAAAAACTTGCCGCTCATTATACATTTGTATTTTAAAACTAAAATTAAATTTCTTTAACAATACATACCAAGTTGTTAATTACACTTCAAAACATATCTTTGAATGTAATTCCACCACTTGGCACTTTCCAAACCAAATACCAAGAACGAAAGAAACATATACCACATGCATCAACCCATTTAATCTGATGTTATATAATCTGATTCACTATAATATAATACAATGTAAATGAGATTAGTCTCACTCACATTTTTTTGTCACTACATATCAATTGCAACTATTTTATTTTACATTTTTAGTTGCGCTTCATTTCTTATTAACATGACTATATATATCCTTTTACCAATCTGATAACATACTTCTTGACGTCCTCTTATTTAATTTCGCTTTACATGACTTATGTTGTCGATGCGCCGTAAAACAACATTAAACATTGCATTTTCAACAGTGAAAATTAATATAAGGATTCATTGTGAGAGAAAAACAACATTGTAATAAAAAGTAATCACATAAAAATCACCGCCACTAACATATTCATTGTACATTATAACTACTAACCTCCACAAAAAATGCGTCTGAAACAAAAGAAGTCCAATACATTTTTGCTATCTAGAACTACTTCTTGATTACTAAACTACCAAATCTATGTTTTTGGAAGGTGATACTTTCCTACATCATCATATTCAAAATAGTTACCCTCGGCCCAATAACAGGACAGAAAATAGTACCACTTGTTGTATACATTGCAGAGTGAGACTTCTGATAAAAGCTGAAGTTATTACTGCAGAAATATTATGTTATGGCAACTTAAACTGTAAAACTTATAAGTACAATGTATAATAATTAAGTATTCAAACGCACAAAAGTTTCATTCATAATGTGTTGAGGTAACAAGATTTACTAATATTGAAAATAGTTTCATTCCTATTTAAAGTAGTGCTCGAACATATGGTGGTGATTTACGCCACGTCGTACGAGTTTCTGCGTTTTCGCCACGAAAATGCTAAAATACGACAAAGTTGACTTTCCGTCAGTACTTCCAGTACTTTTATTAATCTTTATAATGTAAATATATTGATTAAATACCTTCAATGCTAAAATACTGGAAAAAACTACTAACTTGACAGTTTTTTATTGTAGAAAATGTTTTATACGACAATTCAAAAATTAATCTTAAACCGAATGAAGTTTGGGCGGCCATATTGGATTATGGCGGCCATCTTGGATTCTAAGCCGATATAAAAAACAGTCAAAAAGATGCTGTTAATAAATTTTTACCAGTGTAGAAATTTTAAAATGTCAGGAATGAACTGTTTTTGAGTTACACAGGGATTCCAGAAATTCGCAGTTTTATTCATTTTTTCCATCTTTTAGCCCCAAAATCTCGCTTTTGCACCATAGGCTTTTTGGGGACTTTTTTCTGTTCATTCTCTATCACATAAAGAACCAATATACCAAAAATGGCTTATGTACTAATTTATTCCCCAAAAGGCCAATTTTGAACTTTAGATGACTGGTCTATGAAGCGGACAATTCACCTAACTATCGTTCCTTGGAAGAACCAGTACTAGACTCGCATCCTCTGTAAGCAACTGCGGGGCTCAAACCTACGACCCTCCATCAGTGAGTGGTTACAGTAAATTGAAGTCAGCGACATTAACCACTCGACCACGGAGGCGGATCACTCCAACATAAAAATGCTCTTTCCGAGTGTCCGGAAATCCGTTCTAATAAAATAATTTGTCAGCATCACTTAAAAGCTATATGGTTGCCGTTTCATTTTTTTCAAGCCTCCAAAAACTAATGCAAATCCGACCTTTAATTGTCGGAAGTGCGGTACGTTCACAAATGAAATGACAATAACACACGAGGTATAAATATTTTATTTACAGAAAATGCCAAGTACGAGTACATTATACATATAATATCTTAGTCAAAACAATGCCTTTGTTGATGTAAACATAATTAAGAAAGCAAATAAAATTAGACACAAGTTACATGTTTGTACGGCGCAAAATCGCATCCGGCAATTCAATACTAGAATGTGGCCTATGTAACATTTTATCAGGATGTGCAAAGGTTCAGGTCAAACGAATTTGTTATTTTGACTTAACTGATCCCGAAACTAAAGTGATCATCTACTCCATCAAAAATACAAGCCGTTGATGTTTCATGAATCTCATGAATCTGGTCATATGGTTCTACAGTTCACGAGGTACTCTATATGTAGTCCCTGTTTCCACCCTAAAGTTAAAATCATGGGAAACTATCATCTCGATATATCAGACGTTGCAATATCTGCTCGAATGCATTTAAAATATCTAAATAAAGTCTCCAAAAATAATATACTCCGTTGTCTGAGGGAACGTTGTCGTAAAAACCTGGTATAACGGTCCCAAACATAGATTTTCAACTGTAAAGTGACCATCTATATCGAACCATAAAGTGACCGTCTATGTCGAACCAATTAAGTCATCATTTCTCACCTGATCGGACATTTTTTGTATTGAGCTCCGAAATCGATACTTAATTAATGACAATAATTGCGTAAACAAGTCAGTGTCCAAGCTCGCGATTATAAGATTAGTCTGTGTGAATATGTTTATAATGTTTTGTTTATTTGCGACATGTTGCTAAAATAAATACATCGGAACGTATAAATACCGTGTTCCGTATCTTATAACACGATTAAATGATTATTACAACACATCAACGATCCCTTCTTAATGTAATAAACACAGCGAATTTCTCTAATAATTTCTACATCGAAGTTCATTTAGATGGAACAATTTTTCCTAAGTCCTTTGACATAAAGAGTTTCGGCTGCATTTTCAAGAGCACGACCATTCGGGCTACCAAATAGCAAGATGCACTAGACTGGACCAGTAAGCTATTGATTGTCGTTCGTACCTGCCTTAATGTCGAACCCTGTCGTCACAGTGCCCATATAAATACTAAACTAGTTCTTGTTGTAGCCCACCAGGCAGGGTCAAATTCTCAGTCGACTGAAACCACTTTTATTGAAATATTCACACGTTTCTAGTAATTTATAGGTGATTGACATTGACGAGACGACAACGATATTAAACAGCTACTAGCATTCGATGAATGTCACGAGATCATTGAGACTATTAGCGAGTCCGATTAACAACTTGAATAATACACAGTCGGTATGTACACATGAACACCACTTAAAAGTAGTTTTGCTTCATCCTCAGTAATATAACACAATACTTGATAGTGCACTAAATTGAACGCCATGTTTGTTTACTATAGTAGGATTGGATTCGGTTCGTTTATTGACAGATGGGGAGATTCATTCCCGTCGTTGTTTATCGAGCTCGCTCCATTCTTAGACTATAAATAGCGACTGCGTCATCAAGCTAATAACACGTGACCTCGCTCTATTTCTGTTTTGTTTATATCACGTGATGACCATTGCGGATATTTCGGGCATTATCAGTAATCTGCTTCGGTACAAGAAGTTGCGATTTTGCATTGCCACTTAAAAATAAGAATTTCGGAATGTACGGCGACTCCTGTCAAGAAAATTGCGAACAAAACAATTTATTAATATCATTCGGTAGGCACTATCACACTGACACAGTTTTGAAATTACGTGTCATACCCATTTGGATTAAAGGCATCTTGTTGTGAACTGGAACTTCGATAACAAATAGAAACAACTCTTGAGTGTATATATAACATAATATAAGGATATACTGTACATCTAAAACGTTTTTCAATGAGTTAAAATAGATATATGTAAACTTTTAGTTTAGTAAATGAGAAAGTTTAATAACCATTTAATAAATACTAACTACATGGAAAAAAGTATACATCATTGAAAAGCTATATCAAATGGTATCAAAAACAAGTTCATCACAAAATGTTCAGATAAAATAAATGCATATTTCATAGCATACTGCGAAGCGGAGAAAAATGCTATTATAAACATACTTTACTTGTGTTCAGCAACACAAAACAGTAAAGCTTACCCGAAACATTATCTTTATAAATGAACGATTCAGGTAAAAAGTGACCCTTAGAAAATGATCACTGAGATAAAACAAATTATATATATACAAACACGTGTGTATTACTGACCAAATAACATGTAAGTAATTAGCAAAATTTCAGAAACAAAATTATACAAAAAGCAGGTACAACAATATTATGCTCCCTCTTTATGTAGACAGGTTATGATTAATATAACACAGTTGTCTATTTCCTGAAACCGAATAATTATTAGTGTATGTTAACTGCATTGACTTTAATAAACAGCTATACATTTGTATTAAACAAATTGAGCTAGTAATTTTTATTTGCATTCCAAAGATCGCAAAATTATGATCTTAATAAGTTTTGTGAAGAAGATCTTGCAGCCAGGCCGTAGTCCACATATTTTTCAAAAGGTACATAGTAAATTATTTCTATAAGCGGAACTAATACAACTGTTATGTATATATACGAAAAGGTTACGTTTCTATCTGCTTCCGTTGACGATTACATTTTTTTCATTAATTTATAATGTCATATCTATAATTATACTAAAGACATATTCGTACTTGTATCAAATATTAAAATCATTTCACAAATCTATAAAATGCCACTTAAGTAATTTTAACCTGAATAAGGTATAACTTACAACGTTGATTTAGAGTACAGAAACTTATAGACATATAAATGTGTTTTGCATCGGTTTGTTAACAATAATGATGAAAGATTGTCAATGAAATTAAAAAGAAAACACACTCATAATTGCAAGTACACCGAATAAAACCACCAACTATATTAAATGCGATATAACGGCACTTGTTAGAAAGGCGATGGATCAATTCAACTAAATGATTTCGGATTATTTTTGTATTGTTGGTAAACAACATGAGTTTATTTCCGCTGTACTCAAGCGGAATGGGTGGTGTACTTTATGAAA
The DNA here is from genome assembly GCA_964023205.1 of Lutraria lutraria. Lineage (NCBI taxonomy): Eukaryota > Metazoa > Mollusca > Bivalvia > Venerida > Mactridae > Lutraria > Lutraria lutraria. The sequence continues at coordinate 34,219,120 of OZ026833.1, forward strand.
ATCATGTGCATATCAAAACATTACGTATGAGTTTATCAGTTTTGCTCAGAATATTAGTAATAACGGATGTAGTCCCCAAAAATACTTGATTTTGAAATATTTGAATTTAGACTTAGGCAGAGGTTTTAAAAAACATAATTGTTATTGTTGTTTCTAGAATTATCGTATTGTCCATCCAATGACATTGTATAATATCAGAACAAAGAAGTACACGAACAACACAATGACAATGCTTTCGCAAAAGTAAGAATAACCATCTTTGCCTTTTAATGTAAATAACTTTATATCTGAAACAAACTTCAGTTCCACATTAAACTTTGTAACGTTTCCAGATGTGATTCATCTTACACATTAGCATATGTCGAATTGCTTTGAACATAACACTGAAATACATCATGACAAAACTTGTACTGCTCCTGTAAGAAAAAAAAGAAAATAACTTGAATGTGTGTATGCATTACACGACAAAATTATCACAATTACATTCTGACGTCATATTGATTTCAAAATATATGTCTGGGTATTACGTTACGAAATGAATTACTTATCCAGTGCCAACAGTAAATTCTACATGGTTGCTTGAATAATTTCTATGCTTACTAACCGGAATGGGGACAAGAAAATAAAAAAAAAACTCAATCAATTAAGCGCGTGACTGAAATTTGATACGAAAAATGAATGAGAAAAAATTATCCTTGTGGCTTACAATATTTCCGAATTTCTTTAGCGAAAACGACAGAAGTTTATGAACTTAAAGTTAAATAAACTTACAACAACGAATCCCCGAATGGTGGAAAAACATCGGCATGTTTCAGTTTTTGGCATTTAAAGGACAAATGTAACAACTACACACAAGATCAACAATTGTGTTATCACATTATCATACTTAATATGATGATTGTATATCTGATTAATCGACAAATATTCAAGTAGCTTACATAGGTTGGTATAATATGTTGCCTTCTTGCTTGCAAGAAGCGTATAATATGTGGTATGGATACCTCACCATCAGTTCTAACATATTCCAATATGTTCAACAGAGCTACAATAAGACCACTCTTTTCAGCACCATTCCTGTTAGAAAAAACACATGCTAGAAGCCCATCAAGAGTACCTCACTGCAACAAGATACGCCTTCAATATGATTTAGGGATCTAGTTCTATCTTTTCTGTTGAATCAGGGTTCATTATTCCAGGTCAGTCATTTATGATTGCCAAACTGTGAGGAGATAATATATTATGCCAATAGGCATTTTTTAAAGGAATTAATTTGTATATATATTATGTACAATGGGCAGAACACCAATCCATCACCAAGGTTTACATACAAGTACAATATCCCTCAAAAGTTTATGTCCAATAACTTTCCATCTCACATTTTGAGATGTGAATAAGGATTTGGAAACTTAACCACACCAGATAAGAATTTATACCATTTAACCTAAATCAACGCCCTGTAAGCGTATGTTTCCAGCTACTATACCTCCTTCATTATATTTCTATAATGGCATGTAAGGCAATGTCTGATTTACCAAGTAAATGTCAAAATACTTGTAAATAAAATGTACCATACATTATGTAATAAAATTCGAATTGTTACATTATTTCTTACATGCATTGAACAATGAGGGGTTTGTTTTCCGCCAGCCTCTGAAGACTATCCACATTTTGGAGAAAGTCAAGCATTTGGTTAGGATCGTCTGGACATGACCTTGATTGTGTCCATGCTTTGTGTATAATTTGAGTCAAGTTGTGTACCTGAAAACAAGATGGAGCATTGTGTAATGCAATAACAGCTCGGATTCGATTAAAAGAAAAAGATCAAATTCAAAGTAACCACTGAGGGAAATAACCAAAAGTGTCACTAAAGGATCGCTTAACATAGGAATGATTAGTAGTAAACACTACGAACAAAAGATTCTACCATTTCCAAAATACTACCTTTCTCAAAGCTCCCTAACCGAACACCCACCAAGCACTTTACGGCCATACAAAATAGAGAAATAAGAGACACTTCGGAGCATATCCCTTTGTACTACATTATAAGCCTTCTCCAGTCTAAACCAAAAATAATGCTGAAAACTGTGAGAGCCAAAGGCAGGCTACATCAATATTAATGTACACTTTTTCATTAGTTACATAACGTTGTTTTTGTACAGGCATTTGAGTTGCTTGTTGATGTTTGGTTTCAATGAGACGACTCGCTGACGTCGCCATTTAATAAATATGTGAGACAATGCATGTGTAGCAAGTGCCGAGCTGTACGATAACATTTTACTAATAGAAATAACATTTAAACAATACATAATTGACCAACCTTTGAGTTGTACAATAAAGTGTGTTTCCTTATAGCATATCCGTCTTTTTCCTCCTCGTTTACAAATGAAACGCAAAACGGACCTAGCTCTATGGTACCAGCGTCTGGTAGATATTTGCCGACCTAATTGAAGAGCATGATTTGGATGCATTTTGAAACATTAAGCATGTTGAAAAAATAAAATCTAGTGAAGTGATAATAGCATCAGATACGTCATAACAAAAGCACAGGGACTGTCCATGTAAAGTAAAATATACATTCAACACTTTACAAGCAAGTGATAAGAAAATAACAGCAACACTAATTCATTTTGCAATACTATATAAAGTACAGAGCTTAGATATATATTTTTTATGAGTAAGTATGGTGAAAGCAATGTTGTTTTACACTATTCTTGCATACACCTCATCCTAATTCGGACTGATTCTCTGATTAGGAAGGAAATATTTATAGTATGTATACATTTTATATCTTTATCAAATGACAAGCAGATATATGAGATAAACGTCTGAAAGTAAATGTAAAAAGTCTAAAAACAAAATATGATCAGATTCAAAACTCACATTTCCAGTTTCAATTTCTTTATCAAATGTAACAATGACTTGTACTTCTTGCTCCACTATCAGACGACAATGATCTACTGCCGTGGTCGGTAATGGTGTTTGCGTGATTATAATTCCATGTGAGTCACAGTATCTCTACAATAATCAACACTTTACCGATCACTTTTAGAACACAATATCGATGCTTAACGAGAGATGGCTTTTCGTGGGTAGAAAGTAGTACGGTTTACTAGAACACGCCAAATCCAAACAATGCAGGCTTACCGGACATGTTTGTTACATAGCCTTAGACTTATCATGACCGTGGACACTTTTTGAACAATAACGTATTACTTATTTCGATTTACACCCTTCTCACCCTCCTACTCTGCATGCTTGCTTTGTCATATGTTCGTTGCATGGTTTCCTTGTCACGGAACCCCATTTTATTATGTACAACGAGTATGGCATTATCTTAACTAGATGTTAATTTCTACATTATGTTAAAGTGAGGTAAGGTGTATACGATGTTCTAGCATGGATTACTAGCATATTTTGAACAGTTGGGCTGATGTGGTGCCCAATATTGTGTCATACGATATCATATACTAGTATGCGTATGCATTTTAAAAACAGGCTCTAATACAACAAAAGCAATACATGGATTGTTACACATTTGCTAACTGATTTTAATGTGGTGTGGTTCGCATGTTGGAAATCAAAAGTTTAATATCGGCAACTAATGCTATCAATGTTACACTCTTATGTTGTGGGCATTGAACTACTATGTGCCCGAACTGGTATAATTACTATTAATGATAAAAAATATCAATTTACCGGCATGTAAATAGCGTTGATATAATTGCTGGTTCCTTTGACAGGTGTGCTCAGAAATGGTCTGTATTCATCCGCTGTAAGATTATAAAATAAAAAGTACAACATGATAAAAAATAGTCTATAGTTGAGAGAAACTCAAATATTTGACAGAAACTTAAGTTTCAACCACTTCGTTACTAGTATTTCCTTATGTGCAGCATATAATATGATAGCATACATAACATATCAATTTATTTACATATAAATGTATTACCTATCGTAATGAATTGATTTAAGTGTGTATATTGACATGATGTATATTCTTTGGTTTTCTGTATACAATTTAGAAAATCACTACTCGCGGCAATTCCAGAAAATCCTTATTTCTACAACTTACGTGCAAGAATATTGTGGAATCTGTTTTTATCTTTATTTTTGGAATCCTTGGCACACAGGTATATGTCTTTTGTTGTGTCAAAATCCTCATACCGTATCTCATCTGGAACAGCTGTGATTGCATCACTAAGTAACTGAAATTAAACATACAGCAAAACTAAAACTCTGTTGGGCATATGGTTGTGAGATATATGAGTGAACAAAAGAAAGTGAATCAGTGATAAAACCCAGTGTAGATTATGATGCCAGTCGACTTAGTGTACATGTTGGATGTTAATCTGCATAAAAAGGAATTGTTCTAATAACATCCTAAAATATAATATTATGCATGTATGTTACAGATCGATCAGATTGATTTGTTTAGACTGATGAATTAACTGATAACTATTTTACCTGATATTTCAACTTCAGGTTTTGAGTACCTGACTCTGTGTTCATCTCAAGTAGGTTTGTGTAGTGAAGCTCAAATTCATCCAGAGTCACTGGTTTTGATGGTAGAACGAGAGCATCCAACACAATCATGTATAGATAATAATATTGTTCCTACAGAAAGATAAACATGATATACATGTACTTTCTCTTTTTCATTAAGTGCATCACTCGACAGTATGCTATTAACTAACTGGAAGATAAGTTTGATATTGTCAATTGTTCAGGCGTACCTGTAAGTAAATGCCACATCATTCTGTAATTACCTCCCCTTCGTGAAATACACAGACAATATGCAAGTGTGAGACAATGTCAAAGTTGAATGTTTTATATTCATTCAGGCTGTATCAGCAAAATATGTGCTAAACATCAAAGGACCGGTTTTGATAGTATACTAGCATATGGTCAAAAACTGAATATGTCTACATGTGTAATAAGTGAATACCATATAATGTCAAAACCAAGGAAGCCTTGATGTTTTTTGATGTACATATAAGAAATAAGCAACACGTATTCAGAAGGAAAACAAAGTTGGCTTCGAATCATACCCATAGGATTATGTGGAACTATATTGACTTATTTTATCTGGACGATAATTTTTTCTGAATTAATACATCGGAAGACACAAAGTTGACGTATCATTATGTTTTAAACTCTGTTCTTAATAGCGAGAAACAAATGTATACCTTTACTTGCACCATGTTTACTCTCTGGTCCCGAAGATCTTTGACACACTGATATACATTCACATGTCCAGTGTCTTGTCCTTGGTCATACAAGAAGTCTAGAGCTATAAATGTTCCGGTACGCCCAACACCCGCACTGAACAAAATAAAGCATAAGCTGTCGAGATATAAAGTCAAATAATTGGTCTGTTGTGTGGAAATTGTGCCTCTATTTAGTAGTCGTACTGCAACTACGATACCCAAACTTAAAAGTGTGGCATAGCCAAAACAGGAATATTCAATCTGATAATAAAAATGGTTGTTTTCATACAAATGTATGCGACTTGCGTCTTTTAAATCTTCCTTCAAGTTGTATGTTGTTGCCGGAATCCAAACATATGTATTATATCTTAACCTAATGCATTTTCAAAATAGTCTAATATTTTTGATTATATGCTATTCTTGAATTACATATCTTGAACTCTGACTTATGAAAGAATCAATTTTCATATACCATTTATCCTTTAACCGGCCGAAAAGTTCTCAAATGGAAAGGGACACATTTCGGTGCGATCTTTAATGACAAAGGCAAGTATTGAAAACAGATCTAAACGTCTGTTTTCATTTGTGACTGCATACAATTTGATAATAGATATTTTACTCCCTTTTACTGCTTAAAAAATACAATTACCTGCAGTGTACAAGCCATGTGTGTGATTTGCTTGGGTCAATCTTCCTGACCCTCCGCCAGAAGTGAAGCAAACTAGATGTTGTGTTTGGCACCCCTTTATCAGGCCAAGCGGTGTACCCGAAGTGAACAATAGATCGAGATTCTGATGAACCCTTAAATTTATAATGAAATTACGTACATTTTCAATCAAGTAATTTACAACCAATCAATCAGGTGATTTAGCTCAGACGGTGGACTTGTACACAGAAAAACACCAATACCATACGTGTGCATTTTCTATTTTACTGTCATTATTGTTATGAGGCAAGCCATTATAGTTTCTTCCTGTGAATGGGGCCAAATGTTCTAATATCGGATGTTTTTGCCAAATATTCGAATACGGGAAAACTAATACGCTTATCCGTTTAAAGAACTGAATTCTGAGACAGACATTTGTCCAAATAACAGGCATATACATTTAATAATAAAACTCTCCAAACCCAAAAACTGTGTAATACATGTCACTTAAATAGACTGCTAACTGATAGTGTGTCGTTAAATTAATATGCATGCAAGAAACAATGTTTCCAAGCTGTGTTTACAAGTCCTTTGTTCACATACAAAACTGTATCACGAGAGTTACTTGATGATTCATGGAATTTCTTATTTTCTGTCAACTTTTCCTATGAAGTCCTGAATGGTTTTGGACTGTTTTGAGAAGTGCTCGAATGGTTATAGCATATAAATAATAACGTATGTTTCATTTCTTATTATCTAACACAAATACAATTCAATCAGCATAAGGAAGAACACAATTAGATTTTCCAATAAAGTGAACTACATTTTTTTGTATTTTATGAAGATGAATTCGCATCTATTAAATAATAACAAATAGAGCAAAGTACACTGAATAAAATAAAACCATGCTATTGTTTATTGTGAAAGAAACAGTATATATAATAGCTTCATAAAGTTAAATATAAGGCTTGGCTTACTTCGCAGCAGACTTTAAAACGCCTCACGTCATAGTCAGCGTAAATTGTCTCAAACTGAGTGAATACTTTAATGTCTCCGTATTGAACAGATTCGTCAACTGGAGCCCAATACTTTATACACTTCATCTGTAAGTAAACATGGTATGAGGACAATGTAACTGTCATAAAAACTACCATGGAGTTGAAACCCAACAAACGGTATGATAATATGTATTTCCGATAAAACGCAAGTATCTGTTTCATAGTCAGCACTATTTCAAATTTACACCTACATAAATCAAATTATATATTACTAAACGATACAACAGAGCTGCTTGTTCGATTTAACCAATTCGATTGTGATTAGCGGATAATATGTCTATAGTATGTGTTACTTTTAAATTGTCAGTGAATCCTAATATCAGCACTATTTGTAGCAGCTGTACCTTATTAGAATTTCATGATTTTTTTGCTTGTCAATTGAGTTTCTGTAATTCGTAGGAAAACAATACACTAATGATCGAAACTTTTTAATTTTGCTATATTTGACGTACTATATTTGAGAAATATATATTTGTAGAACTACTCGAAAAAATTCCGAATGATCCGCCCCATTTCTAAATATGAATATGACACCTTTCAAACGTTTAAAACATATATTTTGGATGCCCTTTGAAACCAATTCCCCTCCCCCATATAGCTCTGCTTCATACCGTTCACGGGCGGCAGTTCCCTCCGTGACATTCATGGATACTTTGTTTTGTCCTGTGTACGTTAGGTGGTACGGAATTATTTTTAAAAGGTGTTAAGGTTGAATGTGGCATGTTTTATGTGTGTGTTTTATTTTCCAGGAAACTATTTGTTGTCTATAATGTCAGCGTATTTCAACCTGTTTGGTGGCTTCGGACAACTTTAACTCGCGAAAGTATCAAATAGCAAAAAAAAAGAATTGTATACGCTTTCTTGACATTTATACTCTGATGATACTTCACTATTCTCCAACCTTTGTTTGTTCCACAAGGTTTGTAACCATGGCGATTACACGAATATCTTTCTCCCAAATCATCCTCCAAAACTCAGTCATATTTTTGTGTGTAGGACCTACAAAATAAGTTTGAAAATAAAGTTATCGGTATTGTATGCTACATGTGTTTGTTAGACATAAAATACAAGGCAATGAATAATTATGACACAATTAAGTCAAAAGCATACAAATGCATAACTTAGTTTGTCTGATTGTCTGTAATGAATACTTCATGGGTAATATCAATCTTGACGGAATTATCTCAAGGAAGTCAGCACTACCAATATATCAATAAGTTACATACATCAGGATAATCACAACTGGAAGCTTGCTGCCAAGTGAAAACCGCCATATTCTAAACATGGACACTGTTTGGAAACACAGCCGTACACAGGAGAAGGTCATTGTTAATTCAGCAGTGCAGGTAAGTAGCACTGTAGATTGGTCCGTAACTAAGGAATATTGGTTGGTATTCTAATTGAACAGTAAAGGCCAACTAACGGCCGTTGAATAATGAGTGTCGTTATTAACTCGACAAAGTATTACCTTGTGAAGCAATATACGCATTTTCTTTATGGTAACCCTGGAAAAATAAAAATAAGGTTATCCTAATCTTTGAATGTGAACATAGAGTTGCATAAGAAAAAAAAGTAAGAGAACATTTCAGCATCCTGCTGCACAACTCAGAACAAACATTTTAATAATTAAATCTAACGTGACTCATAATACAGTAATTAGAATTTTTCACTAACTCATTGACAATTGCAATTAACAATTATATTACCTACTACTTTTCTAATTATATAATTTACTTTAGGAAATATTGATACTGACAATAAATTACCTTAATGTGACTTGCGTTTATATAATCGTTTGGTGGACCAGAACTAGGCTGTTTCAATATTACTCTACAGTAGTCATCTACAATTTATAACAACTATTTTATAACATTTTCCCCATTTATTATAACTCAAATATATTAATGTATGTTATATATAAATAATTACATTTCTTAGTGAAGGATTGTTCGGAATGACTTAATCCCAACATATAATTACTAAAACACAATATTGAAGTTCAGACAAAAAGAATACTGATTCTTTTAAAAGATGTGTTGTAAAAATGCTATGTAATTAATTCAAAGTTTGGGACGAAAAGAGACGTTTATTTTTAAGTAAATGGAATACTGAATTCTTACTAGGAGTATGTCATTTATTAATAAGTGTAATCAACTAAAGAAGCATCAAAGTACAACTTACATGGATACATCTCTTTGTACCTATTTTTACCGATGTTTTCCGGACTTCTCGCAGCTTTTGTCTCAAATTTCCCTTGTAACCCATACGGTATCTCCTGTCGATTAGAAATGCAGAATAATACATAGGTGAAATTTTCTTTCGAAAATAAATCTAATTAAGAAAGAAACATTAAAAGAGTTTCTTCGAATGTTAGCTCCCTCGGCAAAGCGCGATATCTTCGTATGATAATCTTTGTCAACAAGGTGCACGTCCGGAGTTTGCCTGCAAACCGCTGTAAAACACAGGTATGATGCCCGCTTGATAAGTTTTAAAAGTGACATAGTAACTATGATATGTCTACAAAATGGACCCAGATTCTGGGACCATGCGGTCATCTTAATGAATCGTGAGAAAAATGGATCAAATTATTTTTATTGTTTGTTCTAAATCGTTACATGTAGTATCGAATTTTCCTTTCAAATCGTAAGAATCAATATCCTCTATCAGTGTATCAAACGAATTCACCACCTTTGTTTTAATTGTGGGTACGGGTTAACTATACATTTGTAAATTAAAAAAGTCTGATACCTCGAATTGTCTCAAGAAATTCAAGTTGGACAGTCCATGTTTGACGTATGTTGAAAGGTCAGTCAACTTGATAGCAAGTGGTGAATTTTGGCGAATAATGGAATTGGTATTGTAATATCCGTCAGATGGACTCATTTCTGAAAATAAGTAAATTAAATGCGTTTTGTGTCCTTTATCCCATATTCGCATTGTATGGCAGAGATACTTTAAGCCTTTCATGATTTTTACCAGGTTTGTCTTCTAGGTGTGCTGTTTCAGATTCGACACCAACTTGTGGTTTTTGGTCAAATCGATAAGAGCTGGAAACTTCAGGATACTCATCTAGAATACGCATCTCTTGTGTCTAACGGTAAATAATGTTGAATTTATCCATCCCTAACTGATATGACGACGGTATTCCTAAGCGTTTCAGATTTGAAATTGGTGGTCTATACGAATTAGGTTAACGAACTAAAATTACCTATTTGCTCGTCAATTTCGTCAATATTGTCTTGTTTTGAAAGCTTGCTTTTTTCTTCATGACCTGCAACACATGATACCATATTGCACAAAACAATCGATGTAACGACAGTGTTTAATTAAATAAAGTCATTATTTCGTGTGTTTTGTGCGTTCTGATAGGCAAATAATTATAACTAGTAATGTTTTTCCAACACGAATCGTGTTAGTCCAATGGATTTACTTGCAGATTCGGCCTCAGGGGGTCATGTTAATGTAATCCATAGTTCACCAAAATGTGTATTAATCATTGGAACATCATTATTGAGTTGTATTTGGAGTGATACTAATGTAGTAATCAATTTATCAATGATTATTTTACATGCACTAGTCCTTATGATGGCCCAATCTTCGGAGTGGTAGGATTTGTTATACTATACATAAGAGCTAAAATGTTCATTTCTATCTCATCGAATAATAAATGAATTAGTATTATTTAATACGAACCATTTTTACGTGTCATAACATTCTTCTCATTCGAACTACCGAATACATCATCCGACAGTTTAGTATCGATAGGGTGATCTGGTCTGTAAATATAACAAAATGACCAACTATCAACAAATTATCTGTATTGCAGTAGATCGCGGCTGTAGTGGACCCGGGAATAGTGAACGATTGGATGAAATCAAGTAATTATTTTCACCAGATATTGAGTTTTTTTATTTCTGTATATTTATAGATGAAGTCAAAATCAGATTCCATAAATCAACTATAACCAATGTCTACTGCACACAAATTTATTATATTGAACTCTGAACGTGTCACTAGTTTTAATTCTTATTGTAATAACTGCCATATAAAAAATGAATTGAGATCAAATTATCATGCGTTCTGAAGATGAACTAGCTATAAATAAGCCAACCGTGCGGGAAAAAAATTGCAAATGTCAAGTGAATCTTACAAAAAACACTTTGCTGAAAGGTTTGCGAATCATGCAGGTGAAATAAAGTATAGTTAGTGGAAAGAATGCTTAATCAAATATACAATATATAATGCAGATGATTTTGTCAGGTTCTTCTATTTTAAAAATAGAAAACATTGTGAAAAATAAAAGCCAAATTTTAAGTTTAAGTTAAGCTACCTTGAATTGCGTTTCCTTCCCCGGATAATGAAGAAAAGTACACCTAATGCAATAGCAATTAGGACCACGGAACCTGACACACCTCCGGCGATTACAGCAATTGGGGATGGTGACTTGACAATTGGTGCTACTAAAATGTTAAATTGAAACCTTAGCTATTAACTCATAGTCTATGCATGAAATTATTAATGATAAGTGAGAGGATCAGACAACAGTAAAAACAGGGCTGAGTTGAGTAACTGCTAATAAGGAAATTACGTTTGTTCCACAAAAGATTACCAGGTTTACATTAAAATAAGCACACACAATATACCAATAATATTTCAAGTTCTTATTTTATACTCATAACATATTTGTAACTGTACAGTGAATGTACCACCATTCCCAAATATTTACATGCATATGCCCTACCGTAGAATTACATTACAGTTACAATTAAATTTGGAATTCAGTTTAATTTGTAATTTCACACTTTTTGAAGATACTTGTATTCTTGTTAGCAAATTAATTGCAAATTGATGAAAAACTGGTATGTCGCCAAATGATTCTTGCTTTCGGTTTGACGGTAAATCCCAGTAACGAAATACATTTAAAAACATACAATATTGAATTAAATCACTGATAATTCCACTAATGAAGTATGGTGACAGAATGTCGTCCTTACTGTTCTGCAATATTTATGCTCACTTTAATGGATTTCTGTCAAACAAAAGAGAAACCATCCTAACATTATCTTCAAGATTCGACATACCATAATGTTAGAGATGTAACGAATACTGTTGACGTCTAATGACGAGCTGAACTATGATAAAGTCTCACACGAAGGGAACAAAAAAAGATCTTAAAATTCTACCCGAAGTTTGATAAGTATTTGGTAAAAAGAAATCAGCTATGTCCAACAAACAGCGATATTTCACACTACTGGAATGCCAAAATAAAAACGTGATACATGTATGTGATACATGCGTATGTACTAATCAAAGGTAAGATATTAAACAGTCTAGAAACTTTTAGATAACTAATTAAATGATACTATTTACAAGGTACCTTGCATACACATCCCTCCAGTATAGCCACTAACACAACCAGAGTGACACACGCCTGTAGTCTTATCACAAGTGGTGTTTTTCTGACAATATCCGCAATCCTCTGCACAAAAGTTGCCATGTTTTCCATTCTCGCATTCTGTAAGTTTTACATACGAGGTATCACCCTATTATCTATCAACATATGTTTGATTTTTGTATTGGTTATATTGAATATGTTTTGTAAAAGAAAATTAAGTGTGTACATTTATTAAGTTTGTTAATGACATGGAACCCTAATATGTTGAAATGGGCCGGTGGCCAATATCAATGAACATCTTGTCATTGCAATTGACATGGAACCATAATATTGTGATGGACTTATATATCAAACGCACATAAAGTAGTTGTACGTAACGAATCAACAAATCCACTTTATAAAAAAATTTGACAATATTTACTTATTCATCCTTTCAGGGGATATTAGCTATTTATTATTTGATTATTAAATGGATTAGACTGACAAAATTATCTTGTATGTCGAAAACACGAAATCGAGAATTCATTTTGAATAACATAAATTGTTGTTCTTTGTAAAAATGCATTGTCTTTTTTCAGTAAAGCTCTGAAATTGTTATCTGAATAGAAACAAGTACCATCCAAACACATTTCTGTGTTATAATAGCCAGGTCCACAGCCATTACTACAGCTACCGTTGTGAATGTCACACCGTCCCATAGCACACATACCACATTTGTGTCGACAACTTTCACCCCATTCTGTATCTGGACATTCTTAGAAATAAAACAAAAAATAAATATACAATCATGTACTGATTGTTTTAAGTACTCTTGACTGGACTTCATGTACGATTCACAAAACAATTGCATTGTATCAGAACCTTATTAAACAGCAAATTGGTGGTCTAATTTCTAATTTATTCAAACTATTATGTAATACGTTTGATGCTTGTTGCTTATCTGAAGCATTTATACTAACCCTTGTACCAAGAATATCTATTGTTTACTTGAGGTGAACTTAGTTGTCTCTTAGTTTCCTCGTAGATAACATTTATGTAAGATTTGGTACTTTAGTGTATAAACAATTCATTGGTATTTCAATCGCTACTAATTGCCCACCGCTTATCGCTGACTATATCCTCTATCATTATTAAAGAAAATACACGAACAACTAATCTCAAGAAAAACAAGCTGATGATATTTATGCATCTGATAAAACTTCAAGATTTTGAAATGAATCAATTACCATATACTATACATATTTTGTTAAAATATACAAAGTACAAAATATCCAGTGAATGACTCTGATGAACTAATAATGGTCTCGACCTAAGCAATATACGTTTACGAAAAAATCTTCAAGTATGTGGCTTGGTAAAAATCGCTAAAATAACATGATATTTTACGTTATTTTCAAAGATTAAATATCAGACTTTAATGCCAAGGAACAAAAAATTCTAACCGAACGCTCAAAAATGGTGTTTTATTGCGATAAATACTACACCCCTTTATCGACTTTTCCTTATCAGCGTTAAACATCGCTAGCGTAGTGTGCATTGTATTGGTACGATATGATACTATTAATTTATAAATGACAAAAAATTGTAACAGTTATAAAATCTCTTACTAGACATCAAATCTGGGTGTGGTTTCAATTATTGAACCATAAACATAAGCGATTTTGATTGGCTATCAAAATTTAATGGTATGCGTCAAATTCGTTGATTTCATGAGACGATAATGATCCGACACTTTAATTGTTAATTGCTCAGCTTAAAAAAACACAGTAGGTGTCGCTTTCGAAATAGCATTGCCGTCTTGTTTGATGACGGATTTCAAAGCGATTTTCGGTATTTTGTAGCGGAAATAAATGTTAATCTAGGGTATTGTGCCTCAGAATTTTGATACTTGTTTTCATTTTTTTATCTATGGAGTATAACGTAATAAGCAGCGGGGTTCTGGGTACGGAACTCCATTAAAGTCAAATATCTAACGAACGGCGGACGTTATCAAAAACTGAGGCACGGTTTCCTGATTTATACATTTACAGTCATTTTAAGGCTATTTTTTTGTAATATATTCATATAAAGAGAGTAGTTATCGTTGTTCAATAATTTGTAAATTAAGTGCGATATAGATTGATAGAAGAATGTAATATTTGTTTCAAATTACTTGCAATGCACTTTATACAGTAGGTTTATTTTAGTATATGATTATGGTTTAGTTTTTAAACTTGGTGAAACTTGATTTGACCTGACATCCAAGCCAGATACTTTAAGCAAGGTTGTAGTTATATTACGTACATGCTATTGAAAATTGTTTTATAAATAATTAAATGAGTATGTTTAAAGCCAGAAATGTCTCAACCAGATTTCTACAGTGATGTTATTAATTGTTTAATATGGCATGCACATTTGATATGCGCTCTAATCTGGTGCTCCGTCAACTTTTTAGCGAACATATATCATTGCGCGGCAGTTAAACGCATTGTAGAGTTTAAGTCAGTTCGTCATATTCCCCTTATGAGAATGGAACGAAAGATTGTTTCTATTCTGTCTTTGGTCATGACTGACCTGATTCTTTCTATGATTAAGCTTTAGTGAAGTCGTCGAATGCTTGTCTAATGAATAATTTATCAACATGATTATTCTTAACGCTTTCCAAAATGATATCGTAACTCGATACATGGCGTTACTATTGATTTTGCATTATTTTTGTATGCGTATATTATTCATTCATGCGACTTTATTTTTTGTTTCCCTGGTGATCCGTGTGAATTTGGACCCTTTAAACTATTTTTATCTCCCCCGACGCTTTGCTGAATACATTTTAAAGGCGGTATATTTCTGGAAACTTTTGTCATCTTTTTTCTATTGTAATCTCATTACAATGTGTGTACTTTTTAAATATTGAAGGGAATATCCGCCAGTACATGCATGTTGTTAAATGACAATTGCATCTTGCCTTGTTTCATCTGTTTTAAACTAACTGCAACTGCCGTGCGTCTTTGTGCTTTATCCACCAATAAGTGGCACATAGCTTGAATCTTTCCTTACTCTATGTATGTAAATTACATATTTTTGCGTGTAAATGACAAATGCATCCATTCTATTTATTTGTTTGTGTGTCATCTTAAAATGTTAATGCGAACAAATTCTTATTGCTTCGTGCGTTTTACTTAGTGAATTTGATTAAGTCGTTCCTCCAGTATTGTTATACCGACATGTTAACTTCAATGATTGAAAGTTCATCAAGGCGAAACCAATTAACACCAAACAGCAGCTAGCATGAATAACGTAGACAGCACTTGTAAGAAACCAAAATGCAGTTGTCAAGTAGTAGAACGCATAAGCTAGTAAATAACATCATATTGTCATTTAACAGCATGAATGTACTGGCGGATATTCCCTTCCATATTTAAATGCAGCTCACATTATCTTACTTTGTTTGAAAACTCTTCATCGAGGTCGACGAGTACACCGTGTGTTTCAATAAATCTACTTTGTAAAAATAATTCGAATGAAGACTTATTTTTCGTCTGGTTTTGCGACATAACTTACCATTGTTTATAGTGGCTTGTCCATTTACATCGGAGATGTTTTTCTGTCTTCGAGAGTTATCAGTGCTGATTGAGATTTGGATTAAACTCAGCATTGGAAATTTAATTTATTGTGTGTGAAGATATTTTATCGAGGTGAAAAAACTGTAAGGAGATTGCGTTCCAAATGTAAAGAACAAATATATATAAACATACCTATGTCACATTGTAATCCTTTCAATCCAGACACACACAAGGGACAATATCCATTGACATTATCACATGGTGACTTACAGTTCTGATTGCATTCATTAGAACAGTTCAACCCATATGTACCATTATCACATTCTGTTTAAATGATAAATACAAATATAACTTTATATTGTATATGGCATCAAATCTTTCCATCAAACTTGGCATAAACCGACCTAGGAATTTTGTTTGGTACATTTTTTACGGTTTTGATTCAATTATTGTCTATTATCAAAAGTATTGTTTCATCTGCACTGTACGTTTTTTCATGCTCAATTACAATGTCATTTGCAGTCGCCTGCTGAGCAAATGTGAGTATGGGTAGAATATATGATGGAATGTAAGTGCAAGCATATCTCGGACAAACAGTTGAACGTGTATTGTAACATTTGTTGATACTGAAGAAAACATTGTTTGAATAAATCTAAATACAATTCAGATACAAATGCATTCTCAACAAAAATATGTTTTATATTTTGCTATACAAACACAAACTACCTTCAACACAAAGGTCACTGACTTTATACCCAGCAGCACATCCGTCTTCACAAACACCATCAGTAGTCCTGCACGATGACTTCAAACAAAGTCCACATGTATCGCTGCATCGAAATCCCCACTTTCCAGCATCACATTCTTACAATTATAAAGTATACAATACTGTAAGCATGCGCTCGTGAGATTTCTGTTTTGTTGTTGTTGTTTTATTTAATTGGGGCAAAACTATTTAGCATAGTCACGGTTGTTTGGGGAGGTTTTACGTTGTTTCTCACTAGACCTTTAGTGATGCATTATATGCTGACCAAGGCGACATGTCTACAATTTAAGCATAAACAGTATGCTCATCTACGAAATAAAACCAATAAGGGTCTTAAATGTAAGCTATGAGAGCGAATTATTGACATTTAACTTTAAACTGAAAATAGATAAATATGTTTAGTCTTGAATTGATACCTTGATTACACCTGTCTTCCTTCCAGCCTTGCATGCAACCACTCAGACATGTTCCATTGATATGATGGCAATCTTGTTTGATTAAACAGTTATCACTGCAGATTTCCTGGCAATGCCTTCCATAGCTTCCCTTCTGACATTCTACAAATAAAAAGGAGTAACGTGACATGATAATTTCGGTTGATGAATTTGTACTACTAAGGTTATAGCTTCAGCCCATGAGTCAAATTTGGTTTCCAAAAACAAACAGAAAAGTTTAACTTTTGGTGTTATTGCCACATCACCATCGTGTCGTGGTGGATCAGTCAGCATCATATTTTTGTTTTTCAGTAAATCATTAAGAATATATTTATGAATGTATTGAAGTTTATTCTGTCTTAGAGTAGAACGTTAAACAAATTTAATAACCTTCGTACCTGAATCACACTTGTCCCCGGTGAAGCCAGGCAAACAATCATTTATACAAGTTCCGTTTGATTTTAAACAACCAACGCTTTGACAATTTCCACTGCAGTTATACATACAATCTGGTCCATATGTTCCATCCACGCATTCTACGAAGTCATAGATTTTTAGTTAATGAGATCAAGTGTGTAAGTCATTATGTTAAACTGTTAGCATTTAATCATTCGTCATATTACTAATTCAAAAAAACTGCAACTACATACAATGTAAATTTGCATGGATTTCGTGTACTAGTATCAGATCTACAAATAAGACTGATCTACATAAAAATATTCATTTTCCAACCTTGTTTATAACTGGTAATACAAAATGTGGTACCTGTATTACATAGTTCTGTCTGTTTGTATCCATGTGCACAACCGGAAGAGCATGTACCTGTTACAACATCGCATGGTTCGGAATTCAAACAGTTACCACACGTTTTTGTACAGTCTACATCCCATTTGTCCATGCCACATTCTGTTAAAACAATAATGTACAATGCAACATTTACAATTTACAAATTGCTTCATTTATAGCGTCGAATGTTTCACAATAAAATCTTAATTAACGGTATTCCCATTCTGAATGAATGTGGTAGTGGATTTTCGTATTGCAGAGCATTATTTGGAATAAAAACAGTTTCGTTTTATTAAACAGATGCTGTGACAGTCAAAATACCACTGCTTATACCTTACTTGCATACATTACATATGAAAAGTACATAGACATGCACATTATTTTTATAACCGAAGTAACAGTGGCATTAAGTGAACAGTAATCGTACCCGACAATTCACCCAACATATAGTCAGATCACACTTACTTCAATGTATATTATACACATAGCTAATGTGCATTTATACACGTAAAATTGTTGTTGCTTTTGGGGCATATGACAAATATATATATCTACAAAAATGTATGTGTATGTATGGAAACAATTTATATAATTGGGAAATCCTTGATCAATTTGTTAATGTCTCGTAACGTTTGGGTTTATTGTTTAACACTGCACAAATAGTCAAGGTCATTCGGTTACTTCAATCATTATTTGGCGGAGGATGAACTAAGGCGTACATCTGTGTAGAACCACCGACCATCAATATGCTATCTGGACAGCATCCGAGCAGCGACGAGGGATGTGTTAATACTTAATTACTTATGAGGGAACTCGACCACAGAGAATCCTTAACATTTCATAGGTGTGTGGGGGTCCATCTCGGAAAGACCATGAAATGAGACTTGCATTTTGAACGCAAAATTAAGGCTAAATTACCAGTAACACAAGTTGCATTTGGTCCAGTCAATCTCCCTTCACAACCAGATGTACATATTCCTGTCAGTCTGTCTTCCATGGCCTTACAATGACATTGTAAAGAACAATCAAAGCCACAGTAGCCAGGAGTACAATCTATATTTGTGGAACAACGTTAGAATTAAAATCAAAGGACTAGTTGTATAGATAAATGAGACAAATTTAATGCCAACGTCTGAATAAAGAATCATCATTTTCTTGTAATGATATTGCTTGTCGTCATTTCAAATGGTTACAATATGTTATAGATATTGATGGAAAAACATACACATATCAAAATCTGTATTAACTTTGAGATACAATAGCATGAAATGAACACCAAGAATATCAGACAAATTACCTATTCATAATTATTCCCCCAAGACCAATATTTATGCTGTAACTATAGGAAAATATCCCATGGAAGAAAAAGAATAAGACATACACCCGAAAGCTTGCAACTCGCATATTATGGTTCGAAGGTTTTTTTCTCTGTATATTCTTATCCATCGAGTATCCTCATTCAAAAATATGTCAAGTGTTGGAGGGTTGTTGCCATTGTCGTCATGCACCAATGACCAAGTAATATTGTCAAATGACTTTTGCATCTTATAATTTTTTATACGGTCTGTAAAGTAGAAGTTACACTCCATTGTATTGCAACATAATAAATCAATGTATAAACCAGTTTAAACAAGCCTTTTAAATCAGTTTAAATCCCATTCCAGCTTAACTGCATACCATGCGGACATCATTGGGGAGATTGTGTTGTGCCTACTATTTCTGTTTATGATTGTTTATTGGGTGGATGTTGGGTATTGGGTCTGGTAATGTAATGGTGTAGGATTTCTAGTTGATGTGTTTGATACTGGAAGTCTTTTAATGTATATATCTATAGTTATCTGACCTTTTATACCTCACTGAATAATCTTAAAATTGAGTCTTTTTCTTTCGTGTACCGTACAACCACTTACTATCTAATACGGTTGTACATATATATTATACTTACAGTCAAACCTATAGGAAAGACAAAATATGGCTTTTTTGATAAGTGGTCCTTATTCGGGATTTTTTTCGTTCTCACTACTCAAAGACGTTTTTTTTAAAGAATTGTATTTATTCACAGGGTGGACTTTATCCAGAGCTCGCCACTAACACGGGTATATATGTTTTGAATAAAACGACATGTCATTGAACAGTTTCAAACAAATCTTGCGTTGTCACTGCATAGCTGATATTTATTTACCAGTTATATAGAACTATTATATTATACACTTAATAATAATCATTCAAATTATCAATAGCAATCATGTAAAGTTGTATAGATAATGTCGTTGTAGGTCAGTTCCGGTTCCTTAGGCTTACAAACGTTATTATAAATCGAGCATGATGTTTTAAATATTTACAAACACCTTATACATGTATTACCACCCCTTACCGTCCATGATGTCTTTCTTGGATATTATTTGGCCATGAACTTGTAAATTTAAATCATACAAACTTTAGATAATAAATTATTAACTGAATATGAAGGAGATCGAATCGGCAAGGTCATATACACTCCCCTGAATGATCTACAGTAAATATAAATCTCACTTAGTAATCAGGACTACCGCAGAGTCCACATATCCATACCCATATCAAGTTCAGACATGTTTTCAATATTCTTCAACTTATATACAGTTTTTTTTATTTTAGTGACTGGCATCATAAATCAATTCAAAAAGTTAAATACACTGATAGCATATAGAATGTTTCCCATTTGTTTTCACGATAAATTTGGAACCGCATATTTGAATTCAGTAAGATTTTGTACACACTTATGTTTGCCCTCAAACTATTGGCAGTGTATATTTAATGTCATTTAAATATTTTGTTGCTGTCAAAACTCTCATTTTCCATGATATAGACGTCTTTCTCGAAGAAAGCGAGGTGACGTCATTTTTTGTGAAACGCAAACCAAAACCTGGCATAAAATGATATACTTAGATAAAAAAACACAAAAGGACCATATTCAAACTTCACTCTTCACGCCTCTTTATTCACGAACATGTTGATTTTCACGATACTAACGACTTTCTCGAAAAGAAATAGGCTATTTTCGTGGAAGATGTCCAAAATTGTGTATAAATATGATGTGTTTTTATCCTAGAATGCCATACAGACCAACTATTTTGGCAAACCGAAGCCAAAATGAACGCTCCGAGTCAGTTGGCATGTTGCAAGCAGGTATGTTCAAGGCGCATGTGGCATCATACACTAACTTGAGAGACTTATTGCAGTGATATGGGCTGTGACGGACCGACTAAGAAGCTGTACACAGTCCTAAGAGTTTGACCACACATCAAGGCACCAACATTTTGACGTCGCAACTTAATCGATTCAAACCTGCTTCATAACTGCAAAACGAACAATCGGTTCGTATGGGTAAGCTTAGCAAGAAGCTTTATTATAATTGCTTAGTACTAAACAAACTCGAACCCGATAAATATTTGCTCGCGTACAAGCAATAATTGTTTGCCTCACAATCGAGCTAAAAAACTCGCAAGCTAAGCAGTGGTGAGTAATTTTTATTCACCGACGAGTCAAAATTCAACGTCAGTGGAACAGACGGATGCAAACGTGTA
The DNA here is from genome assembly GCA_964023205.1 of Lutraria lutraria. Taxonomy (NCBI): domain Eukaryota; kingdom Metazoa; phylum Mollusca; class Bivalvia; order Venerida; family Mactridae; genus Lutraria; species Lutraria lutraria. Next base: position 34,240,517 of record OZ026833.1, read on the forward strand.
TGGATACGTCGTGGTCAGAGGTACACGTAGTGTTGTATTCGTGAACTTAATGGTGGGTTTTGGGGTACTTTGCATGTGTTGGGTGGTACAAGTGAATTACAATAAGCAGTCTTGATAATTCTAAGAGGAAATATCAATGCACGTGGCTATCTAAATCAAGGGGTTCGTCCTGTGATTGTTCCTATCATGCGACGTCATTAACCTGATGGAACGGATAAATGATGATTTATATTTGCTAAAGTATTGAAAATAAAGTTGTTTTACGTGTGCAAAGGACTTTGTAAATCTGATAAAATATTATGTTCAATAATCCTCGTTGAAAGTAGCGTAAACTTTCTTTTGGCGTTCAGTGTACATGTGTAAATATTTTGCAAAACTCAGTCTACTAAGGCTTATCAGTCACTTATACGATTAAGAAAATACATTCTATGAGAAAACATTTAGTACATAGACATAACAAGAAACCCTGAACGAAGAGGGAAATAAAAACATTTCATCATAAGTTCCATAGTCACAGCTTCTAATTACATACAAAATGTGTTATAAATAAAGGTATAATGGAATAAATAACGTTATTAAACAAATGAAAACGTATGTTAGAAGAAGAAATTTAGAGAACAATGTTTGTAATACAATGTAATAGGTTTCGATAGTTCAAAGCTTCGTTAATGAACATACTCAATGAAAAACCTCGCTTTTTTTCATCCCAAAGATTGTTTGAATAGTTGGGTTTTACTGTAGTAATTTAAAGATTGAATACATAAGTTCAACTCTATAAAAGAAAAGAAGATAATACTATGTAAATACTTACCGTAGTTATGTTCGGTAAGATGTATATATGATATGGTCACCGTTGTTCCAAAGTCAATGTCAAACCAAATTGGAATCTTGTTCGCAGACACAAAACAGTTATCCCAGCCGTTCTTTAGAACTCCATCAACAGCATTTTCTGGCTGGTATTTTGATTCATCCTGTTTTTTATTAGTGGTAACACTTTTTCGAAATGCCAAATTTCGTCCTGCAAAAATAACATTTATTCAACACATATATGTTTTACATTTGCGTAGAAGATTTGATATAATATGTGTTGTTGACTATTATAAGTTTATAATTTTATAGTCGTTGAAATGTAATACAAAATAATTGTTGAATGCATTAATATGACACGTTATCTATGTTAAACAAACTACAAATTATACCATAACTTAAGTATCTACAGCAGCAAACAGAGATTCTTATAGAGTCTACCCAATTGACAGTGAAATTATGTCCCATTTCACACGACTTTGCTCAAATTCAAGGCCAAAATCTGTTTTATAAATAAATGCAAGTCAAACAAAAGTGTAAAATAATTACCTCCATATATTCTGACGTCACAAAGAATCAACTGGGATTTAATGGTGTTAAGACGTATACGCACTTGGTTACCCACCAACGGTTGATCACAGACCACGTGGATTTCTTTATCATCCGTTAATTTAACTTCTTGCTTATAACATACTTGGCTATTAGGCGGAATGTATGATGCATCTTCCTTCTTATCTTCTGGGGCATCTTCTACGTTAATTTCAAACTTGTCAAAGTACCCTGGAACATTATTTTTAAAGGTGTCAATATATTTTATGAACTCGTATGCAGTTAAAGATTTCGTGTTTAGAAACAACAGCATCTTACAAACTATTTAACGACAAGTGTTTCTATAATGAAGCGTATACAATTTCACTCGATGGGCTAGAGTATGTTTCTCATGCGATTAAGAATTAGATACAACTAGAAGCCCTAGGGAATATGCTAGGTCCAGGGTGTTGCCAGAACTGATTTGCTCCTGGAAGTAAACATATATACCGAGTTATTTCAAAATCCTTCAATTCATACAGAATGTTGTAGTCCGGAAAGAGAAAACAACTTGACCTCTAAGTATGATCTTGATCTTTGACCTACAGACCTTGGTATTGCACACGACACATCTTTCAATGCATGCAGAAGATACAGTCTGGGCAGGACTGTTTAACAATTATGCCAAAGTCATATTTATATATGTCATTTTATCAGTAAGATACAGTCTTGACAAGGTATGTTATACTCTACTTTGACGTTTGCCCTTTAAGTGTGACCTTTGACTTTAGCCTACCGACCTGGGTCTTGCGCGCGACACACCGCTTAAATTTGTTTAACAATTACACCAAGTTATTTTCAAATATGTCATTTCGCAAAGGAGATACAGCCTGGACAACAAAATCAAGTCAAATTGTATTCATATCAGTCAATCGTTCGCTGAACATTATAAAACACACAGTTTGCTTCTACACACAAACAATTGAAACGTGTATACACGAAACTCACCTTCACCAGTATCGGTTGTTAATATTGTCAGTTCTTTGATGACACGTTTCTTTGGTAACCAAACTTTCCACATAGGTTCAGATGTACTACCGGAGGCATAGTTTGTATAACTACATGTTGATATGTCAGCATCATTAGCCAGATTGGCATTTTTTTGTTGGAGTTCTGGTATGTTACTAGTATGTCTTGAAATTTGATTGTAAGCCAAGTCGGCTAGAAAATACAACGTAGTACATAAACTGTAGGAACTCATGCCTTTGTTTTAGCAATTTTAGACCCCGTTAAAATGTCTTTGAAATTACATTTTGCGCTATTTATATATATTGTTCCATGCTTTTCAATTGACTCTAAATGTTTGTTGGCCTTTTTTTTCTTAAAATGCTAAAATGGAGTCATTATTATTCTCAGTCAACGACTAGTAACTGTTATAATCATTTGGAAAAATCACTAGATAAAGATTACGTTGACAAAAAAAAAAAAAACAATGATAGTAACTATACGTGTATACAAAGATTGAAATGTGGGTAATTGACAACTGGCTAATAGTATCATAAAAATAAACAAGACAAGAGCTGCCAAAAAATACAATAAAATACACATATAACAATAGTTGGCGCTCGAGTGGTATTTTGACATCAGTAATAATGACTTTTAATCAAACATTCATGACAATTTGACCTATCGACAAAGCATACTCGTATTGTACATACGAGATTCTTTACGCAAACAAACATAATTTTAACAACTCACCGAACTGACAAGCTAGACCATACCAGCCTAATGCACAACCATTCGTACAAGCTCCTGTATCAATATTACACCCAGCATTGTTTGTACAGTGACACATATACTGACAATTAGTACCAAATCGGTGCACCTCGTTTGGTTCTTGTTGGCATCCCTCTGCAGTAGAAATATTAAAAATATAGTGGAACGGAATTACAAGTGTACACAAATTACAAAATTAATAATAGGAATTCAACTCCAGATTGGTAGCAGAAAACTCATGAAAAGTCACAAAATTACATAATTTGTAACGAGTTTCATTAGTTAGTATAAATCAAAGCGCTCATAGCGCTGGAAGAACAAGGTTTGATCCTGAGGTTAGACAGTTGCATTATCAGCAACAGAATGCCACATAGCCACGACCGTGGTCGATTGGTTTATTATTTATCGCTGAAAATAATAGTTATTTATTTACATGTTTAAGGCAGTTTGTTGATTATTGATATTGTTTTTATCAATTTTCATGAAAACTGCCTATACTTATGATTTGGACTTTTCATGTAGATTTGTTTTTTTATTTCATTGAAATACATTTTTTTAACATAATCTTACTTTCTCTTTGATATATTAGCTAATTATTTGGGAAAAAAAGTTCATATAAATAAACAAAAATATGCTACTATAGAGTATCGAACCTAGGACCTCTCACTCCGTAAGCGAGTATCCTTACCGCTGGACCACCAGTCTCCGTGCTATGAGAGGTTTGTTTTTAATATATATACAAACCGGCTGTCAATAGTTCAGCTGCGCAGTAATCTCATTTTGTTCGACCTTTGTTTTAACGTATTTCATTTGATTCCACTCATTAAGCAACATATATTACATTATAATATTTACACCAAAGTCGTTTTATATAGACAGTGTGAACCAGATATGACCGATTACCGTCTTCTCCTTGGAACTATGTTTTGGCGTTTGGTGAAGAGCTTCTTCTTTAGTTGTGATAGGGGAAGCCATGAAATATATCTTTAGATTCCGCTACAGATTTTGAGGGTCGAAAACTGGTAGTAACAAAGAACAAGGCTGCAAGCAACCCTGTTCAAAAACTGTATTTGCTGTTTACAAATTGAAAGAATACCGAGTCATTGCGCAGTGATATATGTAAAGGCGGAAACACATAAGCAAGCAAACAAGATAGTTTATTTCTGTTTTATCAATAGGCTATTAGTCAAAGTGACATATACATATTAATTCACAAACAACTAGTAACAAAACATGACAGCAGCAAAGTAAACAGGACAAATCAGAGAAACATCATTATACAGCTCCAGAGTTTCATTTTTAAGCTGGCTTCTGTGGGATACGAAAATCTTTTGATCGTAACCAGACTTGTTTTAGAGAAGGTGGATTACAAAAATGTATCTAAATACGTAAACAAGCAAACATACCGACTAACAAAAAGCATTTGTTCCAATCGTTCATCATGAACATGAAACATGTACATTTAAATATCAGCAGCATAACATTGACAAATCGATTAAAAAGGATATTCCCTGAAACTAGCACACACCGCATACATAAGCGTCAGCTTGTATTCATTCAAATTCTAAATGAATACGTGGTTAAGTTAACCATAAAATATTGATATAATTCAACACATATCGTCTGACAGTTCTATATTAACTATTCAAATATCGCATTTAGCCGATTAGTCATGTTGCATTATGAAATAAAAGAAATGTAAAACATGATTATCAATAAATTAAAATCTACGGTTTAGTACATGGTAAAGATGTTGTCATTGTTGGATGAAAGGCACGTTGATATTGATCACAAGTACACAGTACAAAATTGCTTAGCGTACGTGTTTTAAACTTAACTCTAAAATGTGTTTTTCTGATATAAATTACTTGATATAGCTCATCCTCGTATGTAATTACATATATATATTTTGATTTTTCTACATACTTGTTTGTATATGTATTACATGTATGTACAAGCATTGTACATGTTTATGTTTATTCATTGGGAGCATGAATGTGTGTTCGAGGGTGTGTGCAGGCGTGAGAGTGTATGAGTGTAAGTGAGGGGTTGCTTGTTGTCACGTGACAAAATAAAAAATATCTTTGCATATCTTTGTAACGAGATACGTATATGATTAAGTTACTTAATAAAAATATGTTCTGTTCTTCTTTAAAACTTAACTCTAAAATTTAATGCATTCGTATGCATTCAATTTGTTCACATTTAAACTAACTGATTATATAAACATTTTAACTACATGTACATCCAAGAAGGAAGTCAACATTACAATGTAATGTAGTAACTATGTAACCATCGTTCATAGTTTTGTTGTAAAATGTTTTTACAAAAAAACTAGGTCATACCAAAAACTGAATACTTGCACAACTATACATGCGTGTTCTTATAAATTATCTTTATTAATTAATCGTGGGCAAAAATTTCGTGAGAATGCTTTAGGAAAATCATAAGATAAGATGTATCGTGTTTCAAATCATTGCCTTATAATAATTACCCTGATAAATCTAAGTTTTAGTCCGCCTGAAAATCATAACTACATTACATGATTGTAAATGTGTTTGTATTTATGTCTTAGCATATTTATAACTATATGTTAATCCTTTTGATTGATAAAATAATATATATATTTGTTTATGATATATTGATTTGTTCATTTTGATTTGTTTTATATTCATACATGCATTAATTTTGCTGTTGTAAAAATGTGTACTCACGTTTATATTGAGGATAATCAAGTTTAAATTATATGTTCATCCTCTTGATTAATATTATAATAATATGTTGACATATTTATTCACTTTGCTAATGTAAAAAACTTATTGATTCGATGTGACATTATTTATAATTATGTTGTTTAAATTGCATTTTGTACTGATGATGTACTTTGTACAAGTCGAAATAAATGTACGTTCTATTCCGTTCATGATTATGTTTTAGAAAATATTTGAACACTGTCTGGTACGTGAAACGGTGCAGATTTTCCGTGTTACGGTGCTTCCATCCAGGATGGCGGAGGGAGAAACGACAAGAAGGTACGTGTCATTTTATATCGATGTATTTATACAAATACGCTATTTAGAAGGAGAAGAACAGTTGCATCTAATTTTCAAATAAATTCCCTTTAAGATCAATATATTCACCACGTCTGTTGCCTAAGGTTTATATTAATTATTTGCTAAAAACTTTAAGGAATAAACCACGCAAATTTCGAACCGAGAGAAGTGGTAAATATTATAGCCAATCTCCGTACAAAAGCCACTATTCTTGGAGTGAATACGCTTGTTTGTTAGCGTATGTGTATAGAATCATTCATAGAAATACTACATTTTCTCAATTACTTTGTTGTGCCTAAATTTGTCTATTTTCTGTTTCGTCAACACGACGGTGCAGACACCTAACAACGGTGCAGATTTTCCGTAAGAAATGAGACGGTGTTGCCACAAATGAGACAACGGTGCATACATCTACAACAAAATGTATACGGTTCAGACACTAGATAAAAGAATGTAATGACACCATAGATCTGTTGTTACATTTTAAGAGATGTGCTTAAGTACTTAGTTTTAGTTGTTGCGTGCACATTAATCACTAGTAATGCAACTTCTACTGCGAGTAAAAATGTGACATCGATATGAAAAGTCTTTGTTTATAGATAAATAGAATACATAATAGGTTAATTACAAATATTCTTTTACTAGTTTAATGCACACATTCAGTAAAAGCTGTATTCATCGATGTTTTGAGTTACTAAGTATGACTTAGTGAGTAAGAATTTTATTTAAACCAGTAAGTTGACAAGAAAAATATATAGTGTCTTTGAGGAAAATATCACCAACTAAGAAGATATAGCATTTTGCCATGTCCGTGTATCTATTACTTGCCATTTCTATTTTGCAGGGATCATATGTTTGACACAAGCCGATTATGCAGAGGAAAGGGAAAATGTAAATTAGGGAAAACGATGTATTTCTAAACCGGAAGAGCCAATAAGATGCCCTACCACTGTGAGAGAATAGCATTGGTCTCACGAATAAAAAATTTGTATTGCCACATGTTCGACGTGGATAAAATCTTGAAACCTTAAGAACCTAAAGATTAGAGATACTAAATTGAAATAGAAACGATACTTTTGATGAACATACATCTACACTTCTGAGTTTAAAAAGGCTTGAAATAACATTCATATTGTCCTGACTCCGGATGGTGGTAGTGCTATATTTAAATTGTACTTTGTGCTCGTCTTACACTTTCGTATTGCAAATTGGTTATTTCATTTACATAATTATCATTACAGTGAAACAAATAACATTATTTCATGACCAGGAAGGTAGCTTAGTCTGTTGAAATACAGTCAAACCGACTTTAAAGTTGACTGCCAACTTATAATACCTGTTGTTTCTCTCTAATCATCAATTTGTGGTGTAGATTAATTTGAAATGAGAGATCGCCTGTCAACTCTGTCAAGTATAGTCATTATCGAGCATGCTTTTCACATAAGATTTACTTAATTTTAACAGTGCTAGAAAAGTTATTTTTCTAGCGTTAAAAGTATTCTGAGTATTGTTATTTGGCCATATTTTTATGTTAAAAATATAATAAATAAATAATACCATAAAAACAAGTTTTTATTTACATTCAGTTGTGATCATTTGAACATGTATACTAAAAGGAAATCACTATGAATCAGGAATAAATCACAGTAAGAATCGCAGTACATATAATACCTGAAAAACAACAATATATACATTTATTAAACAAGTAAATATTGCGACATACCAACATTTTCCATAAAAAAAGCAATTAGTCGCACGGTTTAATGAAAAAAAACAGTAGCAGCACCTTTTCATAAGTATAGATATGGAACTGACTGGAAAATAATACGTCTTCGATCACTCAATTTTTCAAGATTTTGCTTTAAAATACATGTATACAGTTAGCTGATAAGGATACCGGATTTCAATAAAAAATTATGAAAATCGTATATCTGAAAACTGATCGAAATATATAATATAATAGATATGCCTCATGAGAGATTTTCTAGTAAATGTCTTCTTGCATTTTCAGATTCAAGTTTCCTTTTATTATGCTGTGCTCTCTGTTGGGCTTCAGGGGACCAGCACTCAATATAAGATTTCCGACAACACTGTACTATATGGCTGAGATTCTATGGATATGAAAAAAAGTATGTTAAAGAATTTAACAAATAGGTACAAATGAAGAAAATAATGTATTTGAAAATTATATGCTTCATTTCTTTTCATCTAGTGTCTGAACCGTATACTTTTTGTTGTAGATGTATGCACCGTTGTCTCATTTGTGGCAACACCGTCTCATTTCTTACGGAAAATCTGCACCGTTGTTAGGTGTCTGCACCGTCGTGTTGACGAAACAGAAAATAGACAAATTTAGGCACAACAAAGTAATTGAGAAGATGTAGTATTTCTATGAATGATTCTGTACACATACGCTAACAAACAAGCGTATTCACTCCAAGAATAGTGGCTTTTGTACGGAGATTGGCTATAATATTTACCACTTCTCTCGGTTCGTAATTTGCGTGGTTTATTCCTCAAAGCTTTTAGCAAATAATTCATATAAATCCTATGCAACCGACATGGTGAATATATTGATCTTAAAAGGAATTTATTTGAAAATTAGATGCAACTGTTCTTCTCCTTCTAAATAGCGTATTTGTATAAATACATCGGTATAAAATGACACGTACCTCCTTGTCGTTTCTCCCTCCGCCATCTTGGATGGAAGCACCGTAACACGGAAAATCTGCACCGTTTCACGTACCAGACAGTGTTGAATAAAGCTTATACTACACATTAAGATAAACCGATAACGGTACAGAAGTAAAAATAGGAATTCATAGGTTTAAACAAAATGTTTAATTTGACGATTGTGGCAAATAGATACGTATGTAAGCAATTTTTTAGTGCAGATAGTTTAGAGTGCCTGTGCCATTACAACATGATCGTTTAAGTTTTAATATAACGTGTTTCATATTGATTACTAAGGCGTAAAAAGACATATAGTTTTTGTTTGTTTACTGATTCAGAACACGGGTAACTGTATCATGAATAGATTATAAAAATTTAAAAAAAAAGATAAAAATAAATATTTATTATTATGTTAACAATGTATATTTCAACAAAAATCCCAAGATTTTTAAAGCGTCAAAAAAAACTTTTTGGCTAAAGATATTTCCAGTGATCGATTATATTCATAAAACATATTGTTAAAACAACATTCATGCAAAATCCCAGAGAAATCCGTCGCCTAGTTCACGAGTTATGCCACAAAATGCAAATAATTCTTCGGGACGATCACTGAGGTGATTGTTACATCCACTAAATTTACATAAAATAGACGATATTTAGTCTTAACCGTTGTGTACAAACATAATGAACAGCTACACTTAGAAAACACAAATGTTGGAACACATTTACCCCCATGACAATTTATAAATTCGTTACATGTGAACAAACTCTCGGCTTTAATTTTTATCCCCGAAAGACTCCATTTTGGTTCATATGACGCGCGTGCTATCCATTTTGTGACAACGATTTTCATTGGCCGATTTCAAAGGGGTTTTCCCAGATGAAATGACGTACGTAGAAAAATTTGGTTCCCGGCCAATGAAAACGAACGTTACAAAATACACTGGGATTTCTCTAGAGTCATCGACAGAATGAAGTTTTTACGTTGATATTTAGATAAAATCGGAATTTAAACGCTGAATTACATGTTATGAAGGTAACATAATGTAAATAAATAAAGCTTTCAATACAGGAATATGTTTTCGTTCAATTACGGCCGTAACAAAGTACATTCATTTGCATAAATTCACCGGATTCCTTGATGAAATTGATAAACAAAAGTCACCTCCGCGATCGTCCAGAGATTTTTCGTTGAAATATACCTTGTTAATATATTAATAAATATTTTTATTTTTATTTATTTATTTTCATATTTTTATAATCTATTCATGATACAGTTACCTGTGATTCAGAACGTTTATTTTATAAAAATCGCTGGAGAAATATTTTCATTTTGAGTAAGTCTTATAATACAAAAGAAAGCTAGCAAAACAGTCTACACAAGCTCGAGTAGTCACAAATCAGTTTAAAATAGGATCAGCAAGTACATTCTCAAATGTATACACGGGCTTCCTCAGAGATTTAGGGAAATTAGTCCTCCACATTGATATTGATCAAAATAGGAACATACAATGAACGCAAAACGAGATAGGATCTATACTATTACTTCCTTATGTCTTAAGTAGACATATAAATATACATGCACAATAGTTGTACAACTGATACTGATCAGTCTAACATTCGACCAACCTAAATGTACATGGCTATTTAGATTTGATTAGTTTATATTATGTTTATATAGGGTTTTTATGCCCCTTTTCAACGGTCAGAGTCATATGAGGCGGACAGTTCACATAAGCATCGTTCCTAGACTCACATCCTCCTTAGGCAAAATCCTACTTTCTCACATAAAGAGACATGGTCTATTTAGATTTGAAGTAGTTTGTTTAAGTGGTTATAGCACATGTTATAAACATGTAGTTTACGAAGTATTCATACATGTATGTGTTTACCATCACGAATCTATTAAAACTTTTTCAAATTAATATTTTTTAAATGAGAATGAATGGAGTCAACCGGTGCGTCCGCGTGACAAATGCTTAGCTGCGAAGAAACGATTCGAATACTATTAATTTGATATGAATTATGACAACAGTCATATCATGTCGGATTAAAATTATGCTATAAAATAATAATTGTTGTATTAGAGCTATAAATATATTAGACCGACAAAATAGTTGCTCTCGACGACAAGTTTAAGAATAAAATAACTACTGATATGCATTACATAGAATACTTTATGATTAATAAATGTTAGGAAAATAGTAAATATTGCTAAACTGATCAAATGTGTTATGACCGTTCGCTCTAATTCACATTACACGTGTTTTGAATTATAAGATTTACCTTCAATTATCTGTGTGTCCTCATGTCCACATTCCTGTTTGTTTGTTTGTTTGTTTGTTTGTTTGTCTTTGCCATATTAAATAAGGTGCAGATGGCCTAAAGCAATGTACTTTTCAGAATTAAATGTTAACTCTCTTTTTTCAACGTTTAAATGACGAGATGTAAGTGATGATTGGTACTTTTGATTTGAGCTCAGGGTCACACGTAAATTAAACTCGAAACCCGGACTTGACTAAAAAACTTTTTGTTCTCTACTTAATTCATTTAGTCATTAAGCATGTTTGACATATGCGTGGGTAGATATATTGATTAGTTAACTTGAATACTATAAAAAAATATTATTTCTGAAGTTATATATCAACTCCACTCAATGTACACAAATTTATAAAAGCATAATCATACTTGGTCGATTCAATGGTATTCAAATATACAAATGCATTATTTAGTATAGAAATACGTAGTGAAAATGTAGAGAAAAAATGAATAGTGAATATGTTACAAAGTATCAAAGTTTCTTTCCATCATGTACCATTAGGTCTGTAAATCATGCAGATTTACAATTTGTCTGTAAATCATGCGAATTTACAATTTGTCAGATTGACATTCATGATATGTTCTGTTGGTTTAAACGGTCCAGTTTTGGGAAGTAAATATATCTGTCATTCGGAATAAATTTGAGTAAAGAAATAAGCAAATAAAAATATTACCCGTGAGTAAAGTAATATATAGAATCTGAATCATAGGTACGTATTATATCGTTTTTGAGCAGACAGATAAAAGTAAAGTTCTAATAAAGTTATTGTAAACTCAACAACATTTCAAAAGCATAATTTTGAACATTTATAAAAAGCACCAAATGATCACTAAGTGATATATATATAATATATATCACATTAATTACAACTTCCTCACTGATAAAGTGTCGTGGGTTCGAGCCCCGCTACTGACCGTGTCTTTTTATGTAATCAAGTAGGCAGTAGCTTACGGAGGATGAGACTCTAGTACTGGTTCTTCCCAAGAGCGATGCTTAGGTGAACTGTCCGCCTCATATGACTCGATAAATAGCTCGATATATATATTTATCTCCACAACTACTGGTTATACATAGATATATATCGCATGTCTTATATCAAGCCGTTGACATAGCTCGTTCTGAATGTACACAGGTTGAAATAATTTGACAAAGATCCAAGTAGTTGATGGAATTGTCATTTATTTTAAACATAATAAATGACGCATAATACATCACAACTTTACAACATACATATGAACTGCTTGGATAACATATAACAAAATTTCATCTATATATAAAACAACATATGAACTGTACATGAAGAAGGTGGTGCAACAAAGGTGGCTGGAGGGGTGGTGGCGGGTAATAAAAAGTTCAATTAACGAAGAGCTCGTTTTTGCGTAATTAAATCCTTTCAAAGGGTGAAGCGTGATAACTACACCGTTATGAAAGTTACTTGTTAAAGGTTAATCCCCGTTTTTCCCATGAGGTTTAAAGGTATATGCCTTGATTCTTACATTACATTAGTTTGTATATAAAGTATTTTATGAAACATAAAAGTATATTTATCTCCACAACTACTGGTTATACATAGATATATATCGCATGTCTTATATCAAGCCGTTGACATAGCTCGTTCTGAATGTACACAGGTTGAAATAATTTGACAAAGATCCAAGTAGTTGATGGAATTGTCATTTATTTTAAACATAATAAATGACGCATAATACATCACAACTTTACAACATACATATGAACTGCTTGGATAACATATAACAAAATTTCATCTATATATAAAACAACATATGAACTGTACATGAAGAAGGTGGTGCAACAATAATAGCCATCAAGTATGTTTTACACAATCTTATAAAACATACTGCACCACCCAAGGAAACGGCAATTGCATCCATGCTAACAATTTCGAGATGATGCACGTAAAACAAAAACTGACACACTATTAAACATATACATTGGTAAACAAAAACACATGACTCTTTATCATGAAACTCAATGATACAGACAATACTGAATTGATAACGGCAATACTGAACAATTTATAGTAGTGTAAGTTAGTTAGTTACACAAAGAACCAGTAATGCACTAATAACATGTGTACGGTAACATCAACCATGAGAATTAATTACAAAAACATATGTACTAATAACATGTGACAATAACCATCAAAGAGACAGGATATGTAGGCAGCCAAATGCTGACCCTTGCATTACCAATTACATCATGGTATACATTCTGAACCCTATGTTTGGTACTAAACTATACAATGTCACAAGACAAATGTTACATAACTATGATTACTAACAATTACAAGGCAGCCATATGCTGACCCTTGATGATAACATGATCATGCAAAATCAACAGTATAAAGTTCTATGCAATAGGACAAGTGAGACGGTGGCAACTATTAAGTATGACCCCTATGTAACTAACAATGTATGCAACTCTAACATTTAAGGCAGCCAAATGCTGACCCTTAATGGTGTTTTAGAGAATGCTTTTGCGGTCACAATATGGCCATTAAGGAGCCAAATTGATGTTTAAAATTTGAATGCATTGATTCTGATATATCTTTGTATGGCATTAGACTGCCAACGGCCTAATTGTTGAATAGCATTCTCAGACATTCCGTTTTTCGCCGCTTCTGTAGCAGCGCCAATGCGAAAACTATGGCCTAGGTAAACTTTTGGGTTCAGACCAATAAACTTTATAGCTGCTGTTAAATGTGATGAAACAAAACTGTGAGGTACTGGTTGGCCAGACATGAATGTAAATAAAGGGCCCGATTTATGGTTGTAAATTGACACATAGTGTTTTAAAGCTTTAACAGGACAGAACTGGGAATGCCCATTAGAAGTGAGAGTAATAATTAAAGGTTGACTGTTCTTCATATGTTTGTAGTGGTGGAGTGAAATTTGAACAGATGAGTCATCTAAAAACGCAATATGTGTTCTTTGTATGACATTAACAGTTTGGTCCATAGACCGTACCACTAATTCACCAAGACGCATGAAGCCATGGAATGCTAGAAGAAATATTGCCTTAAGCAAAAATCTATCATTAGCTGAAGGCACAGTGTGTTGAATGGCTGAAATCAATTTCATGAGAATAGGTTTTGTAATTGGCAGTCTAGTGTCACATGTTTTGCTAAGATTGTGAGCGCCTTTCAGAATTTTCTTTACAATAAAGGAATGAGTAGGGTCACAAGCCTCACATAATTTGTGAACATAGCTTATAGCAGATATATGTGATGTTATAGAACTAGAACTGTAATTGGTTGAGAATAGGTGGCCAATGAAATTGCAGATAAGTATGGATGAACATGGAAACTTGAATTCTATAGCATGAGCTTTACAGAAATCTATCAATAATGTCCAACTTCTAAGGTACATTCTACGGGACGATGGAGAAAGTGAACATTGCAACAACTGCTGAGTTGGTTGTGTTAAATGTAGATCATGCTGGACGGTATCTCTGTTGCTTGTGTATCTAACCATGGGGCTAGTTTTTTGGCCTCCTGAAATTTAAAACGAGACAAACTGTCAGGTATAACATTAAGCTTCCCTGGGACATGTTTTGCCTTAAACATGATATTGTTTTGCATGGCTGCAATTACTAAACGACGCAATAGTCGCATAATAATCTTGTCCTTGCTGGATTGTTTGTTAATGATTTCAACGACAGCCATATTATCCGAAAAGAATAATATTTTATGGTTTTTGAAAGATGGACCCCATACTTCAAGCATCAGAACTATTGGGAAAAATTCTTTAACGGTGATATGATAATGTGCATGAATATCTAGCCATGGCTTGGCGAACCATTTAGAACCAAATACCGCTGCATAGCCTAGGCTACCAGAGGCATCTGTATGCATGTGTAATTTTTTAGATGATTGCCATTCTGTTTGCAAGAAAATGGACTTTCCATTAAAATGTTCAATGAATAATTGCCACGCCTTTAAGTCAGCTCTTGCCTCACAATTTAATCGGATGAAATGATGAGGTTTATGCACATTGCAAGTCAGGTCAATTAGTCTGCGTAAAAAGGCCCGGCCGGGAGGTACTACTAGCCAAGCAAAATTTAACAAGCCTATCACTGATTGTAAATTTTGCAATGTAATTTTTCTTTTGCATACTATGGTGGCTAGCAATTGACGTATGTTAATGAGTTTTTCATCCGGTAATCTGCATTCCATACTGACCGAGTCCATCTCGATACCATAGATGGTAATCTTGGTAGTCGGAAGCACCGTCTTTGACTGTTTTAAAGGAATACCAAGTCTATAACATAGCTGTTCAAATTGTTGTACATCTACTAAACATTTACCAGTATTTGCAGGACCGATAAAGAAAAAATCATCAAGAAGATGAGACATACCATATGCTTGGTATTTATTAAGCATAAGCCACTGTAATGCGGTACTTAATTTTTCAAACAATTGACAACTAGACCTAGCCCCCATCGGGAGACATTTATCAAAGTAGTATTGGTTATTCCAGATAAAACCTAGGAAATGGTAATCTGATGGGTGAATAGGAACATTTCGGTAACCATCTTCAATATCTAGCTTAGCCATTAGGCTGTGAGGGCCACACTTTTGGATCAATTGTATAACATATTCCACAGTTTCATATTGAACTGTAACATTATCTTGCGATATATGATCATTGACCGACTGACCTCTAGGGAAGGACAAATCATGTATCAGCCTAAATTCACCTTCTGTTTTCTTAGGAATAAGGCCCAATGGTGAACACACAAAATTAGAGAAAGGTTTCGTAGTAAAAGGGCCCGCGATACGCTCTAATTGGAGTTCTTTTTGAATTTTTGAATTAACTTTATCTGGATTCTTGGTAACTGATAAATGGTTTCGTTCCGTCGACACTGCAGAGAAATCAGAGCAGCCTATCTTAAACCCATTTTTAAAACCTTCAACTAAGTAAGTCTTGATTGATTCATCATAGCCTATTAATTCTGCCTCAAGGATATCACTTTTGATTGGAGTTGGCACTTTTATTAAATGCAGCATAGGTATTTGTTTTTTGAGGTCTGGAGTGATCTTTTTTGGGACATGTATGGCGGGGATGGGGTTCTTTGCATACTTGGCATATGTGTTTGTATTGACACGGCGTGAATTTACATTTTGAGCCATTATTGTAGTTGAAACACACTCTATTTGATGTAGTGTTTGTGGAATTTGGTTGGGCACGAAAAGTACGGTGTAACGTGCAAGCACGAACCATAAATTCTGTGACAGGCAGCTGCCATGGCACTTTGTTGGCCTGACGCAACTTCCTGAAATTATCGTCATAGTAACGCCATGCGGCGTCACCATGGGACGCACCTACATCCCTAACCGTAGCACAATACTTCAATAAATTGGCTGCCTCAGAAGGGTATTTCTCTATATATACGGACATGAAAATTATAAAAGCAGATGTCCACTGATGCAAAGTTAATTTAGTTGTAGATGGGCTTGCATTTTGTAACTGAATGGAGTTACTGGCGATTTGTATAGAGAAATTGTCATCTTTATAATTTGGTAATAGACATTTCATCTCTACAAATTGATCTGCCCAAATTTGTGTTTTTAACCTTATTGGTAAATTTGTCCCCAATGGGATACCCTCTGATAGGGAAACTGGTGTAGGGGGCTGGATATTTGATGCCACCGACTCACCTGCAAACAGATTTTGTAAGAAATCACTGAACTGGGCAGGTGGTCCAGAAAGTCCACTACTTGCAGGCTCACAGTCTGCCTGGGGTTGATCCCTTACATCCTGCTGACTGGTGGATGGTTGGATAGTTACAGGCACTACTTCCTGTTCCTCGTTACCACTATTACTCGCTTGTTGCCTTAACATGGCAGACGCTAGTTTATCATAATCAATCTGCACTTGTTGAAGTTGTTCAGTATCACCAGAACTTGCACCTGTCTTGCGTTTTCTTTTGGATGCTACTTGTTGAGCCCTTTGGCTCCCCCGTTTAGGCGGCATCTATAATCAACAATTACCATAAATCATTGAAGGTAATACATACTGATGCTGGTTTACAGAAATATTGGCATGTTGCCTGTACAACAAATATAAAACCCGTGAGCTGGGCTAAACACAGCACCATAACATAATAACTTATGGTCCATTCTGGAAATGGATAAAGTTGTTGACTCAAAATAATTAGATTCACCATAATGCATCTAACATATTATACTCAATGAAATGATATGATTATATGCAAATATACAGGAGCATCATATATAACTTATAATTAATATTAATTATGCCAGAGTTCATTTGCCTGGCAGTATTGATCGCCAATAAAGGGTAATGATAGCCCAAATCAAATTTGTGACTATAATTATAAACTTATCACCAATAGTGGGTGATGATAGCCCTAATCAAATTTGTGACTATAATATCTTATGAACAGATCACCAATAGTGGGTGATGATAGCCAAAATCAACTTGTGAATCACCAATAGTGGGTGATTATAAGTTTAACCCCACAGCAACAATAGTGGTTGCTGATAGGTAAAACAAAATACATGGCATTTATAATCTATCACCAATAGTGGGTGATAATAGTTATAAACTTAATTACAGGTACCTCGACAAATCATAAATCAAAATTGAAATAACATCTAAGATGAATGGCATTTCACCAATAATGGGTGAAAGGCATCAATAATCTGTTAAAATGCATAGAACATGACAAGTCGAAGGCATAGTATTATTAGAAATAATACTTATATTAATAGCATAGTACTTAGCTTGAGTATAAGCCTACTGCATATCACATGTATGAAATGCAAGCTAAGATGGTAAACGTCTGGCGACATGGAGGATTGCACTTTTCACACTCTGAAGGTATTTGTTCATATACACAGTGTTGCATCTGGATCGATGTATGTGAACCCCATCCCTATGTAAATACTTCATGTCGGGGTCCCAAAAACCACGATGATGCCAAAACTTGACACTATCTGCAGCCTGACATAAGTTGATCAGACTGGTGTTGAGTTCTAAGACTTTACCATTGTATAAATGTCCCACTTTTCGGGGATGACGACGTAATACCTGTCCAATCACCACTGTCGAAATATTCTTTGATGTGATCAGGAAGTTAGCAAAAGAGACTATGTCCCTGGCAATGCTAGCAACTGATTTCGTGCTGGAACACAAGTCATTCCCACCGATTTGCAAAAAACAGATGCTGGGTTGGTTCACAATATCGAAATCCAGTAAAACTCTAGACACAGCTAACTCCGGTATACACAGGCCTCCTTTACATTTAACCAACACCTCAAATTCGGAGGAGTTAAGCCTAAGATTGTTATTGCCTTGTACACTGTCCATGTATTCCTTTAATCGACGAATATAGGAATGACCCATTAAAATCACTTTAGTTTTTCCATTGCGATCCTCCATGGCCGACTAGTATAAATATTAAATCCAATCAGTGTCAAAATTAATAACGATAACTGATGATCACGCTGTATAGCAATGTCAAGGTCACAAGTACCTAACCGACGCTATCCTAAAATATCCAATATAACTTGGAAATAGTCCGTTACTAACCTTGAAATATACCACAAAAGTGTTCAACACAAGTTAAACAATTGTATTACGCAAATATTGGTTGACAAAATCGATATAAAAGTAATAAAAAGTTCAATTAACGAAGAGCTCGTTTTTGCGTAATTAAATCCTTTCAAAGGGTGAAGCGTGATAACTACACCGTTATGAAAGTTACTTGTTAAAGGTTAATCCCCGTTTTTCCCATGAGGTTTAAAGGTATATGCCTTGATTCTTACATTACATTAGTTTGTATATAAAGTATTTTATGAAACATAAAAGTATATTTATATACAATTTCATATTTGATTTAAGTTGAAAGGGCCACACTGTATGTAGTACCGGTATAAATTAACAGGAAAACACTGAAAAACAACTAAGAACAATTATAAACATTAACTTCACAAAAATCTAAAATTTATAATCAAAATCCAAAATAGATTACAAAATATAAATTATAACTTAAAAAGTTATTCTGAAACTTTAATGTTCAACCATGTTATTTACGTTGATACGAGGGATGATCCAAAATAAACAGGACTATCGCTCTCTTGGCAAAACCTATGGTTCAATTGTTAATAAATAAATATATTTACCTGTCTGTTGCAAATATCCAATTAAACATAAGAGCACTGTCAACTCTATTGTTAATATTGTCACTTCAATTTTCGCCATCGTGTTGCTTGCGAAATTTCGAAGACATAACTAAAATATTTTTCCAATGCGGAAGTAAACTATTTTAATCATGCTGATCATTTAAACTTGTACGTCGTCCGCCTGTTATATTTACAGCTTGGGTAACGATCCGTAAATTGTATACAATGGCATAAAATATCTTTTTAAGGTCGACGTTTTTGTGGGCGATATATAGCTATAGATACTTTTTTAATCTGTAAATTAACTTTTGCATGTTTCAAGTTCAAGTTTATTTCATTCACTCAGCATATATATACATATGAAATGAGTGTACAGTATGAATTTAACATATATAATAGTAAACCAGGTTGTACATGTATGTAAAACTATAAGAAATTAAATACAGTGAGAATACATAAGATTTACATCGGAACACTTAATAAAATAAATAAAAGTTATGTTGAATAATATTTAGTCAGGTGGGTTTTTTGTATGCTCAAGAATTTTGCTAATACATTTACCCAATTTTACGATATTGTTATTCTTTTCTGTGTTCATAATATTTTGGAAAGTGTAGATATTTGGATTAAAACAAAGTTTAGGATGCAGAATAGTTTTCCTATCTTCTATGAAGTAACAGCACTTAAATAAATAATGAAATTCATCGCCTATTTCGTTTTTACGACACAAATTGCATTTTCGCATAGAAAATTCTTGTTTAAACCAACGACCCTTTTCAATAGGTAGGTGATTATTACACATTCTAAAGTTTATAACTGATCTCAACAATTTACCATCTAAAACATCTAAATACTTTTAAAAGCCATGTTCTTTTTTTATAAATACGGTAATTAAAACACTTGTTTGAAACACTGAATTCTGATTGCCATTTTTGTAAAAACTGTATAGAGGGAATATTTTCAATAGTTGTTTGCAACGTTTTCTTCAAACCGTTATAAAAATGATTTTGCCAAATATATTGTAGACCACATTCATCAAAAATAGACTTAATAAAATTTAACCATATAAACTTATGATTGTTTTGGATAAAGTCTTTGAAAATAACTTTGTATACAACAGAAGACAGTTTACAATTATTTGATATCATTTCAAACCAAAAACCGACAGCTATTTTCTTAATTCCAATTGATAACGGTACTCGGCCTAAATCTCCATATAACATAACATTTGGAGTACTAGTTTTAACATGTAAAATCCGTTTTAATCAATCCGTATGCACTTTTTCTATTGCTGACAAATCTCCAAAACCCCAAATTTCACTACCATATGTAAGAATAGGGACAATTGTATTATCAAAAAGTTTCAATTGACATTTGATGTTGTGGTCTAAATTTCTAATTTTTTGATGAAGTCCAAAACAATGCCTTTCTCGCTTGTTCGATAACATGTTTTTTCATTGATGAAAATTTCCTGTTTTTATGACTACTTTAAGAGTTTAGTCATGTATTTAGGTTAAATAATATCTAGCTAAATACGGGACAGATACTATTTTGTTAGACTAGTATGTTTAATAAAGGTTTTACATACAAGTATATTTTAGTAATTATATACTTTTGGCGATGTTAACCATACATGTAAAGGGAATAAAATAATTTCAAGCGCGGGCGCAGACAATTTATCATTCATTGTATACAATTGATAAGCAGAAGTACGAAAGGACGGGCGACATACTTCATACGACAGTGTGAGACTTGAACGATTTGTAAAAAGATATACAGTCAAACCTGTATTAGCAGCCATTTCCGAAAAAAAGTCACCTTGTGAATAAATGCGATTCTTAAAAAAGCATCAATGATCAATAACACAAAATGGCCTCTGAACAAAAGCCAACTATCCATAACGGTCACGTTACGTCTATTCCAATGATGACCTTTGACCACAGGTTTAACAATACAGTGCAGTGAAACCTCACTTACCGCCTCATTAATACGACCTTAAATTTTCGGGCCGGTTTTCAATATTTAATATAAATAGAATTGTTTATATCAATACATTTAAGACTTTACAGTCCATGAGAACTTTAAACATAATTATGGTAATATTGTTATTGATATTCATCAAAAGTTGTCTTTTGCAGATATAACACATTTAAACATACGGTCAATAACAACAATGATAATGAATAAATAGTACGTGAAAAATATTTCGGTAACATTAGGACATTTGATTTGGCCTGAAGATGGTCCTAACGTAGCGGTTTGCCTGCATGTAATATGAAAGTGACAACGAAATACTTCAACATATTCCGGACACTGGAATGAGACTTAAGTGGTACACCGATATTACAAGCCACTTGGACCGTACGAATCGCACTTAAAGTCGTAACGAGATTCAGGTGTATGATAAAAGTGATGTCAAGGAAACTAATTCATATCAGATAACAATTTATATACATATCTAGAGTACGTAGCTTTGTCATAAAATATTTTTAATGTATGCTTTAGGTGCATACAACAGTTAGTAATATAATGCCTACCGGTCTACTGTAAACTATTATAATCTGAATATAATCTGAATATTAGTGTATGAAGTTTGTGTTTGTTGGGTGAAGTTCCTTTGATTGTTTGTTTGTTTTAGTTTTAAACCCCTTTTCAACAGCCAGAGCCATATTCCGGCAGACAGTTCACCTAACCATCTTTCCTGGAAAGAACAAGTACTAGACTTCCATCATCCGTAAGCAGCTGCCTTTTTTCTCACATTAAGAGACATAGTCGGTAGCTGGGCTTGAACCCACGACCCTCAGTGAGAGGTTAGGATAATTTGAAGTCAGCGACCTTAACCACATTACCAGGATGTCAGATCTGGGTGATGTTCTATGTATTAGGTTATCGATGGAGATCATTTCATACAGCCGTGTCCTTCAAAGCAACCTTTACCTCGACATACCATGACTGCTGAAGACTTTCTAATAGTTGTGTATAATGGAGAGGGTATGCGTGAGACATTCGATCTCATATTGTTTCACATCAGTGTCTTGATTAACTTCTAATTAACACCCATATATATATAACGTCTTCTCGTACGACAACCTTTGTTATACCGACTGTACCATGTAGATAATTTCTTCAACTACTTTACAGGCTTCGAAATTACAAAATGAACTCGGAATGGGTTCAACATCCTAAATCTCTGGTGAAGGTTCTCATGTCGAACATGTATGAGCTATACCAACTGAACTACCGTGAAGCTTCAGTTTTTTTTTATTTTAACAAAATGCTGCATGTAAACTTTTACAATATTTTGTCGACATTCAATTATTTATTCATACAAATTCGCATTTAGAATACACTTAAACGGGTGTACTTTTTCATCATATGAATTGTAAAGCATTTGTAAGTATGAATAAAGTACATATTGAAGATTAGGTGAGTGAAAATGGTAATACGAGTTTAGACTGCATTATAGAGCACGTCATATGACACATCTTAGTGAAATACATGATAATTTATTCTACAGTCTGCATCTAAATAAAGTTAATTTAAACAGTTTGTATATCTTTTTGCGCATTCAGCAAACATGTGTGTAGTTTTTGGATACAGTTATTTCTCAAATATGGCGTTCCTTTGTTCTACATTACAATATGTCAACACGGAACAGTTTATAACCGACAGCGTCCACTATTTATGAATTACTATGGATATTTTGAAAATCACAACGCGGGAAACCCGTGTTCTGGATATCGTTTCAATTACAATTTATCAATCAAGTATAATTGATAGTTTTGAAACGCTTGACTAATTATTGTAAACTTCATTATCAAAAGCAGTGTTTCAAGCTCAATATATTAAAAGTCTTAAACTTTTCAAATTGGAAAATATAAAATATCCTGTAGTGTTACGCGCCACATGCACGAGATACAATATTTTACATAATTATTTTGCATATTTGGTGATAGTTTTCTGCTTATATCAGTTACATACGCTGTGTATAATCTATGACAAAACGCAAACACATTCTTTGCCAAGTCGGCATGTATTTAGTTTATAAATCGTGTAGTGTATTGATCAAGCCGCTATTTACAGTATTATTAGCACACAGTTTTATTTTTGCCTTTTACAAGTCATAATTGTAGGTTTGTTTATTTGTTTCATCGGGTTTTACGCCATTTTCAACATTATTTCAGTCATATCGTGGCGGACAGTTATCCTAACCAGCTTTCCTAGACTTCATTTCGGCCTTAACCAGTACTAACCACATTCTATGCGTAAGCTTCCATAATTATAGGAATGTACATGGTGCAATGTTTTTTATAAAATAACGGTACATTTGTATTTGGTTTGCAAATAGTGTTATGTTTCGCGGAATATTTTAGGCATGACCTATAATTGGTAGGGGTTATTAACTTTCAGAAATGTCCAAGTCGAGATATAATGAGAATATTAAGAGAAATAGACATCTGTGTTTGCCCGTGCTTCGAGTGTGTGCGTGCATACGTTTGCGTGTCTCATCGAGTTCTCAAAACTTATTTTCAGGTTAAATTGACATCCAAATTCTGTGGATAGGCACGTAGTTTCTATATGATACGTACGTCGAATAACTGCACATTGTTTTTTTACTTTTTCAGTTTCAAAAATATTAAACTACATGTATACAATAATCGGAGTGAAAACAAGGTTCTTTTATGGGCATGCTTGCTTTGTAATAATCTTTTACTAGTCTTAAAGTATTGTTCAATTAACACTTATTTAATATTTAAAATTATTATACCAAGAACAAAGAACTACTGTGATGACTTTCAATGTCATTCATTGATACATATGAATATAAAGTTACAATATTTAGTCTATAGGAATCTATTGCGGTTACTTAGATTGTATTAATTGAAGTACATGATTGTTCACTCGATTCGATACTATATACCCCTCTAAATGAATGTCTAGTAATTAAGCAGCAGTTTAATACTTTTAACCAACTGACGTTCTGTACCAAAAACATTGTTGTCTATGTCATGTACGGATGTTTAAAACTAGAACACATTGCTTCGATTGGTATTTTCACATTGAATTCGACTTAACTGCAATTTTAGGCAAATCATAATTTTTGTCAAGTGTAGATATTAATGTTTACTATTGTCTTCCGAATCTCGGTTAAATGATCATGTAATACTTAAAGTCACATTATCTCTTTTTAAAATTGGTATTATTTTCAATGTGCAAAAGACCTTGCAAGGTTGTGACACTAAATTGTTTCCAAAATGGTAAAGAGGGGATCTGATCTCATTTGGCTGTTCTTTTCCTTGAGAAATCATTAACAGGAAACAATATTTAGTATTTTGTACGGAGGACCCTTCATAAAGTATCGGAAAAGCGTGCCTATTGGTGACGTCACACGTGCTGAACTTAATTTTCATACATTTTGCAATGTCTTGAAATTTTGCGTATTACGTATCATTTCATTGGTTATCAGATTTACGGTAATCTCCATTTCGCTGGCGAAGCGTCATTTCGTAAACAATTTAGCTTGAATTGTAAAATTACCATCAAATATGTTTTGGTATCGGTAGAGTTATAGTCGTGCTTTAAATACGTCATTCTGTTTTGTATGGACAATTTTACAATTCCGTGCATGTACCACAAATTTGCGATTATCAAAGGATGGCAATACACCTCCCCCGAAGCTATTTATAGCTTGAAAAGCCTGTCCATGTTACTTCTCTCATTATTGATTATTTATGTCATTCTTGTCAAAATTCTTATTGAGCGCATTACTTCAAATGGAGCGTGTTCATACATCTAGTATAGACTAATACCGCGCACGATGTTAAAATAATATAGAATTGCCCTAAGTAATTAAGGAATTCCAATAATGTTTTAACGTTTTGGAATTCTCAAAATGCACAGTAGATTCCAGAATTGTCCATGCCCGTGTTAAGGATACCGACAATTTGACAGTAAAATTAAACGTTTATTCACTACAATTTGCCCAATACAAATTTAGGACCCAAAACTTAGACTAAAAAAAGTATAAACATCATTTAGGAAATACAATTTATTACGTACATGAAAATCAAAAGCAGTCTTACAAAATGATATTGTTAGATCTTGCCCGTTTGAAATAACAAGTTTGGGACAAACAAGCGTTTCCCTGTGTCAGATGCATTCATATAATCTTCAGCAAAAAGGTGCATATAGGGAAAGTAATTCCGAAACATGGTTACTTAAAACACACGTTAACCAAGTTCTTCATACACTACAAATAGTACAATGAATACCACATGGGGTATTTTATGGGGGTGGGTCTCATCAAGGGCTGGGAATAAGAGGAACGAGTTAATTACAGGAATGTAATTGTGGGTGCTATACTGAGACTTCCTGTTTTGAGATTTTTTCTAAAGTCGGTACAAGTATACTTTTCAGATGTAGTGGTTTGCTGAAACACCCTTTTATCTGACAATGTGTTAAAATTGTGAGTAAGTAATGCAACTAATAGCGGAATAATATATAATTGTAGTTCACCATTTCATCCACGTATCTTCATTAACTGAATAAGTCGTGTGCACATCGTAAATATGTCGTTTTTCAGTTATGAGCACCCCTGTCCGTTTTCTGACCTATTTTCCCAGGCTGCGTCAAAAGATCACGTGATGAACCGACACTAAGTCATTGCCATACATGTAACATTATAAATAAATCTATACATGCCACATACCGCAACAATTAACTTTCTAGTAAATGAAATTAGGCTTCACATATTTTTGAGTTAAATGCAATTAGTACAGTATTTCCAACAATATCAATGAAATCAACAAAGTACACTACTGAAGCAGACAATTTTAGAACAAAAATGTTGGACACAAACAGTAGCACATATCAAATAAAACGCATGCTATGAAATGTGGAAATTTTAATAATACAGTGTAACTGCGGTGTATTACAAACAGACGTAGGATTTTTATGATAACTAAAAGAGAAACAACTCATTGTTTCATTATAATGATACAATCTAACAACAATCACTCTAAGAGCTAAGTGTTATACAAAACATTTAATTATGATATTGAAAAATAACAAGTTACAAGAGAATATTCTGATTATTTTTCATTGACCTAAACAAATCAGTTGTATAAATGTTGCATACTAAATACAACTCGAATTCTAATCTTAGTGTGACTATGTTTCTGCTGCGATAAATACGAATATGTATACTTTGTGCCTGTATGGTTAATTAATGCAAAATTATAAATCCGGTAAACTTGAATAGTCCACAAGTACATATTTACACAGAAATTAACTCACGTAAATAAACAATAATTATGTAAGAAACAAGGAAAAGGAACATAGTTACATATCAAAGACAGTAGGTATAAATATCATAAATTTACAAGTTATAAACAACAGAACATGTAATGATATAAATTACATAACAACAGTATTATAAAAACCAACAACACAGTAAGTAAACGCATGTATATGATATTTTTTATCATATAATCGCAAACAATTTAGAAGACATATATCTAAGTAACGAATTAGTATATTCAGTCGATGTAAACATCCAGAAGAAATCATCAACGTAGTGAATAAAGAAACAAGGAAATACATAACGAATGTCTCGAAGATAATGAAATTAGCATATCGGCATTGGTCTTTCTAAAGTTTACTTTGTTGCTGTAATTATTAAGAAATGAAATTAAAGTTTATCTGTTTTACAGATAATCTAGGGACAACGATATATGCTCGAAAACAAAAATGATTCAAAACAAAAATACACAGTGTGTGTACTCTTACTGTGAACTTATCTTTCACAGTATCATCAGTATGTATTCAATGCTGCAAGTTAAAGACAACGTGCATATATTATTTATATATCAGAGACATTAGACAATCAGCGAGGTATTTACAGTCAGTAATTTCCGTTGGTCTTACCACTTTACTTGTATCCATTTCAGTAAAAAAAACTGGCTCCAACAACGTATTATTAAGCTATTGATAACTTAGTACCACACATCTTCAATACAGGTTTCAAATTATGATTGAGTTGTTCTATTAGCAATATAAACTATTTTTAATCACTACCATAACCGATCAATGGCTTTCACTAAAACACACAATTCAATTATGTATTTTTTGGAATTTCTACTACTTCAAAACTCTGCTGTCAACTACAATACATATCGATAAATCACACAATGGTCATATGCAAGAACTGATCAATATATTAATTATGTATGATACAAATGGTTATGTGAACAATATAAATGTTCACTCTTTCTTTGTTTTTGTCATTTCTATGACACTAAACTTTACTCAAATATAGACATACAAAAAGAAAAGCAGACTTATTTACAAATTATCTTACAGCCACTCAAACAATTATATAATGCACATGATATTCGTACATTAAAAAAAAACAGAACAATAAAACCGGATGAAAGTCGATGTTTGCAAACTATTTCAGTGTATTTAACGCGTTATGTCTGTGTGCAATACTCAATCCAAGAACGAAGTTAATTGAAGTTAGCATGTTTTGATTCACGACGAACATAACACAGAAGAACGTCATGACAAAACTTGTACTGTTCCTGAAAGACAAGAAGTAGTTTTTATGATTGAATATGACTCAAATATACATAAACAGCACAAATACGTCATATTATCTCATAACGTTTGAATCTTACAATGCATGTTCCCTTATCACCTGAAGATTGATATCATCCAACATCCTTTATATTCTTTATGGTGGAAAGAAATGATTTATTTCAATATTAGAATATTTTCAAAGAACCGCCATTGTAACAATTACACGTCAAATAAATTATTGTATAATCACGAGTTTGTGTGGTGAGTGCATTTCCTACAACTCAGTGTCTAACTTACATAGTTTGGTATAATTTGTTGCCTCCTTGCTTGCAGACAGCGTATGACATTTGGTATGGATACTTCACCATCAATTCTTACATACTCCAGAATGTTCATCAAAGCTACAATAAGCCCGCTTCGTGCTGCACCATTCCTGTGGTACGAGCAAACAATCAATAGTAACACTGCCAGTGTTTTCAACAGGCTTTCATTAATACTATGTATTAACATATGCAAGTTGTGTTAGACAGACGGATAACCAAAAGAGCATACTTGAGCTACTTACAAACACTATTGCGCCGCAAAACGTAATGTTAGAATCTTCAAACTACCCTAAACGATTAAGTAGTGCGACAATAGCTAAGCGACATAGTCATGGTAATTGTGAGTGTATATGTTGTATTTTGAATAACTTGAATAGTGATAAATTCCTTTTATAAATCTTATTTCTGATATGTTCAGCACAAAACAAAAGAAGTTATTTTAACTGACTCATATTTGCATTCTCCATTATATTTTAGCATATTCATTATGCTACATCATTATTTCCATTTACAGTGATACACAACTGATAACATTAATAAACGCATCACACAAATTCTTACATGCATTCAACGATTAATGGCTTGTCCTTCGTCAGTATTTGTATACTATCTACGTTTTGGAGGAAATTGAGCATTTGGTAAGGATCGTCTGGACAAACGTTTGACGGAGCCCATGCCTTGTATATAAACTGAGTCATACGGTGTACCTGATGAGAACGATAAAACGTATAATTTGAGATTACACCCTAGATATAACACAGGTTGCCATAGACACGAAGCACCAAGTATGGCCTTATAACATGTCACTGCACCGTCACCCGAAACACAAAATAATTCCGTATTCTAGAAAAAAATAAAAGTGCAAATACGAAATAAATACTAAATCTATTTAGCTCTATGAGATTAGTTACACTTCAAGCGGATATGATCATTTGAGTTTGGTTTGTAAGCATTATATCTTTCAGATGAAACATTGGGCAAACCTTGGTGTTGTAGAATAATGTATGTTTCCTCATAATATACCCATCCTTGTTCTCTTCTGATTCAACAGAAACACGATATGGTCTTAGTTCTACAGTTCCGGTATCTGGTAAATACTTGCCAGCCTAATGAGCAATATGAATAAATACAGAATATAAAAATCTAAATCATAAAGAAGAACTAAGTCACATTGACGAAGACATTTCCTTTATTAAGTTCATTTAGTTTATTGAAAATAGGAAGAGTGATCACTACGGATGGCAGTAACATTATGATGAGATAATAAATGATCATACGTATTTACTGAACTGATAAGTGGTTGTAAGGCATTTGGAAGCCATTCGTTTTGTATAAGAATAACATTGAAAGAGGGTTTCTATATCTGGCACTCAAATAGTTTCTTGATATCGTACCAATTAGGCGACTGTCTGTTATGATCAAAACAAGTAAATTTAACGAAACTGTTTTTTATTTATAATTCGATAAGCGCATAAATTGAAGCTCGTATAAGAACATCACTTGAAATTATTACATTAAATCAAACGTTAACAACATTGTATGGATATTTAATGTACTTGTGTGAAAATGTGAGGATCATAAATCGAATAAACGTGTCGGGTAGATGATTCGAATGAAATAAAATCACAATGACATTTGTTTACAAATAGGCATTACCTATAAACCATTTAATATTTCATAGTTTGCAATACAATATTTTTTTTATATCTTGATTACTTTGAGTATAGTCACAAAACTACATATCTAAAATATTATTGGGTAGACAGATCTAAAGCTTACATTTCCAGTTTCAATTTCATCGAATGTAACAATGACGTGCACTTTTTGCTCCACTATCAGACGGCAATGATCTACTGCTGTGGTCGATAATGGTGTTTGTGTGATTATAATTCCATGTAAGTCATAGTATCTCTACAATGATCACAACTTTATCAATTATTTGTATAACATAAAGACTCCTAACCCACCGATGTGTGAGTAGATAGGGTTTTAGATTGTAGAAAGTTAAAATAGGTTTCAAGATACAACGCTTCCAAAATATTTGGTATTTGTTCTGTCTCTCCCCCATTTCATATAAGATTATAAGAATCCACCATGAGCTTCTATGTAGAATAAGGATATCTCACCCGAGGGGTCGGATTTTAACCAGGGACGAGGCTTGCCGAGTTCCCTGGTTAAAATTCCGACCCTGAGAAAGTCGCATTTCGTCATCATGAGTGTATGAATACACAAAGTGTAAACAAATATTGAAAAAAAACGACAATGTAAACAATATACATTTATTGTGTAACTATTTATGTCATGAGACACATCCAATAAAACAGTATTTAAATCAATAAAACAACATGTGTTTTTAATATTGAACAGTTAACTTCAACAGTTAGGAACTATTTGACAACGCGACAGTCTTTTTTACTATGACTGCCTAACAAGACACAAAAGTTTAACGGGCGTGCGACTTTCACTCAGAATCAGAGTCGCTTGACACAATTATTCTTCGTCGTTTTGGATTAGGTTGACTGTAGTTATTGAAGTTAATGT
Source organism: Lutraria lutraria (assembly GCA_964023205.1). Classification (NCBI taxonomy): domain Eukaryota; kingdom Metazoa; phylum Mollusca; class Bivalvia; order Venerida; family Mactridae; genus Lutraria; species Lutraria lutraria. Next base: position 34,271,288 of record OZ026833.1, read on the forward strand.
TAAATGTGCAGTTCTTCATCATACTGCCGGCGAACATGCCTTCAACGGCAGTTTGTGTTTTATTTTTATTTTACAACACTGATTGTGAACTCATGTTTGGACAAACCTACATTTCTCTCGGCCTAGATGGAGAACGACCTTGTTCACGATGTAATTCAACCTGATTCATTAGATCAATAGAGCTTGTGGAGGGTGGATACCTAATACTGAAAACTATCTTACATGAGTAAAAGTTGGAGAATATAAGAATCCACTAATGTGTGTTTACTCTGCAGACGTAGTAGTAGTAAAAGTAGTCCCGTCAAGGTCAGAATGAATTCACGTGCGGTGGTCGCTCATGTAAGAAAGATGTTGCTAATGTAAGAAAGGATTTTCTTATATGAGCTGAAAACCTATCTTACATGAGTAAGAGTGGGAGAAAATACAATTACGGACACTAAGTGACTCAGAAGTGTCCTTTTTCTACCGTCACTGTTGTTTTAGTTTCGGTGGCGGCAAGCATAGTATCCAGACAAATTAGCACAAGAAAGGATCTGTTTTTATCGCATCGAAACAAACACATATTATATAAGTTAAGATCGTAGATCGCATCAAAGTGAATAGTTTTTTACCTTAAGATATAAAGATCATTAAGATGCCATACTGTCCATATGGCAATGCATACGCATTGAATTAATATTTTGAAAATATTATGCCCGTAATGACGATTAAAAATATATTTTACTTACTGGCATATAAATAGCATTGATGTAATTACTTGTTCCGTCAACAGCTGTGCCCAAAGATGGTCTGTATTCATCCGCTGTAGGTTTGTAAAATATGTCATATGAATTTTATCGATTAATAAATTTAATGTAATTTACATTTTAAAGACATATAAGCAACGCTGATATCCGACTTGTAAAATAATCAAGTATGTAATCAATACTTTAAATAATAAAATAAACATCGTTCATGTTTGACATTCTTAATCATTTAACACATATTTGTTTTAAGAATCTATGTATTAGCTGTGTTTGTAATACATTAGTATGATCCATGTTGGACGTACCTACATAAGACGTTCTAAAATCTGTATATTTCATATGGTTAATGGCTGTGTAAATGGCGTGTAATAACAATGTATGTGTAGTATTGGTACAGTGTGCAATTGTTTCATTATAATGGGTCGTGACGTTCAATGTAAGTAACATATTTTAGTAATTCCTTTTCAAACACCTACGTGCAAGAATGTTAGAGAATCGGTTTTTTCCTTTACTTTTGGTATCGGTTACATGCAACTGTATGTCTTTTGTCAAATCTGAATCCTTAAACCATGTCCCATTTGGTATAGCCACGTGTGTCTCTTTTAGTGCCTACAACAAAAGCATTAGTTGGTCCGTGTTGCATGAGATTGGGGGACAAAAGTAGTGAAACATGACAACTGAATTATTAGATTTTTCTACATTCGATTGTCTATTGATTGTTGAATGTTATAGCCAATTTTGTATATCATACAATTTTTATTGATTCTGAATTATGATATAATTTTAGAATGAATATACCACAATGACACTCGAAAGATTTTATACTGAAAATCTAGTACAAATATATAATAATTATATTACTTCATATTCCAGCTTCAGCTTTTGATTGCCCGACTTTGTGTCAACCTCAAGATGTTTTTTGTAATGAAGCTCAAATTCATCAATGGTTACTGGTTGTGACGATAGAACGAGAGCATCTAACACAATCATGTACAGATAAAAATATTGTTCCTGGATAATAAAGCATTAGTTTTTATGTAATCAAGTGTTCTTAATTAATTCAGCCGTGTTTGTTGACAATAGGCTAATGTCAGCGTTAGCAGTGGAGTATTAAATTATGTACAACACTAGTGTCGAGCAGACTTAAATGCACGACGCTGACCTCAATATACAAAGCGGACCTCAATAACTCTCTCCACATCTCTCGGTATTTGACTAGTTGTACAGATGCTTCTCTCTTGTATGAAACACATTTCAACACACGAAGCGGGCGGGACTAAATACACGAAGCAGACCCAGGCAAGATTCGAGGCAGACCATAATCATTGAAGCGAACATTTGGTATGCGTTGGAACTCTGAACGCAGACCCGATAGACCACCGAACACCTCTCCTACACAACTCGAGCAACGATCAGAACAACAAATGACGTCGAATCGATCTCAACGCTAACATTTTAGACCTACGCAATAGTTGTATCATGCTTTGTTTGGTGCTCATGGTTTCTTATGGATAAGCGTGGCGAGTGCCATCCTGAGAATGGCAGTCTGGGAAAATAATTGAGTCGACAAAACAGATGTACAATTTAAGTTTTGCATTCCAAATGGTGACTACACGAACATGTTTACCTCAGTTTGTACCATATTCACTCTCTGGTTCCTCAGGTCTTTGACACACTGAAACACGTTAACCTGTCCAGTTTCTTGTCCTTGATCATACAGGAAGTCTAAAGCTATGAATGTCCCGGTACGCCCAACACCGTTACTGTAATGTATCGTTAACTTTAAAATTTGAAAATTACGTTCTAATTGGAACGTTCGATTGAATCAATATACGAGTACATAGCTTACAGTCATAAAAGAAGTTTGCTTCATGTATTTAAACGGAGAAAGAAAATAGCTATAAACAAGAAGACGTAGACTAATATCAATTGAACAAACCTAAATTTCTGCTTCCATTTAATAATTTAATTAAGTCGAAGGTGCTTTTTTACGCTATATGTCGATCGATAAAGTCGATTTTACTCACAAATGAACCTCATAACATACCTGCAGTGTACAAGCCATGGATGGGTTTTACCTGAGTCAATCTTCCTGACTCTCTGCCAGAAATGAAGCAAACTTGAAGTTGTGTTTGGTACGCCTTCATCCGGCCAAGAAGTGTAGGCAAAGTGGACTACATCCCTTGTTAATGATGTACCCTTTGTTTTGGAAATGTACAAATACAAAATGTGTGCATACAGTGAATATTAACAGAGAATGACCCAATCAACAGGGAAACTTGTACAATATGTTTTATGACTTTTCTGTTCAGTTGTTATTCTTTGTTACTAGGAGGGCTCAAATATGAATGTTGATACAAATATTTTATACTTAGATCTTGTACACTTGGATCATGTACACATATCAACTTATCTGACTTCTTTACGACTATTCCAAATTGAAATTATTTTCATGTAAATCAGATGCGCTGTTCTATCATATAAATGTTGATATGCATATAAGATATATTATAACTATTGAGAATATTCGTGTAGATGTTATTGTAAATGTAATAGTATCAAAAACTGCTACAATTAACGAAACGCTTTTAATTACAAAACAAATTCAATTATATATACTCGAAAACATTTGCCTTAACTAAATAATTGCGTCAGTAGAGTTGGCTTACACTGAGGTAAATTTTAAAACGCCTCACACTAAAGTCTGTATATACGTCCTCAGACTCTGTGAATATCTTGATGTCACCGTATTGAACAAATTGCTTTGATGGGGCCCAATATTGAATACACATCATCTGTGAGTAAATAGAACATATGTGTATATCATACAAAAACAAATCAGTACGCTTTGTGAAAAAGTATACATTGACACTCTAATTTAGTAATCACAGTGAAAGTATTACAATCAAACAAATAGTTTTACCAGTAATGATATAAACGTTGTCTTTACTATTTTAAGATTTTCTAGTATAATTACTATACACATAAAAGTTTCCTCGATTTGACAATAGAACAATTTAACTGTTTCATACATATCTTTAATCGTAAGATTGTTCGAATTAAATATGTACATGCATTTGATGTCATGTTAAGTACTCTATTCATAGTTAGCTGTTTGGATAAAAGATATATGACAAATGAGTAGGAAATGTAAAGCTCAAACCTTCCTTTTCTCTACGAGATTTGTGACCATGGCAATTGCACGAATGTCCTTCTCCCAAATCATCTTCCAAAAATCATTCACAGTTGTTTTCGAAGGACCTTTAAAACGTTTTTCGTGCGTAGGAATTATCAAGGTATGCAATAAACTTCATTTATCCAGTCTTTAGACTGACATACATTTTTTAGAGATCAAGTATTGCCTTGCTAGAATTATCTTCTGCTACACACCTGTTCAACAAACTTGATAGCAAACATTTGCTAGAAAAGGGGATTATTAGGCAATAGTTGATGGTACCCATAGTAACACGCCGGAATATCAACAATAACGGACGGAAAACAACGCCATCTCAACCAATATATTAATGTTGTTTACTGTATACGTCTTTAATACTGCGGGTGCAAAATTTGGCGCTTTTAAAATGTTCATGAATTGGCGGGTTCTATATTTGGATAATAAGTTACCACAATTTTCAAGGGAAGTAACTAGAACATTTTACTAAATAACTTCATGACTACTATCGTATCAAGTGAGGAATGTATAAACTGTATTGAATAAGATACCTAAAAACCGAAGTGTTGGAAATTACTTAGGGTCATACAGGAGTTAACACAATGGCTAAAAGTGATTATTTGTTCAGATAATTAATCTTAAATTGACACATATTGTTATTATATCGGGTTTAATTTAGTCTGTCTTTAATTGTGCCGACGATTAAAGTTTTATATGGTGTGACAAACAAGGTGTATTGTTTAAATCGTTAAGATTTTACCTTGTATGCCTTTGTCACTTGATATCGAAGAAAGAGTTATATCGTTTTGGTCGAAACTTTGCACAAACGACGGAATTACCAATAAAATATCTACGTTTGTCTATAAACATACACTACTTTCTACAGTTGACTAAATGATGCTACATTTAAAAAGAAATTTCCATGGATGTTTAATGTTAAATCTATTTTGATAAAATGCGGTTTTGTAAATGTGTGGTATAACAATATACTCACAAATTTTAAATGGCTAAAACTTGCTGTAAAACAAAAATTAAAAGACCTATTTCTTAATGACTGGTATTCCAAAATTGATAATTCAAGTAACAGTTTGTTTTACAGAGTATTCAAAAAGACATTTGGTACTGAGCCCTTCTTAACAGACTTAGAAAGTCCTCTTCTATACTATTTTATTATATTTAGAACCAGAAACCATCGATTACCAATAGAAACAGGTAGCTGGCTAAGAACACCAATAAATCAAAGATTATGTAACACCTGTCAAGATAAAATTGGCGACGAGTTCCATTATTTATTCGAATGTTCTCAATTTAATGATGAAAGAAAACGATTTTTGAAACCCGTCTATTACCGTCGACCAAATATGTTTAAACTGGAAAATCTAATGTGCAAAAATAATAAGTTAGAACTAAATAAGTTATGTAAATTTGTAAAATGTATAATCCAAAAAGTGATAATGTAATTCTTCTATGTGCTGAAATTGTTAAATATTATGTCGATATACTTTGACAAATGTATATTTTTCAGTATGTCTAAATTCTATAGCCTCGTTTATTTGTTTTGTTTTATTGTGAAAACCTCATATTTGCATGTTTTGTACATGTATTGAGTGAATAAATGATATATGTATGTATGTATGTATGAATAAAGATCTGCCCTAGGGCAATAAACGTAAACATATTCTTTAACTGATAAAAGTAAACAAGTAATAATACATGAACAAACATACTAAACAAACAAACAGTTACGTGAAAAAGTGTAAGTAACACCTTTTGATAACAAATTTACATTAATGTTCGGTGTTTAATATTGGCGTGGCCAAGATTTGGCGGTCAGATGCTGACCGCCAAAGTCGCCGAAACGGGCGCCAGTATTAACTATATAAGCCCTGGTATGTGTAAGAATACGACTTAACTGAAAATGCCATTCATCGTTTTACAATCTCAGATTACATGCTGTTGGTAGATATATACTTGGTAAGATGCACACAGTTTCTGTCACACCCTGTAGGTAACAAACACGCATAAGCGTGCATCATCAACAAGGGGAAGTAACCCAATTGCGTACAGGAAACGCACAACCAGAATATCTAGGACTGCATGGGAAATGGTTATATGGTCATATATCCACCTATGCATGTTACAATAAATTTTGAAAGAGTAATACTTGTCAAGTTTACAGTAATATGAAACTAATCAACCGAACACGTGCACAAATACCTTGATATATATGTTCCGATTCTCGTCAGACAGTGTGCCGCTGTGGCGCAGTCGGTAGAGGGTCGGACATTGAAAGCTTTTGAGTACATTTTGTGCCGGGTTCGAGCCCGGCAACGTGTCAATTTTTTATTTTTTTTATTTAGCGTTATACAGGCTACAAAGTGTTACGAACTCGCTTGGAGTTTGTTTCTTGCAATTAAGAATGAAATAGAAACAACATATTTTGTACGTTTTGCATTAATACTCAGTTACTACTTGTACACTTGTGTCTAGCGGTACGACGGATATATTTTTACTCTAAGTTCGCTAAATTTCTATTAATTGCAGATCTCTGCAATAATAGCGATTGCTATTCGCATATCACAAGGGGGTTAAGACGTATACAGTACATGGACCATTCTATTAATGCCTATAGCTGATGAATAATCAAGGCACTTGTGCATTTTGGGAGCCGAAATTCTGGTAACCGCCACGAACTATTTCGTGTTGAAGTTAATAGAACTAGTGCCAAAAGGGTATTTCATTATCGCAATTCTATACAAAGAGCAGACCTCTCTATCAAACAAATCCTTATCAAACCCCTGTTATTACCTTGTGCAGCAATGTATCTAATTTCGTTGCGGTAATCCTAAAATGAAAAAGAATACAGACTAACTTGTTGTTATATTTGTTAAAGAGAAATGAAAAGTAATTGGTGGATAAAAGACAGCATATGAAGTGATATTTTTTCTTTGTAAACTAAGGTTAACTAGCTTCTTGTTAAAAATGCTTAAAACTAATAAAATAGATATTCATCTTGAAAGAACGCTACCTTAATATGACTCGCATTGATGTAATCGCCTGGTGCACCAGGTTTGGACGGTTTCAATATCACTCTGCAGTGGTCGTCTAAATAAAACCATAGCACAGTAAATGAAAATTTCGCTTCAAAATGATACATTGTTATACATAGTATTACATTTCGTGGTGGAAAATACCAATGTAAAAATGACATCAACAGTGTCAATATACATCATAAATAAATAAGTTGATATATTTCAAAGAATCAGAAAAAAATCACATACAAGGGTATATATCTTTATACATATTTTTACTGGTATTGTCCGGATTTCTAGCAGCATTTGTCTCAAATAGTTTCTGTAGTCCGTACGGTATCTCCTACAATGTAGAAATACAAAATATTAGATGAACAGAAATGCTTTCAACAAATAATTGAAGTAACTAATAATAAGATGACCACATACCGCAATAAATGAATTAAATAATTAGCATGAACATATGACTTTACATTTCAGCCTTGTCGGTAAAACAAAAGTCATTGTTCCACATGATAAGTCAAGTCAATAACGTTTTAAACCAATAACTCAGAAAGTAAACAGGTGCGTTCATGTATATTTAATTTTCCTTAATCCAGTACTAACTCACACGTGGCAAATCTTGTCATTATCTTGTTAACAAATAATATAAATATGTCACCATAGTTCAGATTACACATGTATACGTAAATGATTCAAAAAAATATTTCGATACCTTAAATTGTGTCGAGATGTTGAAGTTAGATAGCCCTTGCTTTACGTAAGTTAACAGGGCTGTCAGTTTTATAGGAAGTGGAGAAGATTGGTGAGTAGACAAACTAGTATTGTAATACACACTGTCAGTTCTCATTTCTGAAAATATTTATATATATATATTTATTACACTTTAGTATTTAGCAATATTTGGGACGGTTGACCGCAAACTCATTTCATTTCATTGCCCACAAAGTACGCTATAACAACAGTGGATTTTTTATTATATGAAATTTGGTACTGGATCGTATATTTCTAAAACATTGATCCAATTCTATAGACGCACTGTACACGTAGAAGCTATCGTAGTTCACAGCGAAAGTTTTAATGTACACCCAAACATATCTGTTAAAACTAAAGTAGTTTAAGTGCGTTTTAGATTGGTCAATGATGAAAAAAGAACGAAATACAAGTTACCTAGTTCATCGTAAACATATTCTTCATTGGACAACTGTCTGTTTGCTGCATTTACTGCACTAAATGGTATCACACTGAGTAAAACAACACAACATTGTATTTGCCTTTTATCGATTATAGCGTCGTCAATCACTCTATGATGTAGAAAAGGCTCAACAACAAGAGTTCTCTGATGGAAAAGTTTTAATGTTGTTGCATTTTGACATTTGGTAGCTTACAATAGGTTCCATTATCATCAAAGTTCTAACAATATATTTTTCAATAGTTTTTTACGATTGCTTAGTTGATAAAATTTCGTTTAGATCCTAAATTGGTCTCGTCAAGTTATCCTTCATATCGAAAATGTATGTAGTTTATTTATCCTTATTATCAAGACTTATATAAATACATGGATTCGCAACTGCTAAAAATAGCTCAAACGATATCGAGAGACAATCCCATAATGCATTGTTATACTTGACAATGTCCGACAGCTGCAATCGGTCGATTTACAAACTTCAATATAGTAAAAAAATCTCTGGCGATGGGCGATTTTCGCTTCTGTAAACAGGAGCATGATATCCCGTTGATTCACGTGTCGCTTCGGCGTGTTTGATTAATTCTACCTGCAAATACGTAAGTTGCGAATCTATGAGCATAAGTCCTTGCTATCATCAAGTTTTAGGTTATAGATTTTAATATGATACAAACCAGTTTCGTAGGCTGCAGTTTGTATCGCTGCAGCCTCAACATTGACGTTGTCTGTTAGTTTAGTGTCCATTGGATTTCTAGATCTGTAAACGAAGTATAATAGTATCCAATGCATTCACTTAATTTATGCCTCATTGTATTATTGCGCGATTTTTCATTTCTTACTTTACATTAAGTTGATAAGTCCAAATTTTAATGTGTTCGACGTAAACAAAGCAAATATTGAATATAAAGTTGGCATTCATGAACCAGAGACTTCTTACATGAGGTTGCCGAAAAAATAAACTTGGCAATTTCGCTGTGTTTTCGATGTGGCATTAAATAAAATGAACTTCATTTTTTTTAGTTTTTATGTAGTTTTACGCCCCTTTTAAACAGTCAGTGTCATATGAGGCAGACAATTCACCTAATCATCGTTCATGGGAAGAACCAGTACTAGATCCCCATCCTCCGTAAGCAACTGCCTACTTTCCCCCATAAAGAGACATGGTCGGTAGCGGGGCTCGATCCCACGACCCTCTATCAGTGAGAGGTTACAGTGATTTGAATTTCAGCGTCCTAAACCGCTCGAACATGGAGGCGCGTCTGTAAACTTTAAATGCGTGATGAAAAATTTTTTTTTTAAATATACTGTATGATTTTCTTCCGCCGCCAAATAACGACAATGAATACCACCAGTACTATAGCTGTAATGACTACAGCAGTTGACACTCCCCCAGCGATAATTGCAGTCGGTGTTGATTTTTTGTCATCAGTTGATTCTTAAAAAAAAAGATTAATGGTGGGAAACTATTATTGCAGACATAACTGCTTGAAATCCATGCTTTTCTTACTGACATATCGAAACAAACTTGGTCGTTTAATTAAAATATGAATCCCAGAGAAAATTTAGATCAAATGCTCGTCTTATTGCGCCAAGCGGACGGTCTTTGTTTAAAATGTATATCAGAAGCGTAAACCAAGATGTAGATGTATGCTGCAATTTAAAAACAACTTAAACTATAGTTTTATACTCATGAAATGTTAACAAATTCGCATTTCTGGATATCGATAAGGAAATGATTAATAAAGACGATTTCAACACTAGTATATTTTGCTGATTTATAATACACAAGTTAGTACCTTTTTGGCTAACACACAAACTGCCATTATACCCAGCTGCACAACCTGCTATACAGCTACCATTAATCTTATCACAGGCAGCCCCTTCTTTGCAGTTGCCACATTCAGTCAAACAGCCATCTCCATGAGTACCGTCGTCACATTCTATCAATTAAATATATTTACAATTGACATCGAGCAATCTTTAACAACACAGCCTCTCGTCATTAAAACCTTCATCATTTCGATATTCGGTCCGACTTTGCCAAGTATTCAATCTGTTTCAAGTCAAAGACAATAAGCAAAGCTTTAAACGGCTATTTATTTGAGTGTTGTCGAGAATATTAAAATCCGATTTTCTTCCTCATATGAAGTTATATGGTTGATTTCTTGTCACGTGCAATTATCTTTTATTCGGGTCTCGTTTGTTTTCATTTGTTATCCAGCCATTTAAAACCATTTTCTTAATTTTAATAGCCTGTTTGGTTTTCTTAACCGTGTTAGACATATATGTACACAACCATTATGAATCTGCATTTTACGTTGGTCCTGTCTTGCGTTTTAAAAGCGACTAATTGGTAAATAATTTCATGTTCATTTTCGTGTTACTGGCCCCATTATCAAATAAAATAATTATGATGGTGTTAACATACCATTGTGACAAGTGTATCCCTTCCAACCAGCTGTACAACTACACGAACCAATCTCTTTGTTACAAATATCCACACAGTGATCACTACATTTCTGTCTGCAATTAATGCCATAGAACCCTCCACTGCATTCTGATTAATATAATAATAAACATCGATTGATCCGAAATCTATGACAGTTGCGTGAAATGATCCATCACGCAGGTTGAAACTGTTCACATGCTCTCTATTAACTTCATATCAATTTCCACGAAAGACTAATAAAAGAGAAGCATAGAATTACCACAAGACTGGCAACACATTCAATTAGTAATACATGTACAATCAAATATACATGTTTCCAATTCTCTGCAATATGATACACGTTGTAAATAAAGACAAATGAGAAAGAGATTATAGGTGAAGTATTCACTGACATGATAATATATACTTAATGTCTGGTCACATGTTAAGCTAATTTTTCAGAAAAGCAAACAATTTGCACATACCTGTGTCACAATCGGGTCCCATCCAACCATGTTTACATTGTGAACATGAACCGTCAGCCTTATCACACGGATTCAAACAACGTGGACTACAAATCTGTTCACAACCACTTCCAAATGTTCCATCATCGCATTCTTTAATAGAAAATAAATAGCATATACTTTTACAGAAAATAATCTGTATCTATACAAAGTATAACAAAATAAGAATTTACGATTGAAATATGTTGACTATGCTCTTTTACAAGAAAATGTATTATTAGAAGTTGCTGATGAAGTAATAACCTTAGATGTCAAGAACTCTCCCGAAGTACTAAAGATTATGCACAGTTGAATAATTGAACACGATAAACGGAGAATAATTCCGAAGAACCAATTACACGAGTAAAGAATTTATAACGGATTTACAGAACAGGCACATTCGAGAAAATTAAAAACTATTAAAAAATAAAATAGCATCTACTTTTAGATACAAGCTCTTAATTGCATGACTTGAACAATTTGTTTACCTTCATGACAATAGCCTCCTTTCCAACCAGCTGTACAGTTCTTACATGTACCATTGACATGGTTACAGACGTCGATACATTGACTATTACACGTCTGGCTACACTTGTCACCATATGTTTTGTCAGGACATACTATAACATGTACACACAAAAACTGACACTGCTTATTAAACTCAATAAAAATATATCATAATGTTGTTATATTGTTGATGTTGTTTTAGTCAGTAAATGTGGGTTTATTCACAAAAGTACATTGAGCTTAAATAATAACTGTTAGAGATCCAATCAAATAAACCCTAGGAATTCATACTAAGTACGCTATATTTATAGTTGTCAAGATAGAATGACAACCCGAGAAATGGAATTGCTCAAAAGTAACTTTTTACTGTATAATATGAAGACTGGTCCGTGATAATTATCACACGATTAGTGACATATGATAAGTGTCACGTGACAATGGGCATACTATGCCATATGTCACGCGAAAACTGACATGATTAGTTTTACATAATATTATATTTGTGCATACCTTCATTACAGAAGTATCCTTTCCAGCCAGCTGCACAGTTCTTACATGTACCATTGACATGGTTACAGACGTCAGTACAGTGATTATTACATGTCTGGCTACACTTGTCACCATATGTTTTATAAGGACATTCTATAAAAGGCATGTAAAAACATACTGCTTATTTTAAACGTGAAACTCATGAAATGTAGTTACATTGGTGACATCGTCTACAGTCTGTTCATCCAGTATTTCTTAAATATATATTGAAATGCTACAAACGAGTTGTCATAAAATAACAGTACAACGAATACAATACGTTTGCATTAAAATCAGTAAATATGAATGATAAAATGTGAATATTAATCCATATGATTAATGTTTAATGATTAGTCAATATATCTAATGATTCTTAAGAATTGGTTGTTAAGAGAGGTTGACAATCGGAGAAAAAGAATGTAAAAAGATCCACAAAAAAAAAATTGAACTATCAAATGTTTGAATCAGGATAAATGGAGATTCGATTAGAAGAACCAAATGTACAAGTAGACGGATTAAAAGTGGTCTTACTCAATATACAGCTTTTAATAATTTAACATGAAACCTGGCACATGAAAAATAGATTATGTAATTGACATGATGAACCTTCCACATTGTATCATAATTTTGTATACCTTCATTACAAAAGTCTCCTTTCCAGCCATCTACACAGTTCTCACATGTACCATTGACATGGTTACAGACGTCGATACATTGAGTATTACATGTCTGGCTACACTTGTCACCGTAGGTTTTGTCAAGACATTCTGTAACAGGTACGTAAAAATGCACACTGCATATTCTTACGGTTAAACTCACTAAAAGTACAATGTATGCCTTAATGTTATTGCATTGCTACATTGATAATATACAACTCAAACTTTGATAAGGATCACTTTGTATTCTATATGGCATTGTCGTCGAATTTGGATTACGTACATAAGAAATGAATTTTGGTTATTTTCAAAGATACCTGCATATCATGAGTGCAACATGTAATCCATACATTAAATCATACGAGCGTAACCAGCATCGAAATGAGGACTGGGTAAAATTAGATATTGTATGGGTATGTATGGGTGATAGAAACTTTGAGAGAAATGAGAAACAGCGCTAACTTTTGTTTTGCCCTCATGATAAGGCCCAATATCGGTAAAATATCGGAAAAAGCAAGGGAACTTGACAGCGTCAATGATCTATCAATGTGCTTGCAAGGGTATAATTATTGTGCATCTTGTTCCAAATGGTCAGACATTGAATAAAGTATACAACATGGACTTTTCATTAAAAACACCTCAAGCCTAAGATAGTCAAAATTCTTTAGGAACGGCCGCTTATTTTGCAAAATAACGCTGCATGCCATAAGGCAACACTTGTGACGTCACTACTGGGAGAGATGAGCTTGGATGTATTATGCCAAACCCTGCCTATTCACCAGATCTAAGTCCCCCGGACTTCGATCTGTTTACAAAACTGGAAGAACCGTAACGTGGCGGTAGGTACAATGATTGATAATAACTACTTACTACTGTTATCGCAGGCTTAAGATGCATCAGCGCTTAGCAACCGGAATTCGTGTTACTTTAAAGGAATGTAGACTGTGACATTCACTTTTTAGTCCGGTATATATTTTATAAGCCATGTGTTATGACGTATTGACTTAACTCTGTACATGGACTATTATAAGACATTTTGATTAAATGACGGCTAATAATTCATACAGTAAAGAAAGGTTGACAATCTGAGGAATATCTATGGAATACAAAATGGCATTTTAAAGAAAGAATCAATATAAACATAGCCAGTGTAATTCTACATTTGTTGTATGCAAGATCAAACTGCAACCACAATATTATGTTCTTCTAGTAATCAAAATATAGATAGGTTTATGATTCATTGAAATTTAGTATGCATATTTCATGTTTTTAGCACCCAATGTTGATCGTTTAGCTTGAACTATAATCAATTTGAAATGCCTAAATACTTAGGTTATAATGGTCTGGTTCCCGGACGTGCTGTACAAGTACGTCAGGCAAAGCTCAATGATGGCGGCCTTCAGTGGTAATGCACTATGGAAGGGAATATCCGTCAGTACATTCATGCTGTTAAATGACAATGTTATGTTATTTACTTGCAAATGCGTTCTTCTACTTGACAACTGCATTTTGGTTTCTCACAAGTGCTTGCTACGTTATTCATGTTTCATATTACTTGATGCTAAGTGGACACTCCCTTCATATATATCGTTCAATCTTGCATGTAATTTACAACTGCGTTATATCTTCTTTATCTTGAAATGTTTATTCACACTATTAGACCAGTCATCTAAAGTTCAAAATTGGCCTTTTGGGGAATAAATTAGTACATAAGCCATTTTTGGTATATTGGTTCTTTATGTGATAGAGAATGACCAGAAAAAAGTCCCCAAGAATCCTATGGTGCAAAAGCGAGATTTTTGGGCTAAAAGATGGAAAAAATGAATAAAACTGCGAATTTCTGGAATCCCTGTATAACTCAAAAACAGTTCATTCATGACATTTTAAATCTTCTATACCGATAAAAATTTATCAACAGCATCTTTTTGAAAGTTTTTTATATCGGCTTAGAATCCAAGACGGCCGCCATAATCCAATATGGCCGCCCAAACTTCATTCGGTTTAAGATTAAATTTTGAATTGTTGTATAACATTTTTTGCAATAAAAAACTGTCAAGTTAGTAGCTTTTTCTAGTATTTTAGCATTGAAAAGTTTTTAATCAATATATTTTTAGTAATTTACATTACAAAGATTAATCAAAGTACTGGAAGTACTGACGGAAAGTCAACTTTGTCGTATTTTCGCATTTTAGCATTTGTGTTACCTCAACAGTTTATGAATGCAACTTTTGTGCGTTTGAATACTTAATTATTATACTTATAAGTTTTACAGTTTAAGTTACCATAACATAACATTTCTGCAGTAATATCTCCAGCTTTTATCAAAAGTCTCACTATGCAATGTATACGTATACAACAAGTGGTACTAATTTATGTTCTGTTATTGAGCCGAGGGTAACTTTTTTAATATGATGATGTAGGAAAGTATCACCTTCCAAAAACATAGATTTGGTACTTTAGTAATCAAGAAGTAATTCTAGATAGCAAAAATGTATTGGACTTCTTTTGTTTCAGACGCTTTTTTGTGGAGGTTAGTAGTTATAATGTACAATGAATGTGTTAGTGGCTGTGATTTTTATGTGATTACTTTTTATTACAATGTTGTTTTTCTATCACAATGATTCCTTATATTAATTTTCACTGTTGGAATGTTTAATGTTGTTTTACGGCGCATCGACAACATAAGTCATGTAAGGCGAAATTAAATACTAGTAAGAGAACGTCAAAAAGTATGTTATCAGATTGGTAAAAGGCTAATATTCAAGTTAATAAGAAATGAAGCGCAACTAAAAATGTAAAATGAAATAGTTGCAATTGATATGTATTGACAAAAAAATAAGAGTGTGTGAGACTAATCTCATTTACATTGCATTATATTATAGTGAATCAGATTATATAACATCATATTAAATGAGTTGATGTGTGGTATGTTTCTTTCGTTCTTGGTATTTGGTTTGGAAAGTGCCAAGTGGTGGAATTACATAGAAAGATATATTTTGATAAAGTGTAATTAACAACTTGGTATATATCGTTAAAGATATTTAATTTTAGTTTTAAAATACAAATGTATAATGAGCGGCAAGTTTGTTTTTTTATTAAAAAGGTATACTTAGTACTAGTATTTCATTTGCCTCAACATAGAGACTCCAGGGACAGATCTTTAACCATGAATGTGTAGTGATTCAAGGGATATTAGATATGATTTCTAGGCTGATCCATATACAATGGATCCGTAGTCCAGTTCTGAATGGATAAGAGACAGATATAAACATATTTGTACTTTTCTGATAGATCCTCAGTCGGTGACAACTTTCAGGAGGTATTGAGTCTTCTAGCAATTACTTTTTGAGTGATTTAATATGACTAATATAAATGCAAGTCTGGAGTCAAATATAACCCCTAAATAATTAAAGTCTGGTACAACCTGAATTGGTGTGTTGCCCATATTAAGACACATAGTTTCGGATGCATGTAGAAATGTATTGATACGGTGAAACCATTTTGATCCGACATGTTTTATATCAAGTATATCATCGATGGAGCCTTCTTTTAACGAGGCTTTTGTTTTGAGACTCAAAACATCAAAGGATTCAAGTATAACCATCTACATAAAGGGAGCAGTCTACTCCTGGATTTAAAACTTCAACTTCACTATTAATTTTGATACTAAATGGGGTGACCCACAGGATACAGCCCTGCAGCACACCCATTTATTGTTTGGGTGGATCTGAAAGAGTGTTTCCCACTTGGACACGGAAGAAAGCCACAATAAAAAAGTGGAAGGTGGCATCTGAGACCAAAACTATGATGATCATTTGATATGCTATAATCCCAGGTAGTGCCACAGGCACTTTTAAAGACGACAAATACAGCCACTGAATGATCTTTGTTTATAAAGGCCTCTCTTAGAAGTCTTAAAGCGCACAGCTTAGGTAGTCAGCTGTACCACATTGGTGACGAAAACCACTATGTACATTCACAATAAGGTTGATAGATTCAAAGAACCAAACATGTCCGTTATTCACTATTCTTTTCAGTGCTTTACAGATACAACTGGCAAAAGTTATTGGGCGATGATCATTAGAAAGCCCAGCTTAGGAATAGGAATTAGCAATGCTTGGAAGAAGGGCGTTCATCCAATTCCAATACATTATTAAACGTATCAAGTAAAAGAGAGAGAGTATGAATGTGCATTTAAGAAATTAATTGATAATGAACTTTGTCTGGACCAGAGGAATTTATTGTACATGTACTTCTCTTGGTTTTGGAAGAGATATTAAGTTTTTCTCTTATCCCGGTCTTGTGTGTCTGAACTTTTTTTATCTCTGTGTAGCCTAACGTTGCTAAGAGACTTTTACATAGAAAGTTGGAGATGACACTTGTGGAAGTGACCACTTTCCCATCTTATTTCATCAACATGTCCGTCTGTCTAAGTCCAATCCAAACTGCGGAAGCTAGCAATAGCGAATTTGAAAAAACTTCTTTGGGACAAGACTTATGATTACTCATGAAAAGTTAGACAATAGTGAGGATGTGTCTAACATTGTTACTTCACTGCCCATAGAGACAGCTGAAGGCTCAATCCCTCTGACCTCCACAAACTCTAGAAGCCATGACAAACTACAAATGCATGGTATAATGATGACTGTATAGGGGCTACCTAAACCCTCAAGGAAGCCCTAAGGAAATTCAATCTGAGACTAACTGATCAAAATCTTAAATCCTTTTGTATATCTCGAAAATCACTAAAAAAATGGGAGACTTTGTCTCAAAACTGAATAATATTTATATAACCTCGATTAGAAAAAACGTAGGTATGGTCCACAAAGTCAATGGAGACGGCTTATCTCCAATTAAGCATTTGTCTGTTGACAACAATGATACAGACTACCTACCCTCAGGAAGAGACATTAGCTGCATCGTTCGGAAAAAAATCTTCATCTGAGAACTATATAAATCAGAAAAGATTAAAGTGAAGAGAAGGAACCTATTGCAGGATGTAGATAGGTTTTTGCATTGGCATCTTTCATTATTGTCTAATTAATTGTTTACTTTTGTTGTATGACCTATCGACTCTAAATTTAGCAGCCATATTGGATTCATATCATGCATAGTCAACATTAAAATACAAAAGTTCTCAGTATTTATCAATATCAAAGGTTAAAAATGTCTTAGGCATAATTCTAAAGTTTAATAATTATAGTGGTTCTAGAATGTCATTTTATGTGTTTTACACAGTTTATGACCAAAATTACATTGTGAGCTATATAAGTTCAATATTGACTTTTTAAAAAGAAATTCATTACAAATAAGATAAAAGTAATTTCTTTTCTTCTTACATTTGTAATTAGAATATGACAAAATAGTCAAATTTGGAATTAAACAGTAAAACAATTTGGCTGCCATTTTGGATTGGAGCGGTCATATTGGATTTATGTAATGAATAATCAAGTTCATCAAAATACAAAAGTTGTTAATATTCATCAATATCAAAAGTTATAAGTGTCTTGGGCATAATTCTGAACTTGAACAAATATAGTGCTCTAGAATGTCATATTCGAGTTTTTATACAGTTCATGCCCAAAATTACATTCTGTGCTTTTATAAGTTTCACTATTAAAAAAAATAAAAATAAATTCATCATAAATAAGATAAAAGAAATCTTTATTATTTTTACATTTGAAATTAGAATGACTGATATAAGAGGAAATCAGTCGAATTTGGATTTAGACAGTAAAAACAACATTTCGGCGGCCATTTTGGATTATGGCGGCCATTTCGGATGCGACTCGAGAGTAAAACTAAATCAAAATGATGTATTTTATCAATACACATCATCTTGGAAAATTAAAACTCATTTGGCCAAATAGTTTTTGAGTTATACATCGATTCCTGAACTTCCCAGTTTTAATTATTTTTTTCAACTTTTAGCCCAAAAATATCGCTTTTGCACCATGGGATTCTTGGGGACTTTTTTCTGGGTGTTATTCACCACAAACTGAACCAACATACCAAAAATGGCTTATGTACTAATTAATTCAACAAAAAATTTATGATGACTGGACTATATTTCTAACTGCTATTGTTACTGCTTTTTGGATTCAACATTATTCTTGTTGAAGCATGACATTACAATGGTACATGAAGTACATGACTGGGAACCAATAAAACTTTTAGCTTCTTGCGCATTTTACTATACACGGGAGACAACTCCGGACATCAAATTTACAAGTTCGGAATTTTCCGTGGTTTAACGGTGCGATAGTAAAAACTTCAATATTTACGGAAGTGTATATCAATGACACATGTTGTTTGTAATGAGATATCGAGCTGTCTCGTCGGTCTCGACGATAATGTCAGTGGCAGTGTGTTAGAAATGGTTTCTGTTACATCCAATAAACCAACCGAGATCGGCGAGAATATAACATTTTGTTGAATGTTGAAGAAACTGCTACGACGAGGCGGTACGGCAATGTTTTTCTGAACATCGTTTCAGGTGAGCATTTTAGTAGATCCACATAAACATTATTTACTCCTATATTTACCGTGTTACTTTTCATTAACTCAGGTCTGTCTGGAGCAAATTCAGGTTCGGGGCTTATTGTAGATTTTTTTAGACGGGGGGAGGGGTAAATTGTAGAAGCAATATTTGATTATAGCAGTAAAAGATCTGGTTCTTATTCATGAAGACTGTGTTTCGCATCTTTGAACCTGTATGCAACGGTCTATTGACTTTGTTTGAAATGTAGGGGTGTGGTATATTGTTTAATTGGTAATGCATCTGACTTGCAAGCATAAGGTCGTGGGTTCGAGCCCCGCATCAGGAACATTAAATTTTAATTTAAATTTCCTCCTATTACATTTGGTGCCTTAACTAGGATGCGACTAGCACCTAGGGTGAAGCAAAGGCTAGCTGAGTTAGTCAAAAGAACCTATAGTTGTCGCAATTAATTACTTTGAGTTTGAATAAAAAGGAAGGAGGAATGTAGCTGTGTGGTATATTGACTATTATTGTATTAAATATAATAAATTGGCTGAGATATTCACAGCCTGATTAGCTCCGAGTTAGTAGAGGATCTGACATGCAAGTAGAAGGTTGCGTGTTCGATTCCCGCATTGGGTACTACATTATTTTCCTCCTCCCTATTACAGAAATAATTGCATATGTGAAAATATGTTTGCTATCAAGAATAAGGTATCCGGACAATTCAACCCCTACACAATTCGACCCCTCACATTTTCTGGAGACAATTCAACCCCTAGACAATTCTACCCTCATGTCACTCCTAAACTACCTGGACAATTCAACCCCTCGTATGTATGAGGGATAATTAGTTTTTAGAAAATAAGTTGATGTTAATAAAAATATATTTAATAAGATTTGTAATACTTATAAAATTCAAAAAATATAACAATTTAAGTATATAAAAAAATGTTTATAAAGAGTTATTAGTGTTTTTTCGTAAATAAATTTATAGGTTTAGTATGTGTTTTTTTTAAATAAATATGTTGAAATTGGAACATTATAATGTTTAACATTTTTTAAAGAAAAACATATATTTTCTACACTTTCAGTATTTTATGTTTTACTATCCATCAATTGAATAATTATCGCTTAAAATAATTGTATATAATTAGGTAATTGTCGCTTAAATTAATGCAGCAGTTAATTAGGGGTATGTTAGTAATTAAGGGTTCCAATATCATCATGTTTTGTTACTCAATGATTGCTCAAAGGTTTGTATAAAATCTATTGGTTTAAATGGAATTTTGTTAAGAGTATATAAATAAAAAAAATATATTCCATTTAAAATTATATGTTCTAAAGAGCTAGACTATATATAAGTATTTTAAGTGTCTGGATAAATTTACTAAGTATTAGAATAATATTAGTGTGTGTGTGTGACAGTGAGTTTTTTTTTTAATTTCCGAATAAATGTTGTATTATTTGTGACAATGTCTGATTTGTGTTTAGAGTGTGGGGGAACTGTACCGATCCTAAAAGCTCACCTGATGTATCAGGTGAGCTAAAAAAGAAGGAAATAACCAGACGAAATTAAGTGCAACAAAACCTTTACAAACATTCACACTAAGGCTTAATACTTATATGTGCAAACATTTTAACACATAAACTGCCATTGCCCAACACTACATTTTAACACAAGTTATCAACTATATATACACGCTGGATTAATCATATACCGGTACATCTTATTAAATGACACCTGTTACTAGTTTAATTTAACATTGTGACATCAACAAACAGGGGTTGAATTATCTTCGCTAAATGAGGGTTGAATTGTCTTTCGGGGTTGATTTTGCAGGGGTCGAATTGTCTTCGGGGTTGAATCGGCAGGGGTCGAATTGTCTAGGGGTTGAATTGTCTGTAAACCAAGAATAATATTATGTGAATGATTAAACCTTCAATTACCTACAGCCTAACATACTTCTTTTGGTGATATTTATAACATAAACCTAATTAATGTCAATGGTCTTCAATTTTCAGTCAATATTGGCAATGGTTGGACTACTCACAGTGGTACATGTACAGTCAATCAGCCTGGACAGAAGACTTTTAGCTAGTGTGTGTTTTTGGAGATGGAGCTAATCAGTTTAAACTCAATGATATGTTGGCCAGACTGGTACACGAAGATATCGCAAATGGGTTTTCTCAAAAAGTGGCTTTCCTGACAAAATTGTTGTTACATATGTGGAAACATTACCTAGGTATTATATATACCGTATATGTAATATTAAGATAGAAGTATATATATATTTATATGCAGAAGTGATATTCATATTATTCACATCACAGGACCTGCAGAATTTTGTGACTCATAGAATATTTAGGAAAAGATACACATGCATTCCATCTATAGGTTATTTGTGACAGCACATTGCCATAATGACTTACAAGTATCTGTTGTTGTTTTTTGTTTATAAAATATGTGTGCAATTGAAAATATAATTTGCATAAATTATTAAATCTTATACTACCAAGGACTTATAAACATACAAGTATGTATATAAGTCCTTGATACTACTAAGCTCTACTATTAAGCTCTCGTTATGATGTAAAAAGTATTTAGTTAGATTTTTTTCAATATACAAATTACTATAATGTTTATAAGTAAGTGTTTTCATAATGGCCTTGTTATTGGGCTGAAGACTGTCATATTAGCCTGAGGCCGAAGGCCGAAGTCTTATATGACTGTCTGAAGCGCAATAACAAGGCCATTATGAAAATACTTACTTATTGACAATTTTATTAATTTACTATACAATATTTAAATGAATCAAGATATACACAATAATAAATAGGTATACCTAGATAAAATCTGGCAAGAATGGTGTCAAGCTCGTTGGCTGGGATTTCTTCAATAGGCCTTGACTCATTTACACTAGATGCCCATTCTTCAAACACCCTCATATCACTTCTTGTTTTATATACTGTTGCTTTAGCCTTATTTTGATCGACAAAACTTTTGGTTGCACAAAAATCTACGGTTTTAAAACGTTTAAATTTTGTTTCGCTGGTATCCTCACACCTATTGTGGTCAGATTCGGCATTACCGTAACGGTTACCAAAAGTTGCACGTCCGAATTCTCCCCCACTAGATTTCCATCGTCACAAAATTCATCATCATCAAACAAATTTACATCACAGTATGTCTGTTTGTTCGACTGAATGTCGATAGCATTGTCTAAATGTAAGATATCGTCTGCTAACTGCTCCAATAAGCGCTCACCTTCGTTCATTGTTTTGATTCTTTAAGTGTCGTCTGATGAAAACAAAGACCTGTGTATAAGCCGTCCGATCCGTTCCTTTTTCCGCGAATTTCCGTTGTTTTAAGATATATATCGCAAAAGGGTCCTTGTCTTAGAAACATTCAGAAGCTGAATTTACCGAAATTCAAAATGGCGACTACTTTTTTTCTATGAGTAGCAGTGGTTTCATAATGGCCCAGCTGAACAGCCAATCAGAATGACCGAATCTCATAATAGCCGAGTTTTTTCATAAAGGCCGTGTTTTTTCATAATGGCCCAGTTTTGTGTTCATAATGTCTTGATGAACTTCATATCTGCCCTGCATTTGAAGTGAAAACGCACCTAATATTGAATAGTTAATTAATAAAATGTGTTAATAAACTGGCATACATTTAAAGAAAATATACATATATTACAAGAAACATGTGTATAGCCATGTTAGACATATTATATAAAGGATAACACAAAAAAAGTTAAAATAAACCTTTATTTCCATTTTGGTCAACAGCTATACATAGCTAATGTTTAAATGAATAAATAAATTTTGTATCCGTGATCCTTATCATAAAGTTAAGAGTTACATCTTGGAAGATATTTAATTTTCATGTATATCAGAAGTTATAAATCACACTGTATCACAGACAAATTGCATAGTGTAATATTGAAAGAAATTTTAGAAATTTAAAGTTGAAGCTATATTTTATGTTTTTTCTAAGAAGTTGACTTATTTGATGTAAATGCAAATTCATAATAAAAAGTAATACATGTGAATTAATTATTCATCATTTGTAAGCATCAGTCTATTAGTGTCAATGTTATTTCTGAATTGTTTGTAAAGATATTTTTGTATTTGAATTGATCAATATTCTAGGTTCTTCATGTTAATTATTACTTAATAATAAATGCAAATTTTCAGTCAATATTGTCAATTGTACAAATGTTAAATATCTAGATACTGTCAAACCTCCGAATAAAGGTCACCTTGTGAATAAAGGTCATTCTTTCTAAACCGTCATTTATCATTTAGAACAAAATAACTCCTGAATAAGAGCCATCTGTCAATATAGGTCAAATTTTCTATTTCCCAAGGATGGCCTAAGTTCAAAGTCTTGACTGTAGTCAAAAATACATGTTCCTGTAATGACTAATTGGTAAATGGTTGTCAGTTATATTTCAATTAGTTGTACTAATTGACAATAACAAATTATGTTTATTGTTAAAATTGAGACTTGATTCAATTGGTTACTGAATTTATTGTTTACAGAAATACATAAATAAACAGTATAATAAATAGACAAATGAAAAGAATGATAATTGTTGTATTTTATCTATCCTTTGATTCAAGTAGGATGACTAGTGTATTCAAGGTAGACACACACCTTAATTGTGTCCTAAGCTATCCTCACATTGTGCATATGTATATGTTCTTCTTGAAATATCTCAACAATCTAGGAGTGTCATCATCAAAGCTATATGGGTGGTCCTTTCATTTAACTCAGGGGAAAAAGTATTGGCTGCTCATCCTTTAACGCATCTTTCTCATTGATTTGAGAATAATCAACAATTGAGCGGATACCCTTGGTGAAGTTGTGATAGAAGACACAACTGAGGTAGAAATAACTGTTGGATCACTAGCAAACATATCCTCCATGCATCAAAATACCTCCATATCTGTCGACTATCACCAGCTTGTTTTTCTATAATGTTTTATACCTGCAATAAAATAAACAGACACATTCAAATACCAACATTTATGTTTATCCATACTGTAATGGCACTGTTTGTGATTAGTGATATTTAGATCATTTTTGTGTGGTACAAAATAAAACACAATATCTAAATACAGGGAGCAATACAGAAACATGATGGGAATGTGATATACTATACAGTCACTTGTACCCAACTGTACTGATATATGAATAACAAAAATGAATGTTGATGCAAATGAACAATTTAAAACTGTTCTTTTTAGTGTAGGTCTTCATATTGAACATTATTTTAAAATGTGATTGATTGCTTAAAACAAAATGACATCCAAATAAATGCCATGCACTTGGTAATTAACGCCAATTATGTATTTTCCAAGGATAGCCCTTGTTCAAAGGTTTAACTGTATATAAACAGGTATGCTATATAACATTGTTATATAGATCCCTGATAGAAATAAAATTCTCCTCACACAACAGCAATAACTAAAACATAATTTCACATGACAGAGTACACAATAACTGTTATTTTAGGATAAAACTTACTCTGGACTTACCTTCACCTCCACCAATATAGTATCTGCTGCTTTTGAAACGATGTATTGACACTGATGAAGAATGGCTACAAATTCTACAGTAACATTTTTTTGTCCCGTTTCGCTCAACTTACACTAATTCGTCGAGTAGTTTTTTGTGTACGCACCGTGCGTGGTTGACTTTTTTACGGAAACTGCCGAAAAAATCTGGTTCCCAGCATTGTATGAATTGAATATTACAAATGCATTCGTTTAAGTTCATGCTAGCTGCTGCTTAGTGCTAATTGGTTTCGCCTTCCTGAACTTGCTATCATTGATGTTAACATGCATGTGTCGGTATAATAATAATAAATAGAATGGATGCATTTGTCATTTACACACAAGAATATGTAATTTATATACATAGAGTAAGGATAGAATCAAGCCACGTGCCACTTACTGATGGAAAGAAGCATAAAGGCACACGGCAGTTGCAGTTAGTGTAAAACGAATGAAATAAGGCAAGATGCAATTGTCATTTAACAGCATGCATGTACTGGCGGATATTCCCTTCCATAATGCACAGGCAACGGAATATTCTTATTTTGACTGATTATTTGTGATTTTAAGCCTAATTTTAATTGTTTATGCACTAATATTGTAACAGCGGCGAGATATTTTAATGATCATTCTTATTTGGTGATACTTTAAGTAGCTATAACTTCGGAAGTTAGTCTTAATAGTTTCAAAAAAAAAAATCTTCTGTGATCATCTAAAAAGTGTACTTCCATGATATATATTATATAAATAGGATTCATGACAAACTCTCACAAGCACTTGATCACTCGATATAAGAAAATACCCATATCTTAGAGTGTACAGAGGACGCCGTCATTATTGCGCTTTGCCTGACCCCATAACTTAGTGTAAGGGGAAGGAACTCCAGACTAAGGTTATAATTGATTGTATTGATGGTTCGTGCTGGTGTTTAGCTATAAAATTGACTGTTTCACAACATTCGGGATCGTAATTGCATAACATTCCCATTCATATCAAAACAATCAAATAGAGCCCCTCATCGCCGTAAGTTCAAATCTCCCACGGTACCATAAACAATCACCCGTAAGGAAGATGTCAAGCTTTCTTACAGAAGATGGGTGGCTATATCCGGGCATATTATCCAGGCATACGCCTGATGTTTTTTCTGCACCGTTATCTGAGCCGCAAAGGTCTCCAGCTGTCTCATACTCTTCAGGGGACATAAACTTCAGACAAAAGAAAACATAGTTACTCCTGTCGCATTTATCTCCCAAATATCCAGGTTCGCAACCATCTTCACAAACACCATTCGTATTGATGCACTTTCCACCCTTACAGTGTTCACTGCACTTCGTGGCACAATTTGATCCATACCAACCATCTTGACATTCTGTAAATATATATTTGATACAATCACATCATAATTTTAACATCGTTACACTAATGTTTTACGTGTATTATACAAGTGTATGCAAATTATATTATGTATACTTTTTATGTTTCATCGGGTTAAACGCCATTTACAACATTATTTTAGTCATATCGTGGAGACTGTTATCTTAACCAGCTTTCTTGGACTTCATTTAGGCCTTAACCAGTGCTAACCACATTCTATCCGAAAGCTTCTGCCAAGCTAGCTGACATAATTCAAAGGTGGAGGTCAATTTAACATAGGATGCAATATCTTCAGTCACTTTTGTCAAGGTCAGTGTGATTCTCGCCCGGGATTCGAACTCACAACCTCTCGATCAGTTGACAAACGCTCTAACCACTGAGCTAGCCGGGCGGGCATATATTATGTATAACATAAGCTTATTTAAATTTAAATTGTCCGACGAAAAATTAAAGTTCAAAACCTTTAATAATTTTGGCATACCAGTAACATAAAGGCTACGTAGAATAAGTTTATCAATACAAAATTGTTTTACCTGTAAAACACTTATTATCATAATTGTAGAATCCGTCGCGACAACCACCAGAACAATCTCCTGAAACAACATCACAAGGACCCGTTCTACAAGCACCACAGTATGACTGGCAACTTGGTCCCCATTTCGTTTCATCGCATTCTAGATAAGGAGAATAACATTCAATGTACCGATCAAAAAAGCCCCAATTGCTAAAAAAGACACTGAAACGCAAGACCATACAATGGTAAAAAAATACGAAAGTTACTATATGGGTTAAACAGTGTTCTATGCTGTCTTTCATTTTTTGCACGGTCGTATGCGTTCGGTGGGTGTTGGATTAAGTGCTTATGGGGAAGACATGTGGGATATTTTGTACGTGTTTTTATCCTTTCCTTACCGATATCTAGAAATGCGAATATGTTAAAACTTCGTGAGTATGAAATTAAAGTTTAATTTCATAATGCAGCATACATTTGCATCTTGGTTTACGCTTTAAAAGTGATA
This sequence comes from Lutraria lutraria, assembly GCA_964023205.1. Taxonomy (NCBI): domain Eukaryota; kingdom Metazoa; phylum Mollusca; class Bivalvia; order Venerida; family Mactridae; genus Lutraria; species Lutraria lutraria. The sequence goes on from OZ026833.1 coordinate 34,298,488, forward strand.
TATTATACATAAACATAGCCCGTCCGCTTGGCACAATAAGTTGAGCATTATTTCAACAGATCCACCAGTCCAAACCTTGAGTGCAACATATGTTTTCTGTAACGATCTGATTGAAGAGATTTCGTCTAAAGTCATTCGTCTTCCTACGGATACGCCGATCATTGACATGGAGGGAGATGTTGGCGGCTACTTACGAAGAATACACATCCAGAATATAAGAAAATCTGCATAAAGTAAACTACCCTTGATTACATATACCTATATTGCATTTTTCATTAGTTCCAGTCCATCTACCTGTACAGCCATCAATACATACACCATTGATTCTCTGTTCAATATCCTCAATAGATGAACTACAGTAACAATTCTCTGAACAGTCATGTCCACATCTGTTTGCTGGACATTCTGAAATGATATTAAACACAATGAGGTAATGGGAATAAAGAACGTATGGACGATTTCAGGTAACGGTAAGTACCCCGCACGGGGGTTCAGGCAATTCTAGCGAACGGTCACCCCAGAAGCAATGTGATATAGAGAATTTCAAAGGATAAAAAATATTTCAGCTGTACTCGTATTTACCTCCGAATAGTTGTATTTCACAAATAAGCCGTTCCAGAATAATAAAGGAAATTCCAGATGTCCTTTTTCTGGGGGAACACAAGTTGGGGGAACATTCCTCTATGATAGAGGAATGTTCCTCCATGCCTACACTGTATGCTTAGAAGATGGAGGAATGTTCCCCCAACTCAATTTTGCAATATATGATAGCAGAATTTTCTTCTATGGCAATATTATATACTAAGATATAGAAATATTCCTCCATTCCTGTACTATACACAAAGAAGATGAATATTCCTCCATCTCAACACTATATATATATATATATATACTAAGAAGATGGAGGAATGTTCCCCCATCGCAACTCTTCACTGCATGATAGAGGAATGTTCCTCCATGTCTGTATAAAATACACTATAGAGATGGAGGAATATTCCCCTATCATAACTGAGAGGAATGTTCCTCCATGTCTATACTACACACTAAGAAGATGGATGAATATTCCTCCATCTCTAAACTATATACTATGAAGATGGAGGAATGTTCCCCTATCATAACTCAGAGGAATGTTCCTCCATGTCTATACTACACACTAAGAAGATGGAGGAATATTCCTCCATCTCTAAACTATATACTATGAAGATGGAGGAATGTTCCCCTATCACAACTCTTCACTGCATGATAGAGGAATGTTCCTCCATGTCTACACTACACACTAAGAAGATGGAGGAATATTCCTCCATCTCTAAACTATATACTATGAAGATGGAGGAATGTTCCCCTATCACAACTCTTCACTGCATGATAGAGGAATGTTCCTCCATGTCTAAAATATACACTAAGAAGATGGAGGAATATTCCTCCATCTCTAAACTATATACTATGAAGATGGAGGAATGTTCCCCTATCACAACTCTTCACTGCATGATAGAGGAATGTTCCTCCATGTCTGTATACAATACACTAACAAGATGGAGGAATGTTCCTCCATCACAACTTTCAAGGGCAAATTGCCAAGATTAAATGTTTGTAGACTATAGATTGTTTATAAATGGTAATAGTGATGGTCAGGTTTTGGGTATTTTTTCCAGTTAATATACAAACTTAAATTGACATACTTTATCAAACAGGTAATTCAAATAGTATATCTTCAAACTATAAATATAATAATATAATGTGTAAATTGATCTAGCAAAATCATTCCCTGACATGTATTGTTAATCAATACATGACACTCCCAAGCAACAATGCACTTCAATATTTGCCTTCAAAATTTTCAAAATAGATTCAGACACTGATGTGAAAGCACCTTTGACTGACAGTGGCTGAAATTTATACTTTTATTTTGAAGCTAAGTCAAATTGTCTTTATTGCTCTCCAAACCACTGTGTTAAATAAAATTTCTTACATAAGTTTTGTCATTAATTAATGTCCCATTTGATTTAACACATCCATAATAACACTTGTATTTCTTAAGTTGTTTCTTCTTTGAAATTTATGCATTTAGTTATTTCCTGCCAAGAGATTGTGTAGTACTAACGCATGAAGTGTGCTTGAAAAGCAAAGACTGGTAAACTGAAACATTTATCCCCACTTATTATTGGCAGACCTCTCCCTGGGTACTTTAGAGGTCATAATCTGACCACAGTATCCAATCAGAATGGATATTTACCATGGCAAACTGACCTGGGCAGTGCTACTGTCTACTCTATGATAGACTATCCAGTATCAAGATGAGCTGATGGCTTATCAGCATCGTAAACATTTTATTGCCTTACAATGATTAATGGTGTGTTGTTATCAACTCAGCGTAACATGGCCACAGAAAATTATTTCTCTCTTTACTAATTTTACTGATTGTGGTTTTGAATCTTGAGTTAATCAAAAGTTCTAACGGGCCAATTTATAAATTCAAATAATTCATACTATTAGACTGTTGACAATATAAATTTGTTACTTCTCATTTTTACATGAAAATCAATCACACAGGCAGTGATGTGGAGTAAATTTTCACAAAAAATAACATTCCAAAAAGTAAACCAGATATCAAAAACCTGTGACACAGATTCCTCTGCTGTGCATATAAATCAATAAGTGATCTAAATTATTTTTTGGATGTGTTGCCTGTGAAAAATGAAGACATTTACCATATTTCCTTACTTCTTTGCTAGAATAAAAAGAACTGGTCAAGTCCTCTTAAGACACCTTAAACATAGACAGTAGTAACAGACATGTAATGGTTAAATTATAATGAGTTCTACATAATTATAACACCCATGATTTAATACAAAATTTCCTAACTAATATTAATCAGGATTTATACTTTAAATAGGAATTTCTTAATCTTGCAACACCATATCTATGTAAACAATATTAACCAATCCGAAATCGCTTAACTTTTATAATTATACTAATAGTAATGGCGGTGTGCGAGTAAAAATTCTATCAGAAAATAAAAACATTAATTTTGTGAATACTTGCATCTTCTGATATATGTTGTAGATCTGAAATTATGTAGTCAAGTGTTTTTAGCACATATTGTTAACAGCAAATTATAATGAAATTGCATACTTAATTTTGCTTTAGTGTCTTCAATAGATATTTAAACACAATGTGGGGAATTTATATTTCTCAAAAAAAGCAACAGAGATGGCAGATTGTACACGAAAAAGTTCCAGGTTTTGGACATGCATATAAAATACATATAAATATGTTTAGATAACAGAGTTAGTCAGTTTGAAATTAACCTCATTTGTCTGGGGGAACAATGGAAGTGGACTAGCTGTTTCTTTTTAATCTCGATTTTTTCATGTAATGTTATCCAATGTAATTCATTGAAATTTGGAGCAGAAGGGGCATCAAAAATTTTGTCATGAATTATGTCTACTGCTCTCTTTTAAAGTTTTGAATTTTTATCCAATGTTGAAGCAAAAGCTCCAACAGCAGAAAGAGAAAATCAACTTGAAAGAGAATCTGTATTTTGTTATTTTTATTTCACTGTTTTATTCAATGACATAATTATAAAATGTACTTATGTGAATATAAACATTTAAATAGTACCAAACTAATGTCAATGTTCATCTCCGCATCTAACAAACAAATACTTTTTACTACCATTCATACAAGACATGGGCAGGCTCAACATCGGCCAAACCCAATAATAATAATGTTCGCAAATGTTCATCTACTGTGCCCTTTGTAATTCAGTAGTGATATTGTATTTTTTTGCATTTGATATTTTCTAAATACATTCATGCATGAAAGTTATTGTTTGTTACAGTAACCTATAGTACACACTTTTTACATTTTCATTTCTGGCCCATTTTTAGACAATTTTTATGTGCCTACCGATAACATCACATCATTTTTGGTATACAATTAGAATCAAACTGATCGGAACAAAATGGGAGGGAACCGTTTCTCCAATTTTTATTTTGACTTTCCTTTTCAAGAAAGTTTTGTGTTTTTAAAGCTTCATTTTAGCTTTATAGCATTATGTCCCATTAAATTTCAATTTTATATTTTGAATTATTTCACTAACAAATTACAATGAAACAACATGATTTTAGCTTTATATCTATCAAAAGATTTTACAAAGGTTTACTCTTTTAGGTGTCTTGTTGCGAAGCAAGTTCCTAGTTGATAGTTTAATGTATTCTGGTGAAATTAAATCTAATAAGAAATAACTTTTTAATGGAAAGTTGTAACCCCAGTGACACCTTTCAGCACAGGTTTATTAGCAAATTTATATTCTAAATACATCAAATGACCTTTAAAGGACTGGAGAATACTCAATGAAAATTTCTCTGTGATGAAATTATTAGAATATCTGCTGGTGTTACCTTTTAATACATGTACTTAGTAACGGAGTTATGTATTTCTGGCTCTTTCAATATTCATTATTGATACAAAGTGATAATTTTTACGACTAAAACTGGTTTGATTACGTTGGGCAAAATAATGTTAAATGCAATGCAGTAAAGACACTCCGGCGACAGAAAGTAAAGTTTTTGCAAACAAAATAAAACAACTGCCCTATACAATTCAGAAAACTTCCGAAACCCCTAGCACACATAGACATTCAATGTATCTGTCAGTTATCTACTCACTCGCAATTACGGTATCTTATAGTTGAACCTGAAACACATAATCTCAATTAAATTATTTCTATAACAACATCCTTTTGTTCTCACTGTCCAATATTTTTACGAACGGATCGCTTGCAATGGAAAATTAATTAACCAATGTGTCTTGTCAAGGATTTAATAATGATGTATATTAACTAGTACTTGTTTTTATTTTTAAAGATTTTAATGAAAATGTAGCAGTAATGTATGTATTATAGTACTGGTATTTGTAAATTAACTGCAATATCAGCAGTCACATTAGTTCAGTTTACACAGCATATGACTTGCAAGGAGGTCGCGGGTTCGAGCCCTGCATTGAGTGCATTAATTTTCACCTCCTCTTACATTTGGTGGCATGTCCATGTGAGACTAGCCAGTTAAGGTAAAGCAAAAGCTGTGTTAGTCAAAAGAACCTGTGGTTGTTGCGATAAATTAATTTGAATAAAAAGGTAGGAGGACTGCATCAATACGGTATATTGTACTTCTATCTATGAATTGGCTGTAGTATTAATAGCCCAGTTAGCTCAGTTGGTAGAGCATCTGACTTCAAAGCAGGAGTTCGCTGGTTGCATTATATTCCTCATATTACTATGAAAAAATATAATAATGAAGAATCAATTCATCAAATTACATAACACTTATTATGAACACAATTTTGATACAACTCATACCTTGAAAATTAAGCATTTATTATAACAAATCAAATCAAACAAACTGAGTATTACACATAAATCCTACATAAACAGTTTTTTTCCTATTCACACCTTCTACATTGTTCCACGCCATTTTACAAACCATTCTGGGGACGTAAATATCTGAAATCTGTTCATTTTGCTCTTAAATTTGAGAAATATCTTAAGCCTTATTTATAAATGACCTTAGCTTTATTTTTTACTTAAATATTGACTTATTTTAAGATAGCTAAAAAGGTATCTTAAATATTCTAAGAAATTTCTTTGAACTTCATTAATAAGTCCTTATATTATCGTTATTTATCACCAATGTGTTGAAGAAATCAATCCTGTTTTGACTGATTATACTGCAGTTATATGTTTATATCCATGTTTTCTAATTTCATTTTTTACCTATTAAAGGGGCATGCCCTGGAAATGAAGCGTCTCGAATATAAATCAAATTGGTATCATTTGAATGCCAAAATCAATTAATGAAAGTCCTGTAAAATATTTACGAAATGTCCCGCTATTTGGCTCAAAATACACATTTCAAGATTTACCAAACCTGCCGATTACGCCTTAGAAAATATTCGTCATTTTCATAACTCGACCCTTTCGGGATCTGTCAAAAGCAGAAAAAATGTCAACAAACTGTGAAATGGTAAGTATTGCTCATGTCATGTTCATTGTTTGCGACATAAAGCTTATCTATCGATCCATTATAGGTAAATATCATTGTTTTGCTGCTTGAAAGGCAGCACGCACGCTTAGTTAAATTCTCAGACGAATCGGAAATATCGTTGTCGTCAATAAAAGGCTTGTAAGCCTTTTATTTAAACCGGCATATAAATACCCACGCGTGCGTTATAGGGCCATTTTTGAAGGCACATTCTTCTTTGACTTTTAGGTAATAATTGTTTTTTACAAGTGATAAACACATTTTTGGTGTATAAAACCCAAGACACAGCAGTTCCTGGGCATGCCCCTTTAATTCTAACAATAATTCTCATTTAAATTTGTAATACGTAATTCCATCTTATTTATTACTTTCGGTTCTTTTATAACAAGTACTTTGACTTAAATTTGGGTATGGATAACTGGCGCACCCTATAGAGATCCTTTCAAGGCAAAGAATATACACTATCTCAATATTTCCATCTAATTATGTACATATACTCACTTACCAAATTTCATCAACATATCTCAACTTTTCTGTCACCAAAGCACCCACAATATTGACCAGGAAGAAAAAACAGACATTTTCTAGGTAAAATTCCTGGTGCATGTCGCGAGATCTCCCTAGACCTAGAGTGTTCATTTGATCTTCACCAAACTTGTTGACAATTTGAACTAATTCAAACAGTTTTATTCGGATCCTCACCAAACTTGATTGAAATGTTTATGAGCATGAAATCTCATTCAAACTTGATAACCAGCCCGATCGTCCCTGGCCTTTCTGAATTATGCCCTTTGATACATTGAAAATTGACCAAAAATGCAGTGTCCATCCTCTAATTATCAATCAATCTTCATCAAACTTATTGAAAATATTTATTGACATAAGATCTTGGTGAGTTATGCCCCTTGATACAGTGTTTACTCTCTAAGTTGACCGATTACCAATCGATCTTTACCAAACTGTGTAAATATATTTCTGGGCACAAGATATTGGTCAAGTTTGATAACCAGCATAATTGCCCCAGGCACTTGTCTGTTATGCCTCTTGATACATTGAAAATTGACTAAAAATGAAGTGTGCTGGAAGTGTTTATATTTCTCAGATCTCAAGGCTGTCTGGATTTGGATGAAAAATGTGAATGGTGCTACATGTCATATTTATAAAATGTTGCTTATTTTAATAAAAAAGATACATAATTTGCCACTCATGGTATCTCAAACCTTTAGACAGGCGTACTTTGTGAAAATTTACACTCTTGTTTATCTTATATTCTTACAGATGTGCGGGCACGAGCGTAATAGAAATCATTTCGTTTTTTAAAGGAAATCCTCGGAATTCCGTAGCATGGACATCTTAAAACATCTTTTAAATTAAGAATTTTCTTTACTAAAATATTTCTTAAGTGCGTTCATAAATATCACATATCTTAAGATAAGATTTTTTCAAGCTTAGGTAATTTTGACCGAGTTTAAAAAATATTTTAAGGATGCTTTATAAATACGGGCCCTGATGCCACTCCATTCCCAATACATGAATACATAAGATTGACAGTTTGAATTGATGCAAACAGCTTCGAATACTGAAGTGTATTCCTCGAGCTACCCGAGAAGTGTGATTGAAAGGGTACCTATTATGATGGCTTTTAAGCAGTTAAATTCACATGCTATTTTATCTTTGTCTATATGAAAAATGAATCCTTAACTACTTTTTCAAAACCAATTGCCTTCTTTGGTGACTTTTAGTTATCAATATTAAGCTCTATGCATCATAGTTGCACGCACGGACGAGGGACAACACACGATCAAAATAGCTCACCTAGAACACTTTGTACTATCGTGGGCTAAAAACCTAAAAATGTTTTTGTAGCATATTAGTGACATATAAAGAGATAATCTAAGATTCCATAGTATAAGGGAAATAAATAACTTAAAGGAATGAAAAAAAATTAATGTTAAAGAATAACCGCATAGTTGCGTATTGCATTATTATTTTCCTTCTATTACAAAAATAGATCCATGAAGAATTATACTGCTGTTAGTATCAATTGAACCTAATTTTAAAGCACCACTGACACTCCAATATTTTACATAATGGACAGTTTTCGGCTATATAGATATCTATCAATTAAATCCGCTATTTAATTCTTTTATTGTTATGTTTTGATAAAGGCGATTACACTGAAACTTTGGCGATTACAGTTCATTAGTTTATTATGTGTATTGTTGTTTAAGTATATAATTATAAAATAACTTCATAATTATACACAGGTACACGGAAAAAGATAGGAGTAAACTGTCAGAATGGAAAAAATCCAATTCAATTTCTATCTCTTTTGTACAGAAAATACTAATGGTTGGACTTTTTCACTACCCTAGAAAAGTCCATAATGTCATTTATTTGAGATTTGCAAGTTTTTTAGTTGTTTCTTAAATGTTTTTAGTAGCCTAAGAGCCATCTGTATTTAACAAAATGATCACCAAGGTTGATGTCTTATTTACATGCATAACTTTCAAGAAGGGCAGAAATTCTCTATGAGTATGGGGTGAAATTAATGGTTAATTATCAAGTTTCTGCTAACACATGGCAGTGATTTAATGTTCTTTACTATCCATCACAGGTTGCTGTCTTGCTAGAAAATAATTTTACTGCCCCCAAATTGTTAATGTACAAAATCACAAATGTTCCTTGTGTCTTTAATTCATGCATGAAGATGATAACAATGTAGGATCATGAAATCTAGTGGAAAATTACAGCTAATTGAGACTTATGGCTTTAGGTGAAATAATCAGCTATCTGTGGAACATTAATTGCTGGTCAGTGCAATAAATCTCAAACAATCTGAAATTGTTTGTGGTGCAGGAGACAACCATGTAATTGTAATGGTATGCTATTTCTCAGCCGAGAGAAGGAGGCTCCCTAGACTGTATTAGACAAACAAAGTCTCTGCATGCTTACTTCCATAGCATATAGTGACTGGCATTATTTCAAATATTTCCATTTACATAATTTTTATGTAACAAATCGCCTATATTTTTGCTGGTGATTAAGGTTTGATTTGCCAAAATAATGACAATTGACCATTATATAACAAATATCTATGTTATTGTATATTTTAAATGCTTTCGTGAAAAATATGAGACTGGAGCGGGTCTTAAAACAACAACAACAACAACAACATGAAAATGAATAATATCCTATACATAATGCTACTAATATGCATTAATCAACACCTCTGTTTTATTGCTATAAAAGCTGGACATACAGTCATGACGACAAATATTTCTTTACAAACATTTAATTAAGAATAGGTTGTTGGTTTTAATGTATAATATTATGATGTGATTCAGACAGACAAAATGTATATGTAAGTCAAATACCATAGTAACTAATTAAACATTCTAACTTTGTAACAAAGAGAAAAAGGAGCAAAACAATTGAATTATTATACTTCCTAATAAAGAAGCACCAAAAAGTCAGAGCAATGAAATATTTACTCATAAAATAAATTATTTCCTTGACAATGCCTTTTTACCTTTCTTTTTTATGCCACCGTCATTGAAATTCGAGACTTGAGTAAGAGCTCAATATGTTACAGATAAGACAATGGTACATGGAAATGCATTATCCATGCAATGACTACTTTGTATGTTCAAATGTTTTAAGATCTCCAGATTTTGTCTGTTTAGTAAAAGAACTTTATTGTGTGTAATTACTATTTATGTCCAGAGAAGAAGTAAATACATAATATATTTCTTATAAGTCTTGCTGTCAATTTCTTTATGTTGGCATCAATCTATACATTAACTACAATGAATTAACTGAAGACATATTGCGGCATGTTACATTTTTTTGACATGATCATAATCGATAAAATCAATATCTTACATCTTGTAATTAGAGTTAAAGAAGTCTATACTTTTACAAAACAGTACACATAATCATGAAAAATATCATTTTTTAAGATTACTTAAAACATGCGTAATGTTCCTTGATTGAATAAAACATTTATTATAAGAGTGTGTGTGCATGTTTTATTTTTTCTATAATGTAATGCATTATGATCATGTGTATTTATGTATGCTTTTAGAATACGATAGCCTTAATAAAACAAAGTGAGTCTGCTTTGTAGAATAGCTGCCAAACAGGTAACTTGATTTACTGGTCAGAGGAATATGTGGAGGGAATCGCTTATCTGATTTCACGCATCCTAAACACTAAGCAGGGAAATTTAGCAAAATCTGAGTCATAGGACTGTTCTGTGTTTTTATTATGTTGGGATGTGTAGGCAACAAATAACAAAAATCTATGATTGTGAGCATATTTATACACTCAGGTAAAGATTAATTATTACTACATTTGTCAAAAATGCTAGGTTTGTGCATCAATTGCAGTATTTATAATTCAACAATTTTTATTAGTTACAAATGTATTAAGTTTTCTGTAATTAATTCACCTGCACATTCTGTTTTGAATGTATGTGTAAAACATTTATCATTTCTATTGAACTCAGATATAAATATAAAAAAAACAGATTCAGTGCATATAGGAGGGCCAACAGAGGTGAAATGATTGCAAAGAAATCTAATTAAGTGATTATCTTAAAAACAACCTTAAAACGTTGGGATGGGAAAAATTCCTCCAACTTCTTAGTGTATTATAAGTGTTGAGATGGAGGAATATTCCTCCATCTTACAAGTATAGTTAGAAATTGTGACAAAGGAACATTTCTCTATCTTCTTAGTGTATTGTTTACAGACATGGAGGAACATTCCTCTATCATGCAGTGAAGAGTTGTGATGGGGGAACATTCCTCCATCTTCATAGTATATAGTTTAGAGATGGAGGAATATTCCTCCATCTTCTTAGTGTGTAGTATAGACATGGAGGAACATTCCTCTATCATGCAGTGGAGAGTTGTGATAGGGGAACATTCCTCCATCTTTTTAGTGTATAGTGTTGAGATGGAGGAACATTCCTCCATCTTCTTAGTGTGTAGTATAGACATGGAGGAACATTCCTCTATCATGCAGTGGAGAGTTGTGATAGGGGAACATCCCTCCATCTTTTTAGTGTATAGTTTAGAGATGGAGGAACATTCCTCCATCTTCTTAGTGTGTAGTATAGACATATAGGAACATTCCTCTATCATGCAGTGGAGAGTTGTGATAGGGGAACATTCCTCCATCTTTTTAGTGTATAGTGTTGAGATGGAGGAATATTCCTCCATCTTCTTTAAGTGTGTAGAATAGACATGGAGGAACATTCCTCTATCATGCAGTGGAGAGTTGTGATGGGGGAACATTCCTCCATCTTCATAGTATATAGTTTAGAGATGGAGGAATATTCCTCCATCTTCTTGGTGTGTAGTATAGACATGGAGGAACATTCCTCTATCATGCAGTGGAGAGTTGTGATGGGGGAACATTCCTCCATCTTCATAGTATATAGTTTAGAGATGGAGGAATATTCCTCCATCTTCTTGGTGTGTAGTATAGACATGGAGGAACATTCCTCTATCATGCAGTGAAGAGTTGTGATAGGGGAACATTCCTCCATCTTCATAGTATATAGTTTAGAGATGAAGGAATATTCCTCCATCTTCTTAGTGTGTATTATAGACATGGAGGAACATTCCTCTATCATGCAGTGGAGAGTTATGATAGGGGAACATTCCTCCATCTTCATAGTATATAGTTTAGAGATGGAGGAATATTCCTCCATCTTCTTGGTGTGTATTATAGACATGGAGGAACATTCCTCTATCATGCAGTGAAGAGTTGTGATAGGGGAACATTCCTCCATCTTCATAGTATATAGTTTAGAGTTGGAGGAATATTCCTCCATCTTCTTGGTGTGTATTATAGACATGGAGGAACATTCCTCTATCATAGAAAAATGTTCCCCCAACTAGTGTTCCCCCAGAAAAAGGACATCTGGAATTTCCTTTATTATTCTGGAACGGCTTAAATGTCAAGATAGTTTTCAGTGTTCTTTTCAATACGCAGTTGCTGAACCTGTCTGTTTATATGTATGTATGTCAATGGTGGATCATTGTTCGCGTCATCATGTAGAAGCATGGACTGTCCTACTGTTGTGTCGTACAGTTTGTAATCTTTAATTCTTCCTAAAACACGTTTTAAAGGAAATTGATGTATAAAGTGTACGTATGTTTTAAAAAATATTACCCAACATAGCAAACTATTATTTCGATGTTGTTAATTACGGGCGTATTTCGGAATTACCCTGGATGAAATATGAATTAACAATGTTCAAGACAAGTTTCTATCAAGTTGTTAAAATACGGGGTCTAAATTGCAACTTAAAGATGAAATACGTGAACGTGTTTTAATACCGAAACACTTGTCATTTAAACTTTTATTGTTATGTGTTCATTTATACGATATCAACAAAGGTAAACGCGTCTAATGGGATTCTGACTGCAATCACCATGATTAGAATTTACATTAGACAACTAGCATAGTGTATATGAAGGAATGTTAGTTATAGAGCTTTTTATTATGACAAACACAGAAGATGGACGTTGAGTATAAGAATATCCAGATTGGATAACTTACCATCACTACTTGTAGTTATATTAACAGAGTATATGTAGTATAATCTTCCAAGGTCAATATCTAAGTTTTTTATGTTAACAGAACCACTCGATGCAAAGCAACCAGTCAAGCCAGCTATAGGAATTCTACCGTCAATCGCATTTGAAGGGAGATACATAGTGTCATCACTTTGAGAGTTGGAGCTGACAGTTTTTCTAAAAGCAAAGTTTCTCCCTGAAATAAGATTACGAAGAAACGTTTTATCATACTCAGATAAATACACATAATTACACAAGTAATGGTTATATGATGCGGTAAATACGCACAAAGTAAACTCAGATACATGTACATGTACATAGGATATTCGGATACAGTGAAATACAAGTCGACTGAAAATCTACGCATGCATGCTATGGGTAATGAAACGTAGATTATGAATACTCATCTGTTATTTGCAATTGAGTATCTAAAGAAAACAATAATACTGCTCCAAGTTTCAAAGTCATGAATGAGAACTTAATTTCTGATCATAAGCGAATATACTTCAATGTACATGAATTAAAGCATCTAGCATCAGGCTTACAAGTAACTCCTTTTTAATGTTCTGCTACCAAGTCAAAGTAATACAATGCAAACAGGCAACAGCTGTGTAATCTTTTAAACAACAATCTAAAACTAAGATTAGTGTTGTATTTTAGTCTATAATAAAAACTTACCACCATTAATTCTAACATCACATAGGGATAGTTGAGACTTAATGGCAGACAGTTTAATTCTGACTTGATTTCCCACCAGCGGTTGTTCACATTTCACATGTATGTCTTTACTACTGAGTGGACCACCATTGTATTTGAAACACATTTGCTTGGTCGGCGGGATATAAACATTATCTGTTTTCTTGTTTTCAGGTACAAACTCTATGCTGACTTCATATCCGTTCTCAAAATATTCTACAATTATATTAAAGTGTTAGAGTAAGGTCAAAACATAAATGCATGGTTTCGACTAATATACTTAAAACTCACAGAGCAGAGCTTTTATCAAGGCTTAGTTATATTTGTCTATATGAAAATGTCCCGAATAAAAAATGACCGAGAAGTAGTCTAAGGTAAGCAAATGTAAGTCGCGAAAACAAGAAACTTATTTTCGAATTACCGAACTTTAAGTGTATACCTGCACGAAATTATGTGTCACTGAATAGTGTTCAATGCATGGTGGATAAAATCGCAACAGTATTTAAAGTACATTTTAGATCACACATCTTCAAATAAACACCCCATTCAATAACCAGACAACTCCCCTTTCGGTATGTTATTACTGCTTTGTCCGAATATCACACAATGTCTGACACCGTCGGTACGAACAGTTAACACTTACTTTAAGGATGATTTGTGTCGGAACAAGTACATTAATTATATAATAACAAAAGCGTTGATGTCTGAATACGAAGGACTGAAAAAATAGAGCATTCGAACAGGTATAATTGTACTTGGTCATTTTAAGTAGCATATACATTTGACGATGGTTCACTACTTTCTTTCGACCTTTGATTTAGGTATATGTCGTGGCACATAAACATTTTGCTAGTAGTTTCTAAGAAAGAGACAAGCTTATACAAGTTATACAATAAATGAATGCACTAGAATTTCCGTTCCCCATGAGTTCACTATATAATCGTGTTCTACTGTTTTTCACGTCATATTGATCATCTAGATTATTCTAATGTATTTTATATTATGAATTTTGTAAAATATGGATAGAATGGACAAAATGTCGGTAGCAAGAGAGTTCTTTATATTCGTGTTCAACTGTATTTCGTGTTACATCGATCATCAAGAAATTCCAAATATCATGTGCGTCAGTGAGGTGTCCTAATCAGACCTACTGAATAGCGTATTAAGATTTATTTCTTTCATTCTGATCTTGTTAGTAAATGTTTACTTCGTTACATGACTATCACTAGTGAATCACGCGTAAGAGACACACGTTCGAGGTTGAAATTTTAAAAATAATACTTACGTAACATAGATTCAGTAGTTGTTAGATCAATGTCTCTAATTGTTTCATTTTGTGAAAACCAGACTCTCCACCAAGGTTGTGAAGTACTTGATGATGCAGATCTAGTATAGCTGCACGTTGACGTATCTCCATCATGTGCAAAATTTGAATATTTTGGTGGATCGGTGTTGCTGTTATGTCTTGAATACTGACCTTCAGCCAAATCTCCTAGACAGTGATAAAGTCAGACCATCGTGTAAGTTATGTCTATAAGAAAATCGCATCGCAACAAGGACAAATTATGTCGGGTCATAGTTTCTGCCGCCAAGAGTGAAATTTTGAGTTCAAGCAATTATATAATATATTTCCTTTCAAAAACCTGTCTAGGTCTATCAGGTAGTTGAATTGAAAAGAACACAAATATTCTATGCACTCACTATATTACTTATAATTCACAGGTTGAAATATCGTATCGTGGTCTCAAATAGGGTCCCTTTCAATACTGTTACGCCATAGGTGTTGCCTACAGCTGAAGGTCGTCAAATTGTCAAAGGGATACACTTCAGTGTGACTTTAAACAAACAAAAAACTTATTTGCAAACTTATTTTACTTCTACTGATAAAACAACAAAGCGGATATTCACAATTTAATGTTTTCAGCAAGTACACCATTTATGAACTAAAAATTTAAGGCCTAGATGCTATACGACTACCCTCATTACTCTATCAATCATACATTAATGCAATATGTAACCTAATTATACCAGTAGGGCTGAGTCATCAATAAATATGGACCATGCAAACCTTTAGTCTTTAAAGTAATACTAAGAGCAATTTAATCATTAGTAAGTAAACAAATTACAGTAAATAAATTTAGTAGTTTAATATGAGGTTTTCTCCGACTCAGAAAATGTGAAAAAGATGTCTTAAATACGAGTAAAATATCTATATTAAAGATCAAATTATAAAGCAGTGTTTTTTTCATAACACTACCTTAAAATTATGTGACAAAATGTCTTAAAGTGAAAGTTTTAAAATAAATATTTTTTAAAGGGTGCCCAGTCAAAAAGTAAAAGTTGAAGTCCTTGAGTGCAGCAGACGTACGGTTTTTATACACAAAAGAGCGCTACAGGTGTAGCGTGCAGCAAAACTGATGCACAATTGCAACACTTTTGAAAGCGTGCAGCAGTATTGCATCAATGCGTCGCCCGTAGCGGAAATAGTTAATTCAAAATGTCTGCCTCCACGTGATAAGCAAGGACGGATTAAAACTGTAAAAATACAAGGTTATACTTGTGATCAAACAAAGTTACTTGTCAGAAATAAAGAAATCAATTGTTATTTTCAATTCAAACTGGATTTAACTTCTTGTGTTACCGTAGAGTACTATTGTTTGTTTGTTTCTTCGTGTTTTACGTCATTTTCAATCTTAATTCAGTCATATCGTGGCGGGCATTTATCCTAACCAGCTTTCCTGGACTTCATTCAGGCCATACCCAGTACTAACCACATTCGATCCGTAAGCTTTCGCCAAGCTGCCCCACATAATTTAGAGGTGGACGACAATTTAACATAGGATGTGATATCTTCAGTCAAATTTGTCATGGACAGTGTTACCCTCACCCGAGGTTTGAACTCACAACCTCTCAATCAGTAGACAAACGCTCAAGCCACTGAGCTAGTCCGGCGGGCTCGGAGAGTACTAAGGGAAAAGTCAAGAAATCCTGACGTTACATATGAAAACCGCGTGTTTAGCTGACAATTCAATTAGTTCAACTATCTTGATTTATGTTGGACGCAAACGAAGGCTGCAAACAGACATAAACTAACGGAAATGAACATAACAAAAACCAAAGGGTAAATACCAGGGCATTACTGCTAATTGACAGGAGGGCAAGTGCTGTTTCGCCAAATATTGCATTTTACTTGTCAAACCAAGAATTGGTTCAGTCAATTAAAGTAAAAAGAGACACATTTATTTTCATTATCAAACCGGGTAAACTGTTAGTTAAAATGGTACGATACGTCAGCCAGTGTTGAAAATTAATACAGAAAACTCTCAAAGAATCTGATAAGTACTTACTGTATTGACAAGCAGGACCATACCAGTTTGAAGCACATCCTTGATTACACTCTCCTGTAGTCGTGTCACAACTTGTCCCATTTTTACAGTGACACATAAACTGACATTCACTTCCAAATGTTTGAACACCATGTGTACTCACACTGCAGTCTGCGACTAGAAGTTAGCATAATGACATGTATTTGTCTGTTTATTATATCCAATTGTCAATACAAACATGGTAATATAAATCTCTATAGTGAGTGCAGTTATGGATATGGTATAGTTATTACCCCAATACCTTTCTTTGTTTATTTCAAGGTGACGGTTAATTATAGTGTCTAGGGTAGTTTATAAACTCGGATCCCCTGGAATTCACTTTATCCTTGTTCTATGTAGTCTTATTATAATTCAAAATTTGATTATTATACTAGTAATGAATTAAATGATATTTCAAACAGACAAAATGGTCACCATTGTGTTATACAAATAGACTATAAGAGCAAATTGACAAAGACTAGCTGCGTAATTTGTTTTACAGTTACTTGACACAATTATAAGCATCGACTGACGTGTTTTCGGATAAATATGCATTTATATTTGCATGATCCACTTAGTGATTAGTAATTTCGCTGTCAATTAGACAGACAAGAAAAAATAAAGTACATTTCCGCGCTAAAATGCAATATAATGATTTTAAATTGCTTGTCTGAAAATGTTATCTAAATATAAAAAAAATCAAGACAACTCTAAGTCTATACATTAATGAGGATAATAACAATTAAAGACAATATTTTAAGGATGAGTTCGTGATGAAGAACAATGGAATGAAAGTCACTCGCACGTATTTTTCTGCACATTTATAGTGCATCGACTTTTTCTTTTCATATGTATGTTTACATTAATTCTTATATAGTTTTCTATCTATTTGTAAGTGTAACTCCGTTGAATCACGGTTATGGTCATTTTTTGTCCATTCCAAATAATTAACAATCGACTTATCATCCTGGATGTTGAAGATTTTCCTTAAATGCGTGGTCGCATTTATTATTTATAAGTAGATAAGTTGACGCAAGCATTGAAGAGTATTTAATGAGATACATGTATAAAGGGAAACAAAACACATTAGAGGTGAAATGAAGTGTTGAAAATAATCTCGACAACTCGTGATATACACCACTTGGAAAATGAAATTTGATTTTCACTTCCCCAATACGAACAATATACAGTAGAAACCCCCTAATCCGGAACCTCTCCAAACCGGAATCCTCCTCAATCCGAAAAATGTCCACGGTCCCGTTTCGTTCCTTCAATATCGCATATGAAAAAATCCTCCCTAATCCGGAACCTCCGTATTCCGTAGTCCGGACGACTTTTGCGGTCTGAAATGCTATATTATACTGATTTTTAAACTCCTCAATCCGATATTTATGCTTAATCCGGAATTTATGCACAAAGATATACAACATGTCATACTGTTTATTTGATCAACAAATAGGTTCCCTAATTAGCCTCAGGGATTTACTGTTAGCATTTCCGTAGAGTACGTGGAAGGTGTCAGATTGTAAATGAATCTATCGTAAACAAAAGAATACAACTTACTTTGACCTCTCAATACTGAAAACAACTACATTTGTAGTCTTTTAACACTTTTACACAATGAAATCAGTTCGTACTTGCCTTTATTATTGACATTTTAAAGTAAGATAGTCAAGTCAGGAAACATGTTTGTGAAATGTGAAAACATGCGGTAAAATCATAGGTTTTTGCAAACTGATGACCCCAGGCAATCGGATGTGTGAACAACATGATGGCAAATCAAAATTGAATTATCATGTGTAATGTTTTCGTCACAAACTTCATGTCTGTACCAAGTTCACCAATAAAAATATTTGATTTTTTAGTTATTATTGCTTGATTAATCATTTAATGCAGTTCTAGACTTTTTATTGTGCATCTTTTCATTTTAATATCGTAAGTCGTTGTATATGGTTTCTTAAATTTTCGATTAAAAGGTCGAAATTTGATCAAGTCTTGTGTTTCAATTTGGTTTAACCTTCAGACGCTCGTTCATATGTGTACACAGTGTATTTTTACAGTCAATGTTTACCAGTCACTTGAGGGATGAGTTTTCCCCATACAAACATTTATTAATTATAGCCTTATTATAATATACATGTAATTGTAATAAAATACATCTAATGAACAATAAAATTGTATTATTTGTTCTGCATAAAACAAGAACAATGCACAACTGCCGACAATAAAAGAACAGGAACTACAGTTGTACTTACATACCAACAATGGCATACAACAGATGAAGTAATCTTCCCTACAAACTCTAAATGGACAAAACCTCTCTAATCCGAAATCCTCTCTAATCCGAACTTTTTGGTCAGTCCGAAGGGAGTTCGGATTAGGGAGTTTCTACTGTATACACAAAAATCTGACGGATTACATTTGTAACAAATCACATTTATAACAGACATATTTGAATAAGACACACACTGCGTGTTAAGATAAACAGATATTGGCGTAATAGTTATCATATGAATCCATAGGCTTTAGAAATATCTTATATGAAGCTTATGGCAAAATCAAAGCGCTGAAGGTACTGATGGGGAGGCTTTGTACAGAAATGTTGACACACTCATTGTTGGACATATTCATGTTATCAGGTTAATACTTGATGACTGTTCATCATGCCAATTTCTTAGGACTGTGCCTATGGGACTGTGTCATTATTTTAGAACTGTGCATAATGTCATTATTTTAGGACTGTGCATCATGCCAACATTTGATGACAGTTCATTACCCCAAGATATGAGGATAGTTTATCGTGTCAACATAAACTTAATATTTAACAGCGTTTCAGAGTGTAAACATAATTCCTGGGTATTAGAGGGTCTGTGGGGGGTCTTCATACGCCGGTAACCTGTGCCTGCATCATTTGACATCATTTCAGAAAATCATTTTAAAACTGAAGAAAATTTAAATCACATCAGGACTTTGAGAAATAAAGCTAGTTATCTAGATATGCTATTAACAAAGCAAAATTGCTATAAGTAAACTGATGCTTGAAAAGAACATGCAGTTTAACATATTGATAGGCATATGTGTCCATGTTGTTTAAAAAAAGAAATGATAAAAAGAATCATTTGTTTTTTTAAGTTATACCATCTTGAATAAATCTGATTGGAAATGTCCCGAGTGTAACATTTTGCATTTAGATAAGATTTTTTTATTATTCTTTGAATTTGATGTTTTTTCTCTCTATTTCTCAAACAGAAGCGTACCCAGAAGCTCACAAAACTAAAACAAATTCATGTAGTGCAATTCATTTTTGTCTACATGGTTTTAAGTGTTGTCCCGAGTGTAACGCTATATATTCCTCATCTTAATTTTGATATGTAACTTATAGTACAGTAGTCCATGTTAATTGTTTTCCACATGTATATCAAATAACTGACGTGAATAAATACTTTAAAGTCTGAAACAGTGAAATGGAGCATGTTTAAAAAGTTTGGAAGTTCTTATAAAAACAGTTCTATTCAGATATATATACCAAGTAGATTTGTTCAGTATACTGAAGATAAAAAGTAATGTATCTTTTATTTTGATAAAGAAACATTCTCAGGTGAAAACAGTATAGAATTTATCGATTTATTTCATGATTTCTAAACATATTTTACATGTTATATTATTTATATATAACAATTGAAAAAGTAACACTCGGGACACAAACACATCTTCATGGAATATTATACACAAATTCGGTTTGCTTTTACAAGACCTATACCGGTAACAAAATACTAACACTGCAGGGTCATGAAGTTACAAAATGTCTAAATTAGTGGTAAAACTCCCATTTATAGAGGACTGAGAAGAAGCACACTCCGAGTAGAAAGACTTGAAATTGATGTTTTATTATTAAACATTTTCTAGAATATACGAGGGTTGTCCTTTAAGTATGTAGACTTTTCTCATAACTCGGTTATTTTTCAAAATTTTGAAATCTAATTTCAGTGACGCATAATTGAAATCTTCCTTGACTTATGTTGCAAATACATAGTTCATGTTCAGAACATTTCAAAACCTTTAAGTATTGTTTTACTTAAAATAAACAAGGAAGAAATTGTGACCATACGCTTTAAAAGTTTGTCCCGAGTGTATTTTCTATATGTATGTTTATATGACTTAATTCATGTTTAAAATATGTGTTCAACATAGTTTGAAATAGTTTGACTTTGTTGAGAAATCATTTCTTTAATTTGATAACTGGCAAAAGTAGTAGGTAAATGTTTTCTTGTAAATATATGATAATGCAATATTAATCGTTACAACTTGACAAATCTACAGTTTTAAATGTTTTCTAATTCCTCCCCTCCCTCCAACAACATTTTCACCCAACAACATATCAAACAGTACAGATGTTTGTGTATCTTTTTATTATCTTAAAAAACATAGAATAAATTGCAACGCAATGATCATAGCACTTTCATAATTATTTGTATGCTAAAAGACTAAACATATTTGTACAGAGTGTAACCTTTACATAGTCTGTATATATATAAATTATTAATTCATTTTCAGTAAGGCATTTGACTTACCAAATTGGAAATAGTTTTGATTTGTTCAAAAATAAAATTCTTATTTAATGAATTGCAAAATACATTTGACTAAATCAATTTTATGATACTCCTTATCATAACAGTTTTGTATATTAACGTTACAGTTTTAGAACGTCCCCTGCAGGTGTTGTTGTTTTCACCATTTAAAACTAAAACATTATCAAATAGATTATCTGTTTGTATTTTATAAGAAAATAATGGAACAAATTAATTGTATTACAATGAAACAAATTGTATAACAATAGATTAATAATACTGTCGTTATCATAAGACCATACACAAATAATATCTGTCCCGAGTGTAACGGTGATAGAAGATATATACTAGTTTTGGGGGCATTGTTTAGTTACCCAAGAATAGTACAAATTAAGTGAAAATTCACATGTATATTTGAATATACCTGAAAATTGATAAACTTGTATTAGCTAATTTGTATCTGCAGCAGTAAATGTTACATAAAAACTTTTTGAAGCGTATTTAAAACAATTAAAGTTCAAAACGCCAAAAATATAATTTTTTTGGAAATTTATGGTTGTATGTATATCTTTTTGTATTAAAAAGTTTTTTTCATGAAAGTTTGCTGAAAAAATCACAAAAATGCGTTATTCTTTCCATAGTTTAATCCATTGTTTGAATTTTAAGGCTTGCTATTGAAAATATAATATTTATTTGATTAAAATGTTGTAAATTTGAAGTAGACTTTAATCCTATACTTTAGCCATTGTCAATTTTTCACAATATACTATATTTCCAAGCTAGTCTTGGCAATATTATGGACACAGGTATCATTCTAAATTTGACCCCCCGTGTCACGCTTTGTCTTCATTATTTTGATTTATGCGCTCGTGCGTAAATCAATACATACACGTTTGAATGAACAACAGATTGAAGTATAGTGCCCATTTAAAATTCGAGGCCCAGTTATAAAATCGTACACACTCTACGGACAATCAAGAACGGCTGCATTTATACGAGGCACTCTACAAACCGCGGGCGAGGTTAATAAATATATATTGGATGGAGCGATACCTATACAGAGACGTAAACTTACATCAACGTGTGAAGAATAGTGATGTTGTTAAAAGTCTGATCCGACGATGAGAAAAAAGTAACCTGCAATAATTGATCAGCGTTATTTCGATGTCTTTATTATCTTTACTGACTAAATTGTCGTTATTCACTAAAACTACCGTTTCAGCGATTTGATGATTTCATTGCGTAGATGTCCTGCATTTTTTTAATCAGGTAACCCGTTCATCGCGTTGATCGGTGCGAGGTTATTCTGATATCATCTTATTTTTTTTAACAATGAAAACATACTAACCATGTTTCTTCCCTAAAACATAGACAAAATATAAAATCATATACCACAGCGGATTGTAGTTTGTGAAAGCCGACGAATAATGATGTATGTGTTTATATAAAGTCATGGAACCATTCATCGGTCTTGATTAGATCGCGGAAGTATTTCCTGTTTTGTATACCGCCGTAGTAGGGAATCGGTAGTAAGGAATATCGGTAATAACATCAAATGACCTTTGTCAACTGTAAGAAGTATGGTTGCCAAAGCCTTCTAAAAACTATATGCCTTAACAACCGTTGTGTTACTGCAACAGTCACCATCTGTTTCTTAATGCAGATAGTAATAATGGTCAGGCGAACAAAGAAAGAAGAAGTCTCGATAGCCTTGGCTCTTACGATGCATTGTTTAAGTATGAAAAAAAGTGATACGTGTGAAATACTACAGTGTAAAAAGGTAGTTATATTTTACACCTTTTTTCAAGTTCGCTAATAGACATTTCCCGATCAAACCGACAAAACTATAATCGTATATGGATAATTAGTAGTTTTTTAAATGAAATATCATGAAACCAAATCAAGGAAACTTTGCGAATCTTTCATTGTTATGTCACGCGATTCACGAAGTCATAAACACGTTTTTGTTTCATATTTATTTTATAATTTATTCTAACAGAAAAATGGGATCATCATTTGTTCTACAATTAACTTAAAAACATTTAAGGACAAACAATTATATTTCAACTGGCTGTCTAATATTTCAAGTTTATAAACTTGAATCCTAATGACAGATTGCTAATATCAAAACCAAGGGTAGAGAAAACATAAGTGGAAAATGTTAAACAGTGACTCTCAATATAACTATTTCACCCATTTTATTAATGATAATAATTATAAACATATTTACCCGTATGTTGTAAATATCCAATTAGCATCGACCATTGTGTTATCAATATAATCACTCGATATTTCGCCATAATCTAGCTTGCAAAACTTTGACAGGACAACTGAAGATGTTTATCCAAGGCGGAAGTAAAAGAAACTTATTCATGTCAGTCATTTAAGCGTAAGTTTAAAACGTGCACATCCGTTCATTATATCTACAATTTATGTAAAGATCCGTAAATTGTATACAAAATGTCCAATGGAAATTAACTACCCTTTTTAAAGTCGTCGGTTATTGGGATGTTATCAAAACGATATTACATTAAGTGTTCAATCGTGTTCATGTACACAACTTAAATTATAACTCGATACGTAATAAGAGTTTAATAGTAGTTTGAACTTTGCCAGTTTGTTTAAAAATGTTTAATATAGTAGTATATTTTGTTAAAGTAATGAATTAAATACACTTTCGGCGATTTTAGCCACATACAGTGCAACTTCTCCAAATCAACTACTAGTACCTTTTTGGAGTAGCACAATTATGTTGTTGTTGAGAGGTTGTTGCTCTAAAGAGGTTAAGTTAAATTGCGCAGTGGGAAAATCATACTGTTGTTGAAGGGAGGTTGTTACCAAAGAGAGGGCCACACTGGGGAGGTTACAGTAATTTGAAAGGACAATAGCAGTTGCGTGCGTTAATGAAAAGTAAATAAGAACACTCGTCTATATAATCCTACATTTTTCTAAAAGTAAAACATCTTTCACAGTTGTCGGCTCATATCTTTTACATACGATTATCATATCATCTGGGACGTATCTTTGGTAATACGATGGGTACGCAATTTATAGATCGTATAGCGGAAAAAAGACGCAGCAATGTACATTTAGCGAACATTTGAACCCAATGTCTAAACCCGAACGCTATGATTATGTTGGTACTTCTCCATTGCTTAACCATCAGACTGCAATTTAAGAAAAAATGTGTTTTTACTAATCTTGTTGGCTTGGACGGACATGTATCAATTAGTATGGTTCCTACAATGTAACGGACTGGGAGCAATCAGATTATTTGTAAGAGTACGTCTATAGTCCACATCAGACTTCCCAGAATTTTGACTTTTAATGTCACTCTTGTCGCAATTCTTACTCAAAATGAAGCAGCTATAAAATTGCAGTATTATGCCATGCACAATGTAATAATGTCAACATCAGTTTGTCCTTTCAATTACTCTCTGACCGTATTGGAATCCTTAATATATATAGTGCAAATCCAGCATTGTCATGCGCAATTAAAGAATGCGGGCAAAGTGAAAATAATCGCTTATTAACTATAGTTTTTAGTGTACATATTTTATGTCACAACACTAAGATTAAAATAACATATCATTTTGGAAACACAATTTATTACGTGCACAAACAGCAATCAAGATGAACAAAGTACAATTCGTTGTTTATCATGAAGTACACTATTTTATAACAAGCATGGAATAAAAGAGGAATACGTTGATAAGGGAAATAATTGTGGGCGCTATACAGATACTTCCTGTTTAGAGATTATTTTTTCCGAAGTCAGTGCAAATGATTACTATTCTTCTCTGATGAATTGGTGGTAATCTTGCAGAAACATCATTTTATTGGTGTTACAATCATGAGTAATTAGTGATACTAATGATACCAGAATAATCTTCAACAGTGGCTAACAATCTCATCACTCACGTATCTACATTGACTGAATAAATAGCCTGCACATCACATGGATGCCGTATTTCAGTTATAGGCGCGCCTGTCCGCTTTTTTACCTCTTTTTAAAGGCAGCGTCGAAAGATCACGTGATGAACTGACACTAAGACATTGTCACACAAAACACATAAAACATAACAATAAACTTTCTAGTTAATTAAATTAGGCTACACCTGTTTTGAGTTATATGCAGTATGTACAGTATTTACAACAATGTCAGTGTATTAATCAAAGAAAGTACACGATTGAAATAAACGATTTAAGAAATCAAAATTTGACATAAAACAGCATGATGATATCAAATGAGATACATGTAACATTATGAAATGTGGAAATTTGAAACATACAAATTGCAGCCTATTATCAACAGTCGTGGGATTTTTTGATTACTTAAAGGGAACCTACTCCATTGTTTTCATTATGATAATAAATCGAGTTCACAACATTCACTGTAAGAGTTTAACAACTTACAAAAGAACATGTTCATACTTTTCATTGACCAGTTAAGTAAACAAAGCAGCTCTATAAATGTTGCATTATAAATGCAGCTCAAATCTTTTAGTGTTACTATGTTTCTGCTGCGAGAAAAACGCTAAAGTATTGTTGTGCCTGTATGGTTAATTGTTATCTATAAATCCTGTAAACTTGAACAGTCCATTGGATACAGACAAGTATATACTTACACAGAAACGAACAAACATAAATAAACAAAATATATGTAAAATACAAGGGCAACGTGCATAGTTACATATGAAAGCAATAGGTATAATTATCATAAGTCTACATAAACATAGCATGGACAGAACATGTAATATAAGATAAATTACACAACAATAGTACATGTATATGAAACCAAAATAACAGTCAGTAAACATATAAATATTGATATTTTTTATCATATTACCACATACAGCGGTGGTCCAGTGGTAGGACGCTCGCTTTGAGATCGTAAGGTCCCTGGTTCAAATCCCGCCCGGACCATCGGAATTTTTCTGAGCAAAAAATTTGTCCCACGTTTGCTTCTCTCCACCCAGGTGTTTAAATGGGTACCTGTGAGGGAAATAAGTCAATGTTCCGTTGCTGCATACGGCGCCGAATGTTAACGGACGACCTATAACCCAGTGATCGGGGGGTAACTTGTGAAAGTCGGTTGAATATGTATATAATTTCAGACTATAAACCTATCCTTTACCTTTACCTTTACATACAATTTAGAAGCAATCAATATGTAATGTGCATTATCAATAAGCATATTGTGTATATGCAAACATTTAGAATAGATCTTCAAAGCATTATGTGAATACATAAGCAAGTACATAACAAATGTCTTTAATATCATAAGGTGAAATAAGCATATCGATCCTTGGTCCACTTGAAGTTCACTTTGTTGCTGCAAGTATTTTCATATGAAATTAGAACTGAATTTGGAAGTATAAACAATCAAATCTAGAGACAGCGACATTAGCTTAACAGCATGAACATTGATTAAAAATGACAGAAATACATTCACACGTACAATGTATTTAGAAAACTATGAGCATATCTTTTCCAGCATCATCATTGCTTATTTAGTGCTGCAAGTTTAGGGCACAGTATATTTATCACAAACATTAGATCAACAAGACTTTTACAATCAGAGAGTTCGATTAATTTAAAAATTTTACTCGACTTCAATAAACAAAACTGGCATTAACAACGTTAGCTAATGATAATTTTGTACCAAACTTCTTCAATACTGGTTTCAAAGTTATGATTTAACTGTATATTAGCAACAGAAACCTTTTTCATTCACTACCACAAGTGGTCAGTGATTTGCACTAACAAACATATAATGTATTCATGACATTCCTAATTCATATATTAGACTCTGTTGACAACTACAATATAAATTGAATAATCACACAATGAGCATGTGCAAGAACTGCAAATAGCAATGCCTGTATGGTACAGGTGATTTTATGAACAGTATTATTTCTTTGGTGTGTTATTTCAGTGTCATTATACTGGCAATGAACTTTAATTTTCCTATATAGACAGAAAGAATATCAGTCTTATTTACTAATTATTGTATAGTCACTCAAGTACTTGAATACAGTACAGTGTATTTAAAGCATTATGTCTGTGGTGCAATGTTCATTTCAAGAAAGGAGTCAATTGAATTCAGCATGTCTCGATTCACGGCAAACAAAACAAAGAAACACGTCATGACAAAACTTGTACTGTTCCTGAAAGACAAAAAGTAGAATTCAAGTCATTATAGTTTTAGTAATTGAATTTAACTCAAATATACATAAACATTTTAAAATATCGATAATGCATACCGTTACGTCATTACGTAATGTTGAACTCTTATCATTATTGTTTGAAACATATGTTCTCGTATAAGCCAACTAGCCATATATTCTCACAATTATTTATTCCCAAATGATGTAAAATCAATGCTATGATTCAATATTAGAACTTTCTCAACCAAAAGACAACATAACAATTACACGCTAATTCAGATATCATGAAATCACAAGTTTCGACGATGACAATAAATGTAACAAAATTAGTGTCCAACTTACATAGTTTGGTATAATTTGTTGCCTTCTTGCTTTAAGACAGCGTATGACATGTGGTATGGATACCTCGCCATCGATTCTAACGTACTCCAATATGTTCATCAGAGCTATAATAAGCCCGCTCCGTGCTGCACCATTCCTGTTATATGAGCAAAGATTTACTATTAATTCCGTTTGTCAAAACCAATTCAGTTATAAAAGACGGACAGATAACCAACCCAACACAATCGGGTTACTTATAAACACAACCCCTCTACCAATTATTCTGTTAGAATCTTACAAATAGCCTAAATGATTCAGGAGTTGCATAATAGTTACATGAAACATGTTATTTATGACGACACATTTGAGCACAAAATTACATGTGTCGTGAATCTAAATGAGGAAATATAAATTACAAACTGTACTTGAATCGTGATTAAAGTCGTACATAAATTTTATTTCATATATTTTTAGCACAAACCAAAGGAGTTCCTGATGTGTACATCCTTCGTACATCCTTCGTCATATTTTAAACGTACTCATTTACTATAGCATGATAATCATTAAAAAGTCCAGAAGTAACTTTAAATTCAATATGTATGATACACATTTGATTAAATTCATAAAGCCATTGCTCAAATTCTTACATGCATTCAACGATTAACGGTTTGTTTTTCGTCAGTTTTTGTAGACTATCTACGTCGTAGAGAAAGTCGAGCATTTGGTTAGGATCATCTGGACATACGTTTGACGGAGCCCATGCTTTATATATAAATTGAGTTAAGGGGTGTACCTATAAATAACGGTAGAAGGTATAAAGATACATCGAGACAACACCCTAGATATAACACAGGCAATAGTAGCTACGAAGCAGCCAGTATGACCTATAATGACAATGATAGAACAAATACTTTAATCAAAACCCCATCACAACACAAGCTTTATTTAGGTCAATAATGTATAAGTATATTTACGAGCAATATGTTGAGGTTTTATATTATGCTTTTTCTTAATTTCTTAATTCTGTCTATAATAGGTCAGGTGACAAATGTAATACTTCTGTTACCAAAACCATTGTAGCCGAAACACAAAATTCATACATATTCTTGAATAAAATAAATAAGTGGAAAATACGGAATTCTGTATTTAGTTTTATGAGATTAACTACACTTCAAGTCGATATACTGATTTGAGTTTGGATTGTAAGAATAATATCATTCACAGGAAACATTGTACAAACCTTGGAGTTGTATGATAATGTATGTTTCCTCATAATATATCCATCCTTGTTCTCTTCTGATGCAACAGAAACACGAAATGGTTTTAGTTCTACGGTACCATTATCTGGTAAATACTTGCCCACCTAATGAACAAAAATGAATGAAAACAAGACTTTTAGTAAAAAAAAGCTAAAACACAAACGAAATATAAGAACCATTGGCGGAGACATTTCCTATATATCAACTGAAAACAGGTACAATGATCACGACGTACAATAGGAACCATTATAATGAGATAAAATGATAGATCATGCTTATTTACTGAACCAATAAGAGGTAATAAGACATTTGGAAGCCATGAGTTTTGTTTGTGAATACCATGGAATGAGGTTATCCATATCTGGCACTCAAATATTGATATTGCACCGTTGTCTCAAACTGACTGTTGTGTAAAATGCAAATTGAATTAAGCAGTTGTTTTTAACTTTCTCTAACAGCCTAAAAAAGATTTGTATATGAACATCACATGGAATTATATTAAATTAATCATCAACAATAAGATATACATTTTATCTTGTGCAACACGTAAGGATCATAACTCTTATAAAAGTTTCGGGCAGATAATTTTGATGAAATAAAACAACAAATGCATTTTACATACATGTAGTTTTCATTACGTATGCACCATTCAATATCATATAATTTGCTACTGTGAAATACATGTAGATTGATATGTACTACACGCGGAATCTATAATAAAAATATATATTGATATATAAGATAAAAAGACTCAAGACTCACATTTTCAGTTTCAATTTCTTCATCAAATGTAACAGTGACTTGCACTTCTTGCTCCACTATTAGACGACAATGATCTATTGCCGTGTTCGGTAATGGTGTTTGTGTGATTACAAATCCACGAGAGTCACAGTATCCCTAAATTAATTAACAATTCATACATCATTTGTGTCTTGATAAAATAAAACCCGTTCACACATCCATGCGTGAATAAAAGACATTAGATGACAGACGGTAAAAATGGGTTCCGATACGCATGCAACACTTCCTACATTAATGGCGGCTAGCATAACCAGTAGAAGAGGTAATGTTTATACAACTATGAATAGTCGTTAAAGGTTACTTGCTGTTTCAATGTATACACATTTATAACTAGTTAATGTTTTACAAATATTATGCTCCTATATATGTTACATACCGGTATGTAGATAGCATTGATGTAAGTACTTGTTCCTGCAACAGATGTGCCTAAACGTGGTCTGTATTCATCTTCTGTAGTGATGTAAAATATATAATATGACATAATTATAATTATTTCAATATATATTTGGTGTGCTACTTATTAATAACAAAGAAATACAAACAACGATCACCACCGACAAATACGATGTTTTTCGAGCTCTTTTAAAAATTTGATGTAATCAGTTTCGGTTTGTAGATTCGATCTTCAAAAATAGTAAACACGTGCTACTTTAAATCAATAAAAAACGGTATTCATTGTCCGACATTCTAAATTATTGAACACAACTTTATTTTGAACATCTACAAAACGCGTCAGCTGTGTTTGAAATGTTTACATTGGTATGAACCGTGTTGATCATGTCTATATTGAACGTTGACACATCTTTAAATGGTTATATTATATATCGTTAAGGGCTGTTTCAGTTATGTTAATAAATGAGAGAAATTGGTTTTATGTGCAACTGTTTCATTTGATCAAGTTTGTCATGTGTTGATTGAAATGGTCCCTGTTGTAAAGTGGACATTCACTACTAGTAACATATATATCCGATTTTTTTTATCAAACACCTACGTGCAAGAATGTTGGGGAATCTGTTTTTATCTTTATTTTCATATTCAGTTTCATACAACCGTTTTTCTTTTGCAACATCCGAATTCCCAAACCATGTCCTATCATAAACAACCACCTGACCCTCGGTAAGCGTCTATAATAGAAAACAACATTCAGTTGGTGCAGTTATATGATGATTAAAGAAAGAGGGATAATTTGTTACATCTAAACACAGCTTTGCTTTACATCCGACTGTCAATTGATTGATGGTCAAATTAAAATCACATATACATTTCTATTGAATTTTATCATACAATAAATGTGTATATCTCATAATGACGATTCTCGAAAAAATGCAAGCCGACAATTTAGTACAAACATATTTTTACTTGATAATCAAGCTTCAGTCTTTGATTGCCCGACACTGTGTCAATCTTGATCAGTGCTTTATACTGACGCTCAAACTCATCCAAGGTTACAGGTTGTGATGGTAGAACGAGCGCATCTAACACGACCATGTACAAATGATAATATTGTTCCTGCAGAAAGAAACAATAGTGTTTAATTAAACAAGTTTTCTTACTTTTTTTATTAAGCTTGTTTGTTAACAGTATGCTGTGTAGGGATGGCGGGTTGACCTACCCAGAAGAGCATGGGAGTCTACCGGTACTAATTACACCCAAATGACTTATCTGTATCTACCCTGTTTAGCGTTTAACTCTAAACTCATGTCGTCATATCTCAGAGTTGTATGGGAATCGTCCGATGAAAATTTAATTTGTATGCTTTGACAGTTGATGCAATTCATTCATGATAACACCTCTGAAAACATGATAGACATACATGCATATGTTATCACGATCTGTTTGATACCCATCGACTGAATAATGATACTGCACAATAATAAAGTCGACAACACAGATGTATACTTAAAATTTGGTATTCCAAGTGGTGAATACACGAACATAACTGTTTACCTTAGTTTGTACCATATTCACTCTCTGGTTCCTCAAGTCTTTGACACACTGAAACACGTTAACCTGTCCGGTATCTTGTCCTTGATCATACAGGAAGTCTAAAGCTATAAATGTTCCGGTACGTCCAACACCGTTACTGTAATAGATTGCGAAATTTCAGTTGTTTGAATCACTTTCAGTCGTTTTTAAGTAACAAAAAAGAAAGAAAGAAAACTATCGACAAAAGACTTAGGCAGAAATTGATCATATAAGCCTTAATTACCGCTGTCACTTGATACTAGATCAATGAAGTCGAACAAAAATATAATTAATGTGGTAAATCATTTATCGATTAACGTCGATCGTACTGCAAGATATGGCTTGTTATATACCTGCAGTGTACAAGCCATGGGTAGGTTTTACTTGGGTCAATCTTTCTGACCCTCCTCCAGAAATGAAGCAAACTTGAAGTTGTGTTTGGTACGCCATCATCCGGCCAAGATTTATAGGTAAAGTGAACGATATCTCTTGTTAATGATGAACCCTTCAATTTATAATGAACATTTCACAAAAATACGCATGTAATGAACAATACAATCGGTGTTTATTGACATATTTCATAAACCCATAGTCCATAAAATATGCTAATATTCAGCTATCGCATCAACACAACAGGAAGTCATAAAGAAGACTTGGTCTATGTACTGTTGGGTATTCATTCAAATAATTGCTGAAAAAGATCGTAACTGATCGTTGCCATTAATGGTGTTTTCATTTAGATCTAGCACAAATATCACCTTGTTTGAGTTTAAGTCCTATGATTCAGGTGTTAATTGCTTAAGTTGAGATTACTTTGATGATGTACTTATTTACCTATAACAGTTGATGTTCTGCTACAATCAATACGACAAAACAATATGAAATGTTGGTAAGAATTAATATACAAAGCTATTGACTAAATTTGTTCATATGTTTTTGTGACAGTATATCTATACAAATATTTTCCTACATGTCACATTAGTGTCAAAACGAGTATAGATTTATACTCGTACA
This sequence comes from Lutraria lutraria, assembly GCA_964023205.1. Taxonomy (NCBI): domain Eukaryota; kingdom Metazoa; phylum Mollusca; class Bivalvia; order Venerida; family Mactridae; genus Lutraria; species Lutraria lutraria. Next base: position 34,331,280 of record OZ026833.1, read on the forward strand.
TCATTTGCACTAAACCATATACTCGCCCAATAAGACTTTGCTTACTTTCAGGTAAACTTTAAAACGCCTCACACTAAAGTCTGCAAATATGCTCTCAGACTCTGTGAATATTTTAATGTCGTCGTATTGACCATATTCGTTCGATGGTGCCCAGTATGGAATACACGTCATCTGTAAGAAAGTAGATCAGAGGTTGATATCCTATGTACTGGCTTAAGCCAGACTTAAAATTTTCATTATAATAGCATTGTGTACTTAAGACAACGCAATTAAAAACGTTTTAATTAAGAAACTTAAGAAAGTATGGATTGAGAAATAGAAACAGTTCATCTAATACTGACATTGATAAATTCATAATCCATGGAATGCTTGTAATATTTAACGATTTCAATACACCTCAAAACAAAATCCCACCGACGGGACAATCTTTTTTATTTTATAATGATACTTTGAATATCTTTAGGCGTTTATAAGATTGTTTAATAAGCGTCACATCTTTCGGAAAAAAGTCATCTAATATCATATAATGTGCATGTTTGATGTCTAATTAAGAACGTTATTTACATTTTATTAATAATTTTGGAAAACCATTTATAACCTGTCTTTCCTCTTCATCTTTTGTAACCATGACAATCACATGGATATATTTCTCCCAAATCATCCTCCAAAATTCATTCACATTTGTGTGCATAGGTCCTACAAAACAGTTGTTTGTTTAAGAATGAACTATGGAGATTAATATGGAGAAAAATTGCTGATGCATAACATAAATTTCGTTAATGAAGTCTTTAGGCAGAATTATTTTTTTATTTTGTCAGTATCATCTTATAAAATATACCAGAACATTAGTCAGAAAGAAAATTATAATGAAAAAATGTCGTTTTATTAAAAGTAATGTATGGTAAACAAAGCATGTCGATTGTGTGTTGTGAACGTGGACTATCCGAAAAGTACATACATCAGGGAACTAGTGCATACTATGAAATAAAATGCAGGAATTCCCTACTAAGTGTTTTATGCTTGAATCAACAGAACTCACGAAAATGTTTTTCATTTTCTCAATTCTATACCAAGAACAAACTTCTCCCCGTTTTGCACAACCCTTATATCTGGACAATAATGTGTACAGTATAATACAGAGGCAGGCACGCGCAAATACTCATTGTTACACAAATTGTATCATAAGTTTTACATTGGCCCTGGTAGTACTTGAACACATTAAACTGATATGAAATAAACCAAAATTACCTTGTGCAGCAATATATTCATTATCGTTTTGGTAACCCTGAAACGTATAAAATCTGACATGTTATTGAACGCAATGAAAGGTTAAAGAAAAATAAAAGGCAAGCAAGGAAATAATTATGGCACGTAACAAGGTCCCTTGCAAAAAATAGGTACATGTATTTGATAATCCAAATGTAATTGAACATACGTTATGATTCTAATGATTTTATTTCAAAACACACTACCTTAATGTGACTTGCATTTATGTAATCGTTGCACGGACCAGACTTTGACTGTTTTAATATCACTCTGCAGTGGTCATCTGCAAAACAAACATATTGAACATTTCTATTGCAGCTACAGTTTGCTTAATACAAAATATAGTAAAACATAATTATATTACATAACGTGCCGGAAGATGTTAGACTGATATGAATATGATTTAAACAATGTGCAGAACTAGAACAAAATACATACATGGGTATATATTTGTATACATATTTTTACTCGTATTGTCTGGATTTCTCGCAGCATTTGTCTCAAACATTGTCTGAAGTCCATAGGGTATCTCCTACAATGTTGAAATACAAACTATTACAGGAACAGAAATGATTTTAACAATTAATTTAAATAACAAATAATAATATGGTCATTATATTTAAAAAATGAATGGAAATACTTAGCATGAATTGATGACTTTAGATTTCAGCCTTGTATGTAAGTACATGTCCCTGGCCAGTCTATAACGTGCAAAATCCATAACAAAGAAAAACAAAAGCCTATGTAACAAGTTTATTCATGTATGTACGATTCTGCTAAGTGCAGAAAGATTTCTTTCTTTACAAAGCCAGTCTGTATCTTACTTACAATAATATAAATTTACGATGTATACATATGGTGGATCAAATAAGTAATTAATTTCGATACCTTAAACTGTGCCCAGAAGTTAAAGTCAGAGAGTCCTTGTTTGACGTAGGCTGCCAGGTCGGTCAGCTTTACAGGAAGTGACGAAGATCGGTGACTAGACAAACCAGTATTGTAATACACACTATCTGTTCTAATTTCTGAGAGTAATTAAGCATATATTTTTATAGAGCTTTTAAAGATTTTCATTTGTGACCAAATTACTTATCGATTACCATTCACTTTGGTTTAGTAAAAAACAGCTATCTCAAAATAATTTTCAAGTTTTAATTATTACACTGACAGTATGGAGTAGCATTGGTTTGGTTGATTTCTTATTACTATTTCTGCTACAACCATGTATGTATTGATACATGATTTTTGCAGGAAGATACATTTAATATATTATTTTTAATAACAGCAAAACATCATCTTTTACCTGCTAACATGATTGTTCTTATTAGAGTGATGTAGTTAATAATTAGGAACTGTGCATGCCAAAGCAGAAGATTGTATTTTCTCTATAAAATGTGAACGATCTTACGTTGTAACACTTGTTAATTTTACATAAAATAGGAATACAAATTATGCAATTAGTTATGAAAAATCCGAGCAGAAAACGACACTCATTGTTTCTCCCGGTCATTTTCAAAATATGTAAATAACTGGTTCTATGTATTACACTATTGTATTTAGCAATAACTGAGACATTTCGTTTGATTTGTCAGGTAAACCTAGTTAATACGCTGTAAAATCATTTGATTTTGAATTAACGTAATTTGAATACTCGAATTTTACTTATCGATACCAATTCTATAAAGACACAATGTACACGTAGAAACACTCAAATCTCTTTGCAAACAAATTTTATTTACACCAAAATCCTAAGTAAAAAGAAAATGTATATTTAGTTGACGATCAATGCTGAAAAGAATCGAAATTACCTAGCTCATCATAAATATAGTCTTCATTGGACGGCTGTCTGCTTGCTGTATAAATAACAATACATAATTTCATATTGAATGAAACAAAACAACATTGCAATTACGTTTTAACCAGTTAAATACCATTCGTTACCCTGGGATGTAGAAATGACTTTAACTGCACATAGAAATGATTCTCTCTAGGAACCGTTTTAATTATATTATTATAATTACATATTCTAGAGAAAATGATTAGACATTTTGTAGCTTACAATAGGTTCCATTATCATCACGTTTCTAGCAATATATTTATCAATAGGTTTTACCATTGCTAATTCGATTATAAGTGTATTTCCTATCCAAATTCGGTTAATCAAATAAACCTTATATGGTTACTTTTTATTCCAATTATTAAGTTCATACATTATGATAGGAAACAAACCAGTTTGATATACTGTAGATTGTATCTCTACAGCCTCGTCAATGACGCTGCTTGTTAGTTTTGTCTCCATTGGCTTTTTATATCTGTAAATGAATAAAAATAGCATCAAATTGATGCATTGGTCGAAATTTAAGTTATACCTCTGTGTATCAATACAATAGTTTTAATTTCCTGCTTAATACAATACATTTGCTGTAGATACGAAATCAATCTGTTCGAATGTTACTATATGTTAGTTGTAAATACATAAAACACTGATAATGGTCGCTTTCATGAACCAGAACTAATCACAAGGTTGATTTTGTCAAGAAGAATGCTAGTCCCTTCTTCGAGAAGATGGTTAAACATACCGTATAAAATACATCGAATATGAAAGAATAAACTCTAGCAATTTAGCCATGTTCTCGCTATCGAATAAACAGTTTACCTTTTGTTTTGTTTTCGCCGCCAAAGAATGACAAACAATACGACTAGGACAATAGCTGTAAGGACCACTGCAGCTGACACAAACCCAGCGATAATCGCAGTTGGTGATGATTTCTCGTCATCAGTTGTTTCTTAAATGTTACGAGCGCATAAATGAATATGTATGATAATGAATAGACACCCATTCTCCATTAGTTTTGCTTGCTTATCATTGTCTACCAAGTTTACAGCTCGGAAACCACTCAGTTTATTACTAGGGTCAATACAATGGGCGTTGCATTTCATTTCAGATCGCAGATGGCACCATGTAATCCCCAAAATGCTTACAGAATAAAGTGAAAATCAACGGCTGTTGCGAATGAATTCGATTATAGCGACATTGTACTGAACTTATTGGCCTGTTTGAAGTTGTTACCTCAACTGAACAGGTCAGCCTTATCACACAGATTCAAGGAACTTGGAATACAACTTTGTTCACAATCACTTCCGTACCCTCATAACATTCTTTATGGGTAGTAAATAAAACATATTTTTGCGAAAAAAAATTTGCATCTTTATGTGATTTAACAAAACATGAACTTGCGATTGAAATTTGTTAAGTATACTTTCTAAAAGAAAAAAAAGTGATGATAAGGCAATCACTTTTGATATCAAAAAATCTTCCGAAGTTTCTAAAAATATGTGTATTTGAATCGGTGGCACACGTGAAATGCGAAATGATAACTAAACGAGATTATTGTCAAATGATTTAATGACTTGTATACCTTTATCACAAAAGTCTCCTCTCCAGCCAGCTGCACAGTTTTTACACATACCATCGACATGGTTGCAGACGTCGATGCATTGTGTATTACATGTCTGGTTACATTTGGCGCCGTATGTTTTGTAACGACATTCTACAAAAGGTACGTATAAATGTCAAACTGGCTTAATTCATGCACGTAATATTTATTACAAATCTCCTATCCAAAATACCCTGACTGTTCATGTAATTTTAAAACCCCAAGTGAAAAGAAAAAACACATACTCTTGTCGCATCTATCACCCGAATAACCTTGTTCGCAACCGTCTTGACAGACACCATTTGTGTTGACGCATTTTCCACTCGCACAGTGTTTACTACACTTCAGAGAGCAATTAAATCCATACCAACCACCTTGACATTCTGTATATATATATTTGATACAATTAGATTATTTTTGTATAGTCGTTACATACTAGTACATGGTTTACGTGTTGTATAATTACTGGCAATTACAATGCACGCACGTAAAAAGTATTTATTTATTTCATTACTTTTTTATTTAACATGAAGGAACGTGGGAAACGTTTTTCCAACATACAGATTTTGTTTACCATTTAAACACTTGTTGCCATTTTGGTATCCGTCTTGACAGTCTCCAGAACAATTACCTGATACAACATCACAAGGACATGTTCGACATGCACCACAGTTAGACTGACAACTGGACCCCCATTTCGTTGCATCACATTCTATATAAAGAGAATATCGTTCAAAATATTATTAGAAATCGAGGTTGGGGTACACAAATAATACCATACAAACGAAACAGTGTAAAAAGTACACTTAAATGGTTAAGAAACTATATTTTTATACGGTCTCACGTGTTAGATGGTTTCGGGTGAGTGTTTCGAAGGGTAGGTGGATTTCGGGGAAAGGTGTTTTTTGTGCGTTATTATTATGACTCCCCATTGTATCCATATCCAAAAATGTGATAGTGTTTAACACTTCATGAGCATGAAATTACAACATATTCCCACTTTTTGGCTTTCACTTTTGATGTATTATACATATTAGATCCTATTCGCTTGACTTATTGGGTGGAGCGTTTGTTCTAGTGATCCACTTACCAAACATTAAGCGTGACATGTTCTGTGTGATAATTTGTTTGGAGACATTACGTTTAATAATTGCATCTTCCTACACCGATAACGCACGTGAATACGTTAGTTGTTACTTGCTAAGAACATGGTACAAGCACGTCCAGAAAATAAAAAAGTGGATTAAGTTAACGACCTAGTATTATGTAACGAATTGCATGCACATATACCTATATTGCATTTTCCATTTATTCCAGTCCATCTGCCTTGGCAACCAGAAGTACATACACCACTGATCCTCTGTTCAATGTCCTCGATGGATGAACTACAGTAACAGTTCTCTGAGCAGTCATACCCACATCTGTTTTCCGGGCATTCTGGAATGACAATAAACGAATAAACGACGGACAATTTCTTCGAGTAATGGCAAATAAAATAACAATGAGCGCATTGTCCTCCCGGGAGCAGTTTGGCAGAAAAATGAATTTCAACTGTAAAAAATATTTCGGCTATGTTTACCTCCAAATACTTGTAATTCACAAATGATAAGATAGTTTCCCGTGTTTTTTTCAATACGCAGTTGCTGAACATTTTTGTTTAGATGTATGTGTGTTAATGGTGGTTGATTATTCTTATCATCATGTAGGAGCGTTGGATGTTCTGTTGTTATGTCGTATAGTTTATAATCTCTGATATTTTCTGCAATGACGCAATAAAAGATATGCATATACATCTATTTAGAAAATATCCTTCTACCTAGTCTTTCGATTTGTTACACGTCGGAGTATGAGTGTATTTGGGAATTACCCAGCATTAAAAAATATTAAATGAAGTGTAAAAAATTCAGAAGTTTTCAATCTGACAAGTAATTGAAATAGGTAGTTTCAATGATAAGTTTAAAATGAAATACAGTGAAAGTATTTCTATGCTTATTTTGTAGTCTGCAAACATAAAAACGGCTGATAAATATAATAACAAGCAGAATGGATAACTTACCTCTAGTACGTTTATTTATCATGACAGAGTATATGTAGTATAATCTTCCAAGGTCAATATCTAAGTTTTTGTTATCCGATGATTCACTCGATGCAAAGCAACCAGTCAAACCAGTAGAAGATATTATACCGTCAACCGCATTGGAAGGGAGATAGCTTGTGTCATTACCTTGAGAGTTTGAACTGACAGTTTTTCTAAAGGCAAAGTTTCTTCCTAAAACAAAATCAGATACAGAAAAACATTTTATTATAAGCAGACAAATACGCATAATTATGTAAGTAGTGGTTATGATATGCGGTAAATACGCACTAAGTAAACTCAGTTTTAAAGAATATTCGGATACAGTGAAGTACCAGTCTATTGAAACTGTCCCAATAAATAGTCGCAATGTATTGCCTTGTAGCAGTTACGAATATGGTGAAAAATGGGTACAAAAAGGTAATTATTCCAGTTTGTGTGAATTTACTGTAAGAGTATCTACTAAGCAAAGCATTGTATTCCAACCTATCATTAACACTTGCTTACCCCCATTAATTCTAACATCACATAGCACTAACTGAGAACTTGCGGACGAAAGAGTAATTCTGACTTGATTTCCGACTAGCGGCGTATCACATTTCACATGTATGTGTTTACTCCTGAGTGGACCGCCATCGTATTTGAAACATCTAGAAGTGTGTTCATCCGGTGGGAAATATGTGTTATCAGTCATCGTGCTTTCAGGTGCATACTCTATTGTGACTTCATATCCATCTTCAAAGTATTCTACAGTAGTAAAGGGGGGGGGGGGTATGAGGCAATACCATAATTTACTGGTTTCATAGGATCGTCATGTGGGAAGAAAGTTTAATATAAATTTAGACATCATTAAAATGATAATTTTGGCAATACAATAATGACCGAGAGTCATAAAACTGTAGGGTAGGCGAAATAAAAGGATCTTTCATAAAAATGATAATGATGTAATCTTAATTGCATACATGCAATAAACAATGTATTTACAGAGTATCTGTTAATGGCATGTAGCATCACAAGTCTTCAAATATACACACAATTTTAACACTATCGGTTGGATGTATAAACATGATTTCACGGTTACAAAGGATAAGCAAACACTATTATATTCTCTAGGTTTTAGACAATACCAAGGATAATACTTAAAATTACTTGTACACAGTCTTGAGGGGATTATGTCATACAACCATGAAGACGCATATGCATGTATCATAGTACATGGCTCTACCAGATATGGACCCACAGCAATTATCGTTTATGCAGGGCTTGATTCGTTTGCAGGAAAACGGTACCATCGTGGATACGTGGTTATTGTCTCTGACCAGTAATCATTTGCCTCTCACGTGAGACCAGAAATAAGTGAGGAAATTGTCCAGCTTAATAGTGTAAGGTCAATACTATGTTCAGGAAAATGACTATGACTGATTGTGCAACGTGATCATCACAGAAAACGATTCATACGAATGTACCCCTCAAATTTGTACTCATTTATTTGGACGTATAAACCTGCTGTTTATTAAGCATGCTAAATTTGCGGTCAGGCTACAACATTTCAGATGGAAATGTCCAAATGACAAGGGTTAGAAGAAATAGGTTATCTTTTGGAGACTTTAACTGAACTTCAGCCCATGGCACAAATCTGTCAAAAGTCGACAAAATGTGCTTGCAAAAGATGAATTCATAACATTTACTAGCATAAGTATCATAGTGTCTCTCGGAAGTGTAAAATTTAAATAGCAAGTTTATCATTGATGTTCATATACCCCGACATTAGGTCATGTCATGAAAATTTAGAATTGACTGCAGATCTACGAATATAAGCAAACACAAATAATAAAATGGAAACATGATTAAGTATTACTGATATATTAATAGTTCTATATGTAAGAGTTACTTAAATATTTTAAAAAGCTTTACATATACCAAAGATGGTGAGAAAACCATTTTTCAACAATTTTACTGTATTTAAGCGCTTACAAATAACTAATTACTATTGCTCATTATTTTTTGTACAATATATTACTATGCAATGATGGTAAGAAGTTAAAAACTGTCTAAACTTTAGGATAGTTTTGTAAATAGTTCAGTATGTTAAAATTGCTATTTTATGGTATGCAATAAATCATTACAATTAAATATGTAAAACGCATTTCTTTAACGCACTGGCAATTTCTCAGATGTCCGCAATTATCATCAATGTCAGTGCGTAGACCCCGGAATCAACCGAACACGTTCACAAATACCTGGATATATATGTTCCGATTCTCGTCAGACAGTGTGCCGCGCTGGCGCAGTCGGTAGAGCGTCGGACATCGAAAACTATCGATACAAACTTTTTGTGGCGGGTTCAAGGCCGGCCATGTGTGTTCTTTCTTTGTTAGTAAGCGTTATATAGACTACAAAGCGTTCCGCAATCGCTTTGCGTTTGTTTCTCGCATTCAAAAAGGAAATAGAAAGAACATATTTTGTACGTTTTGCATTAATACTCAGTTACTACTTGTAAAATCGTGATTAGCCGTACGACGGATACATGTCTACTCAAAGTTCGCCATATCTATCAATTGCAGATTTCTGCAACAATAGCGATTGTTATTCACATTTCACAAGGGGGTTACTTTAACGAAACCAGCCACATAGCGTTAGTTTGATATGTTGCGCTGCACCAGGCAATGCTATCATTACCTGTTGGGTTATTGTCGTTGACAGCAATGAGCATGTGGTATGTTGTTATATTAGTGTGAATTTCATAAGCAGCGCGGGTCTAACATGGACTTGTATTTGTTCTTTAGTGGTTGAAACTTTTGATATCAGTTATATAGAGACTGAGCATGTACGGTTACATGGGTATGTAAGACAGATATATTGTGCATCAGTTTACATGCAATAGTTGAGTAAGTACGATGGTATGTTAGTGCATGCACATCGGTGTGCTTGCATTACTCAATTGCATTTATTTAAAAACTTATCAGTCTGAGAAAAGTGGAACCGACTAATCGCAGAACAATTCCAAATTGAATGAGGGAGACCAGTCACCTTATTGAAATTGTGTATGATATGTTTGCGACTAAACACATTAAGAATGTAAGTAAGCAAATGCAGAGAGAATTGTCAGACTGATTTTGGGGCCGTCTTGTGTCAAACACCCCTACGTCCCATGCGAGGTAGGAACTAAATAAGCCCGGGTATGTGTAAGAATACGACTTCACTGAAAATGTCATTCCTTCGTTTTCACAATCTCAGATTGCATTCAGTTGGGTAGATTTATACTTGGTAAGAGGCACACATTTTTTGTCACACCTTGGTGGTAAAGAACACGCATAAACGTGAATCATCAACAAAGGGAAGTAACCCAATAACGTAAAGGAAACGCACAAACAGAGCATCTAGGACAGCAAGCGAAGTGGTTATATGGTCATATATCCACGTACGGGTCTTACAATATTTTTTGAAAGCGTAAAACTTGTTCATTTTACAGTAATATGGAACTAATCAACCGAACACGTGCACAAATACGTTTATACATATGTTCCGATTCTTGTCAGACAGTGTGCCGCGCGTGTGCAGTCGGTAGAGCGTCGGACATTGATAGCTTCGAGACAGACCTTTTGTTGCGGGTTCGAGGCCGGCCACGTGTCTTTTTTTTTGTTAGCGTTATACAGGCTACACACAACAAAGCGTTCCGCAATCGCTTGGCGTTTGTTTCTTGCAATTAAAAATGAAATAGAATTATGCCTTATCAGGAGACATCATCGTCGATTTACTAAGGGGTGTAACCTAGTTATGGGAAAGGGCCATAAAAAAGATGCAAATAGAAAATAACAGAACTCGACAAAAAGGCAGGAGAGCTACAGAAAGCTGAAAAGGGGATATTTAATAACAATTTGAAACAATGTTTGTGTATTTTTTACAGTCGAGAAAAACTGTGCAAAGGATTTTTGTGTCGTAAGCCGCAAATACATGTTTTAATCTTAAATGATCAGAAAAGAGTGTTGACCAATTGTATAATGAGCAGAAAAAAGACGATTGTAAACTATATAGAAGCATATTTTTTCCATGTGTTTAGACCCTTTTGCTTTCCTTAATTCGAAATTTTAAGCCGTTTATGGCTTTTGAACCCACTTCTATCAATTTCCTATACATATGTATACATGTATTTTAACTTATCAAGACGACAGGGTTTTTTTGCATCATTTTGCTGTCGACATGGTCGCATCGGCATTCAAAAGATAGTGCTGTTTTCAGTGGAAATCGCATACGTGCAACAAAGCTCCTCGTCGAAAGGCAGGAGAACATTGTTTACCTGTTGAAGTAAGCACTTTTTAAGTTCGGATATGGATATTTAATATAAAAATCGACCAGACACTGTCAAAAATAAATGTTGTGACGTAATAATTGTATATATAAACACCATTCCTGCTGTCAATCACCAGAAGGAAATAGTTATCTGGTCGTATTTAGTGCAGTTCAGCATGAGTGGTTCGCATGCCTGTTGATTTAATGTTGGGAACTTTCCCTTATTATTAGGTTTAAATAGCATATGCAGTCAAAATTCGATTTTATGTAAAGTGCCTGTGGCAATAAATTTTTATCAGTATTAATTCATTCGTGTAAAATATCAAATGATATATCGATACTCGGTCCTAACCGGTAGGTTTGCATGATTAATAGGCCTATTAAACACTCACGCTTTTCAGTTTCAGTAGTTGTTAGATCAATTTCTCTAATTGTTTCATTTCGTGGAAACCATACTCTCCACCATGGTTGTGAATAACTTAATGATGCATTTATAGTATAGCTGCACGTTGACGTATTTCCATCATGTGCATGAGAAGCATACATCGAAGATTTAATGTTGCTGCTATGTCTTGAAAACTGAGCTTCCACCAGGTCTCCTAGAAAACAACAACAACAACAACAAATTATTTAACAAATTAATGATATCTTAATTTATCGGTGTCGCTATAGATGATCGTTAAATGCGAAACCTAGGACGCTGTAAAGAATAAGTGTCCTATGGTTTTATCTAATTCGCTTTAACAGATAAGAGTAAGGAGATCTACAATAACTAAATTTCTGAATTGTAATATCTAGCTCACGATAAGCTTCGTTCTCTCCAGAAAAAAGTTTTACCCCCTGATCAATTGCCTGCCGTATACTCCTTATTGACGAAATATTGGGGGGGGGGGAGATCTTTCGTGGAAAATTGTATTTCACATTTCCAAAATAAGTTTGATCGGTGTACTTTAGTATATAATGTGACTTTCATTTTTTTTTACGGGGACCATATCTAAACTTTAGCTACGAAATTCAACCAGTATTGTAAATTAGTACAGAAAACCTTACAAATAATCTCAGAAGTACTTACTGTATTGACAAGCAGGCCCATACCAGGTTGAAGCACATCCTTGATTACACTCTCCTGTAGTCGTGTCACAACTTGTCCCATCTTTACAATGACACATGAACTGACAATCACTTCCAAATGTATGTATTCCAGGTGTATTTACACTGCAGTCTGCGGCTAGAAGTTAACATAATAGTATTCTATAACGTTTTGTCTATAGGCTAGCGAATTAGAAGAAACTTATCGTTCGGCCGTAGTTTCCGTATATCGGGTTGATAAAAACGGAAAACATGAAGATTTTTTAGACGGATTAATTATCTGAACAAATATTCAGCTTTGAATTAGCGACAGATACACACGCTTTGAACTTATATCTAACATATCACGGAACATGAAAGTTTTCCTTTAAACCTAGTTATATGATACGTAGTGTTTGTGTAAAATTTAAAGTCACAGCCAGGGTCATGATTTGCTGGTAATTATTTGGAAGATACTTAATAATTCGGCAATGGAGGCCAATGCACGTACAATATAATAAAAAAACAATATTTTAAGAAAAAATAAAGTATCAACATTGAATGTTTCTGAGCGTGCCTCATGGATGTACGCATTCTGTAGCCATAATCTATACATAGACACTTTTAAACACTTCATATCAGTATCTTTGCAATTTTAGAGTAGAACAGATTTATGAAGAATTGATTGAGCAAAGGTGACTTAATTTACAGATTTGTCACGATCAACAACGATTGAAGGCACAGAAAAAAGTAAAACTCACTGCCGGAAGACAGTATCTTGCCTGTAAGGTCATTGGAGAATCTGGAGAAGTTTGAGAAAGAGGTAGAAAATCAGAAGAAATGGGCAGCTGTTGCATCGCATTAACATAATTATATTATCTATGATTATAACATATTAATATTTTAAGAATTAGAACAAATCATGTGTACGCTTTAATACAGTATATGTGTTTTTTTGTGAAACAGGGATATTATAATCTAATATATTAAGTGATATTAATCATAAATTTATTTTACATTTCAAGGATAAGTACCTGGTGGAAAAAGCAGTTGAGTAGTAAAATAATCTGCACCTAGAACTAATAGTGACCGAGCATTGCAGCCATGAAGGAAATAGGTGTTTCAGTAGTCTTAACAAATGGTGCTTATCATAATGAACGGCAGCTTTTCCACCTTCTACCCATATTTGGTTTCTATTAACCAGTGATATACATTTTAAATGGAAATTTCTAATTTTACAGCTAGAGATTTTAGCGTGAATACATTGAATTAAAGGTTATTGAGTTAAACGTAAAATGTTTGAAAGGTGTTGCATTATGCTATTGTATCATTTTCCAGAACAACCGCTAGGCATTTTTAGTATTAAACATGTCAAACCTTGTAACCTTGCAAACACTTTATCTCTAGTCATGGGGAAATCTCGTATAATTTATACGGCCAACGTTGATATGGCTGTACTAATGCTTAAATATAATACATGTGTAAGGTGTTTTCCACCTTGTATAAATTGATGGTGCACTTTATTGTAGAAAGCATATTATTTCTGAATCAGCATGATAAGTTTTTCAGTACATATATTTGCTAAAAAGTCGGTTATATGTATGATATCATTAAATATTTTGTATTTATTATATGATCTATAAATAAACATATTTTAATTGGCTTAAAGCCTGGTCCATCATAAAGCATCAATGTCATATTTAACGGTGAAAATTGATATTTAATGGATATTTCGGAATTTCCAACTCAAAAATAGAACCATGTCAATATTCATCAACCGGAATTATAAGTCGTTATTTGCGATATATTCATCTTTCTTTATGATTGATATGATAGACATTTCTGTTTATCAAATAATGTATCAAATTTCGACATGAATCAGATTATTATCCTCAATGGTTTTAAATCAGACTTTTCATATAATAAAACAGTTGTTACACCTCAGTCAATATGACATTCTGCCGGTCAATTTCACATCACATTTAATGGCTCACTAGTCAAAAACTGTATAATGCTTGATACATGGGCATAAATCAAAATAATGAAGACAATTTTTCTTTTCAAGATTTAAAGAATACCACACAACACAGGAATGTACTTTAATGTTCTGATGGTGTGTCTTGATGTTGTTAAAAACGTTGCAAAATTTCAGCTTGATTGTGTTACTCGTTCAAAAGTTACATTAGAAAAACAGGCAAAAAATGTCCCGAGTGTAACACTTTTAGCGTGACATTTTTTCTTTACACATTTTCAATCTTTTATATTTTGTTCAGTTTTTGGGTAAGTAATCAATGGTTGTTCTTAATTTCATTGTACATGTGTTATATTTAAAATTTATTGCATTTTGTTCAAATATTTCAATAATAAGTATTATTTAGAAATCACCTTTCAAGTGCACATGTAAAATATTTTGCTCAAGGAAAAAATGGAAATTCAAATTGATGATATTGCTGTAAGTAAACTAATGCTTGGACAGAAAATGCAGTTTAACATATTGATAGGCATATTTGTCCATGTTGTTAAAAAAAAGGAAATGATCAAAAGAATCATTTGTTTTATAAGTTATACCATCTTGAATAAAGCTGATTGGAACTGTCCCGAGTGTATTATTTTGCATTTAGATAAGAATTTTTTTATCATTCTTTGAATTTGACATGTTTTTTCTCTATTTCTCAAACAGAAGCGTACCCACAAGCTCACAAAACTAAAACAAATTCATGTAGTGCAATTCATTAATTCATGTTTAAAAGATTTGTTCAACATAGTTTGAAATAGTTTGAATGTGTTGAGAAATCATTTCTTTAATTTGATAAGTGGCAAAAGTAGTAAATATATGATAATGCAATATTAATTGTTACAAGTTGACAAATCTACAGTTTTAAATGTTTTCTAATTCCTCCCCTCCCTCCAACAACATTTTCAACCAACAACGTATCAAACAGGACAGATGTTTGTGTATTTTTTTATTATCTTAAAAAACATAGAATGAATTGCAACACAATGATCATAGCACTTTCGTATTTGTATGCTAAAAGACTAAACAAATTTGTACGGAGTGAAACCTTTACTTAGTATGTATATATATAAATTAATAATTCATGTTCAGTAACGCAATTGACTTACCAAATTGGAAATAGTTTTGATTTGTTCAAAAACAAATTCTTTTTTAATGAATTGCAAAATACATTCGACAGATGTTATTATAAATCCATTTTATGATACTCCTTATCATAACAGTTTCGTATATTTACATTACAGTTTTAGAATGTCCCCTGGTGTTGGTGTTGTCACCATTTAAAACTAAAACATTATCAAATAGATTATCTGTTTGTATTTTATAATAAAATAATTGAACAAATTGTATTACAATGAAACAAATTGTATAACAATAGATTAACAATATTGTCATTATCATAAGACCATATACAAAGAATATCTGTCCCGAGTGTAACGGTAACAGAAGATATATACTAGTTTTGGGGACATTGTTAAGTTACCCAAGAATAGTACCAATTAGTTGAAAATTCACATATATCTTTGAATATACCTGAAAATTAATAAAATTAAATTAGCTAATTTGTATCAGCAGCAGTAAATGTTACATAAAAACTTTTTGAAGCGTATTTAAAAAAAATGAAGTTCAAAACGCCATAAATATATATTTTTTGGAAAATTGTGGTTGTATGTATATTTTTTTGTATTAAAAAGTTGTTTCCATGATATCTGCTGAAAAAATCACAAATATGTGTTATTATTTCCATAGTTTAATCCATAAGATTGTTTGAATTTTAAGGATTGCTATTGAAAATATAATATTTCTTTGATTAAAATGTTGTAAATTTGAAGAAGGCTTTAATCCTATACTTTAGCCATTGTCAATTTTTCACAATATAATAAATTTCCAACCTACTTTTGGCAATATTATGAACAAAAGTATCATTCTAAATTTGACTCCCCATGTCACGCTTTGTCTTCATTATTTTGATTTATGCCCACATGTAATATAATATGGTAGGGATTAAAATTTATGTATACTTTTTGTAAAACATTTGTTAAAATTCTAATTGCCAAAATCATTCAAGCAGTATTATTCATCACAGAATGTATCCAAAAGAAATAGAACACCCAGGTTACCAACAGGGATGTATGTTGAGGAGAAGAATATCTAACCTGAGTTAGTAAATCTATAGAAATGACCATTAATTCGTGCACAAGAACTTGCATACATTGCCATTAATAATACCAATTTTGAATTATTCGAGTGAAGTCTGGGGTTTTGTTCAGGGTGATGCTATAGAAAAAGTACAGTTTCAGTCTATGAAAATAATACTTGGCGCAAAACACACTACACACAATGATGTTATTTATGGTGAATCCAGGAGAAGTAATTTACAAACAATGAGGTATTACAATATAATAAAATATTGGGTAAAACTGTTACCAAATAATTAAATATTGGGTAAAACTATTACATACTGATGGAAATAAATTTAATAAAAAGGTATATCTTATGTTAAAAACTGAAAGTGATGTAAATCCAGAAAAGAAAAACTGGTGTACGTTGTTAAAACAATTATTAAGTAGACTTGGTCTATATCTCATCTCATAGACTTAATATTGAAAGTGGAAGGTGGGCACGACCAAATGCTATCCCTATTTCAGACAGGAAGTACACAAGTTGTAATATTTTGGAAGACGAATATCATTTTGTTTTGGATAATATATTATGCAATTTATGTAATGAATTAAGAATGCAATATCTTCCTAGACGTTATCGTTGTAGATCAAACATGCAGAAATTTGTAGAATTGTTAACATGTGGAAACCCAGTATTGATAAAAAAAATATATGTACTTTATGTACATCGATACATTGATATGGTTAGGATACTTATAGTGTATATACACGTAACTTTACTCCATCCTTTTGGTAATATATTCTTTTTCTAGTACATAAAATAATGTACATCGATACATTGATATGGTTAGGATATTTATAGGGTATATACACTTAACTTTACGTCATCCTTTTTGTAATATATTCGTTTTGTAATACATATGATTATATGCATCGATACATTGATATGGTTAGGATACTTATAGGGTATATACATATATCTTTACTTCATCCTTTTTGTAATATATTCGTTTTGTAATACATAAAATTATGTACATCAATACATTGATATGGTTAGGATACTTATTGGGTATTTACATGTAACTTTACGTCATCCTTTTTGTAATATATTCGTTTTGTAATACATATGATTATATACATCGATACATTGATATCCTAAGAGGATACTTATAGGGTGTATGAACCCACTCTTTGTAAAGTTACATTTGATACTTGTAATACTTATTATTATATACATTACTATGATTAGTATAGTTGTGTGTAATTGTATATTTAATATTTCTCTGTATACATACACACACCCAACACACGCACGCATCTACACACACATACACCCCATACATACGCACATACATACATACATACATACATACATACATACATACATACATAGATACACATGTACTACAATTATTTATATATTTATGTATAACTGAATATTTAGCTTGCACCCTTAATTATTGTAAGTGTAAATATGTTCTTGTTTAATAGTTGGGCAATATTTTCTGTCCACCGGCTAATTATTGTAATTTCGCTTTCGTATAAGAAAAAGCCATATGTGGAAATATACATTAAAACTCCATAATTATGTGGACTATAATTTAATAATAGTTCGGCTTGTTAAAAATCAACACACAATTTAAATACAGATTATCAGTAATTAAAGGAAATCATCATGCTTATCATCGTATTAGACAAGAATTGTATTATTTGATTATGTTTAGTATAAATACAGCCATATATATGTTTATATCTTTCCAATTAAGTAACCGATACTAAATTAGTGTTTATCAACTGCATTTGCTAAATTGCTTAATAACAACCGCCATGCATACATGTATGCTTTTGTAAATATGTGACACTTGGGTCTATGACCTTCTGGTTAATTGAAAATAAAACTGTTCAAAAACTGTACATTTACCAATATAGAGCTAAAAAGAACAGTGCCAATCGCCCTTTGCAGTGCATGACTCTCTGACTCTATAGATACAACGTGATACCCGATACATTACGAATGTTTCGTTATAAGGAATATACAACATGTATTATGTGATTATGGATAGATAACTGATGTCAAGTTATAATGGATTTATAACTGATGCGGCGTGATGATGGATGAATAACGTCAGATGATCTAATTATAGTTGCAAAGATCGCCTTTTACAACAGTTTGTTTACTTACAGCTTATATTAGGTGACTCTTATTTGTCTCTATACCTATATCTTAGTGGATCTCATTTCGTATTGAACAAGCAAATACAACCGTGTCGTTTTAGTTTCCGTCTAAAAACAGTACTGAAAGTACTGACGGAAGTTTAATTTGTGTAGGAAGATAAATATGTGCAATTTTCCAAATAAAATCAAATTGTATTTACTCGCTTATCAGACAAGCAAATTTATCCTCAACTTTGTTTTCGTGATTTCTATATTAAATAATCTGTCGATTATTCTGTGGTTATTGCTTCCATGGGCCCATTTCAACCAATATCACCGGTCACTTTACCTTCCCGCTCTCTTGCAATGCTTGGACTAACCAAGTCGCTGATAATCGGTATTTTATCAGTGGAAGATAAGCAGTTGCATATAACAGTAATGTTGAGTCCATGTTTGAACCATGCAAATATGCTTAGCGTTTACGATGTCGGATCCAAGCATCGAACGAAAACCAATAGCAGAACATTTTAAAGTGCCAGAAAATAGGATACGCAGCACAACAACACTTTGAGACAGACGCGCACTGTTTCGTTATTATACAGGCATAACAGCGGAGCACAACATTCAATTTGAATATTCAATACATGACTTTTCGCATGAGGTCACAAAAAATATTTGAAATATCTTAAGCTCCAACACGCATACCTGAGGAAATACCATGTGTATCATATAAATTCTCACACTAATTTAGTTTGGAGCTATTTTCTGTGCGACAACTATGGCTGTTATTAGGTCGACGAACACTTTTTTCATACCGATGACATTGAATTGTAATTTCTGAGGAATTGCCCTTTCAAAAGCTACAGGCCTTATTAACTGTACATTGCGACCAAATTCCAATAATATTGAACATCGGTCGGAAGATAAAGGCTCACTATATTAAGGAGGTATTCGTATTGTCAAATATAGCACTAGCATAAATGTTCTCAGATAAAATATAATAAGTTACAAATGTCTATCTAGAATGAAATGCACCAAATACAATATTAAAGTTTATAGTATCCATTTAACTTAAATGTTATTTTACGAGTTCAACTTGGAAGATGAGATTTAATATTTGAGTACTGAGTGGTGGTTAAAAGTTGAGCTCTCGTTCAGAGGTTATAAAACTTAAATCATTCCCTGACTCAAAACCCCATTGTTATCTGCTTATTGTAAGTCAAAAGTATGTTTGATGTATAAGTGAGTACACTGTTTATATTTTATTTATCAATACTATTATATACTAAAGAGTACTATTTCAGCAGTTATCGAAATATATAATCGTTTCAATCTCGAGTTGTATAACGCTTGACCCTGGCCCCCGAGGTTATAACACTCGGGATAGACATTTAGCTCACAAGATCACATTGGAATGTTTCAGTAAACATCCACATCTTATGATGCCGACAGAAAACCAAATACCAAATACAACATGTTATTCATTTTCTTGTTATATTTAACTTAGAATCAGAAAGGGGCATGACATAGTATTCGAGTGTGAACTCAAATAAGCAGCCTTCAATCCGCGGTATGGAAACCAGAATAAATAAAATAAAACATCATATAATTGACTCTCAATATGACCATATTCAACCATTATACTTTTGTTGGGATAAACATATTTACCAGAATGTTGTAAAAATCCAATCAAACATACGAACACTGAACACACTGTTGTTAAAACAGTGACTTTATTTTTCGCCATAGTCTTGATTGTGAAATATCGACAGCGTAACTGATGATATTTTTCTAAGGCGGAAGTTATAAATATAAAACGATCCGTAAACTGTACATATTGAAAGACCTTTTGAAGTCGTCGGTTATGTGGATGCTCTTGAAATGTAATACTACGTTAAATGTTTTATCGTGTATTTAGATTAAATAATGACTCTTTTATGTACGAGGCAAACAAACGGTACCAGTATGTTAACAAAAGATTGTATTTAGATGCATGTTTTGTACTAGTAAAAACATAGTTAGAAAATTTTAGCTTTACGAAGGAAATAAAGTAATGCTGACTTGGATGAAAGAAAATAATCAAAATACATGTTAAATACAATTGACCAGCCGAAGTCAAAATAAACGGACGACAGAATCCATAGGATATTCTTAGACTTAGCTTCTCCTGGGACTACTTATAAAATACATTTGCCCTAATGAGACCACAAATTTAGGTCCCGAAAGTGGTCTG
Organism: Lutraria lutraria; assembly: GCA_964023205.1. Taxonomy (NCBI): domain Eukaryota; kingdom Metazoa; phylum Mollusca; class Bivalvia; order Venerida; family Mactridae; genus Lutraria; species Lutraria lutraria. Next base: position 34,351,939 of record OZ026833.1, read on the forward strand.
AATGTAGAAGGGTACGTCATCATCTAGATCTCTCATCAACTTCCTGATTAACACGATCGTGCCTTACCGACTGAACTTCCATGAGGCTTCAGGTTGTTTTTATCGTTAATATGTATCTATTAATGAATAATTTTATACTTTATTTCTAGCCTTCGTAGTTTAGTACTCTACGTGTATTTCGATACCATTTGGTCAACGATGCAATCATACAGAATAAAAAAATCCGTATTTAGAACATATTTAAACTCGTGCAATATAGAATATAAATAATGACGTATTGATGTGTCTTAAATATTTAATCACTTAGATGATGTCGTTCTGTCAGTATTTTTTTAACAACGTACGATTTATACCCGACAGCCGTCAAATATTTATTAGTCAGTATGTATATTTTACGAAAGCATTTTTGTGCAAGAAAGAAACCTACGTTGATGTGATATTTCAATCTTCTAGTACCAAGTTTTTTTTCAAACATTTGAATGATTAGTATCACCTTATCTGTATGTTTTCGGCTTTGAAGTAACGAGTCAGGACATGTCAAGTTTCATATTTGAATAAACACACCGTAGACAGTCAAATGCAAGTGATTTGAAACAAATATTGTGCGTGCGTGCGGGGCTGCGTGCGTGAGTGCGTTTACGGGTCTAGGAGTGCTCTCAAATTCTATGTTCAGGTGAATTTAACATCCCAATACTGTAGATATATACTTGGTCGCTACATTGTACATACGTCGCATAGCTACATATTGTTTTCTTTTCTAAAATATTAAACTATACAATAATTTACCTGACGCAAAAGCTTTTTGGTGGACATGCTTGCCTTGCCATATAGGTAAAACCAAGTCGCCTTACAGTGTGTACTTGCTAACACTCATTACATCTTATTATTACGCAAGGAAAAAATAAATATTTCGATGACGTTCAATTTCATACATTGATACATATGAATATAAAGTTTTAATACTATTTTGTGATATTGCGGTTACTAAGATTTCATTCATGGACCCAAATGATTGCTCATTGTATTTGAAACTATGTATCAACCTAATAACGATCCGGTATTACGAAAGCAGTGTACGCAGTAATTTAGCAAACATTAATACATTAACTAGCCAACGGTATAATAGTACGAACTGTTATATCAAAGTATATTGTCTAATTCTTAAGTCTCTTTTGTTTTCGTACAGCACTGATTGTTTCGGTATTTTTGCAGTGTTTTTTAACAACTTATATCATTCTTGTCACAAGTGTTATTTATGAGCATTTTACCTTAAAAGAAGCATGCGTACATCTTGAATATAACCATGCTGAAATCAAGACTACAGACCGTTCTCGAATTGTCCTGCGCAATTCAGGGATTTCTTAAATATCTTGCAATATTGAACTTCCTAACATGTATACAACGATTCTAGAATTGATCATGCGCGACTTAAAATTCGTTGCATTTTAACTATGAATTCGGTAAAATGTCAAGACATAAAACTATGACTAAGAAAGTTAAACGAAAACAATTTGAAAGAAGTTTATTACATGTTTGAAAATCATCAGCAAACGTTCAAAATAATGATTTTATAGATACTTTTTAACAAGTATTTGAATTTGTAAAACAGCAACTTTTGGGACAAAAAGCGCTTCTCAGAAAACATCACGTTTGGGGTAAACAAGCGCTTGCTTTCACATAATATTTAGCAAAATGTGTACATATGTGACGGGGTCAGACTTTGGTATCTCTTGAGTTTGAGTTTTATTGTGTTCTTTTATATATGTGTGTGTTTGTGTGTGATCAATTGTCTCCCTTTAAGTATCTTATCATAAGTATAGTTCTTCTAGCAATCAATTCAATTAATTGATTATTGTAATAATATTTATTGCTTTGTTGTAATAAAGGGCAGTATGCTGACTTTCCCTTGTTTGTAACCATTTAATAGTCTTTCATTCTGTCTATACTGTAATATCTTGCACACATTGTTAATCACTAATGAATTCTCACATTTCAGAGTATTAGGTTATTGTCACAGTTAAGAGTTGTGTGAGTGGATCCCGTTCCACAAACGGTGAGTTTGTATATATATGTGATGTGTTATGTGGTTCATGTATTTTGTACTATGTGATTGTATTTGTTCTTGTAAGTAACTTAATTGTGCATATGTAAAGTATATGTATGTAATGCTTTGTAGGTAATGATATTGGCCACTGTAATCATTGTTTGTATTGTGATGTTTTGTGCTATGTATTGTATTTAGTACTTGTTGTTTTATTATTGTCTATAATGCGTGTTTTATATTTTAGGATCTATATAAAGATATATAACGATATATATCGATAGATAACAAACGTTAACAACAGAGAGACAATAAAATAGATTGATGTCGAAATACCTTGTCTTTGGTTTATACTTGCGAATGAGGTTGGCTAGCTGGTATTTATACACCCATACACCCCCCCCCCCCCCCCTGTTACACATAGCTAGTTCAAGATTGAGTACATTTTTGTTTTCTCTTCTGATAAAGGCATTAAATGTTGGGTTTTCTCATCAAGGGTGGGGACAAGAGGGATGCGTTTAATAGGGAACATTATGTAGATGTAACACTGACTATATGTCTTGAGTTTTCCCATTATCTGTACAGATATATTCAGTGTGACTAAGAAATAATACAGGAATAATCTACACTAAGTCTTGTAATGCGCCATAAACATATATGACAAAATGAATATCATAAACTTATCTTCATGGACTGAATGTATCGTGTATACATCGCATGTATGTCGTATTTCAGTTATCAGTGGTCGTTTCCACTTTTCAATACTCTGTGGTCGTTTTTGAAGCATCAAAACATCTTGTCATGAACAAACATCAAAGCATTGGTATACATTGTTTAAACGAAATACATGTAATACAATGGTTTTCTATTTGAGTAAATAGGATTTTTTATGATTACTTAAAGGGAAACTACTCCAGATTTATATCATATCAATAAATCGTACAACGGTCACTATAAAAGCTAAGTGCCATAATAAAAAAGTTTAATTTGGTGAAGTTCTATAAATACAGAAATACAGAATACAACTGAAATTAATTTTAGACATTTATATGTACAATTGAAAATTATATTACTATAGTTGGTGAGAATGAGCTTTATAATATTAATGATTTAACAACTTATACTGAAACAGGACAAAATCAAGTCTCTAAAGAACAAATGTGCAAACAATAAGAATATCGATCCTTGGTCCATCTTAGGTTACTTTGTTACTGTATTTATTATCAAATGAAATGCAATCTGAATAAGAAAGAAATAATCTAATCTATTCAAAGCGAGAAAGCATGTAATGTGATTCAAAATAAAAATAAAATATACATGTGCATAGGTTTACACCAAAAACATTAGTTTTACCAATTTTAAACAAACCTGGTTTTAAGAATGAAAGCTTATACTTATTTTGTACCACACCTCCTCAATACATTTTCCAAAATTATGATTTAGATGTGTATAAGTCATATAAACCATTTTCATTCACTACAAAAAGTGGTCAATGACACTTAACAAAAATGAATCATGTATTTATAACATTCCAAAATCATGTAAACTCTATTGACAACAACTATACAAATTGAAAAATCATACAATGAGCATATGCAAGAACTGCAAATATCAATGTATGTGTGGAACAAATATCTGTACTAACAGTATAAAAAATATAGATATTTCAATATTTCCTTTTTTGTTTTGATTTCAATGACATTTACTGTTAATCATTGAAATATTGACGTATATAAAAAACATCACAGCCAAAACGCGTAAAGTTGAGCAAATCTAAATTTTTTTAGTCCCATTATGTTCCCAGAAATGCTGTTTCGCTATTAAAATAAACTTTGGTATCTTTTACATATCATATTTGCAAAATATAATAATTCATATCTGACATTTGTGTTAACTAATCATTAGGATAACAACTTTAGAAATATATGGATATTTCATGACGACAGTCCGATGGAACACTAAATGTTTATTTTTTCAACTTATCGAGATTTGGCTGATCATACTTATTTATTGTTTATAGTCACTCAAGTAATTACATAATGCACAAGATATTCGTTCAAATTCCTTGAAAACAGGATAACAAAATCGGATTTAAAGTCGAATTTTACAACCTATTTCAGTGCATTTAAAGCATTATGTCTGTGATCCAATGTTCATTCCAGGATAGGAGTCAATCGAATTTGACATGTTTTCACCCACGACGAACATAACACAGAAGCACGTCATGACAAAACTTGTACTGTTCCTGAAAGACACAAATTACAATTCATATGATTGTAGTCTTAGTGATTGAAAATAGCTCAAATATACAAAAGCATTTTGCATTGTTTATTCCATAATGCGCAACGCAATTCTATATAGTGATGGTTAAATCTTAGAATGAATTACAAAGCGTATGTTCTCCCAACGATTCATAGAATATCACATTTATTAGGTTCCTAATTGTCTTAAGGCAGTTTTATTTTTCAATATTGGAATATTTGCAAACAAACGCAAACATACGTCACATCATTTAGTATATAATCACATGAATGACGGAATTTCCAAAGGGACAGTGTCTAACTTACATAGTTTGGTATAATTTGTTGTCGTCTTGCTTGCAGACAGCGTATAACATGTGGTATGGATACTTCACCATCAATTCTAACATTCTCCAATATGTTCATCAGTGCTACAACAAGGCCGCTCCGTGCTGCACCATTCCTGTGGTACGAGCAAATAATTATAGTCATGCCATGTATATCCTGAATCTAGTTGTAATATGGTGGATTACTTGAAAAGTAACCAAAGTCGTATTTATGATATATTCAGGACTAACATGTCACATTTAAAACATACTCATTTTACTACGTATGTATTACCATTACCAAACGTAAATCAGCTATTTACTTTAGACCAAGCCTGAATGAAACGCAATTGATTAAATTTATCAACATATTGCTCAATTTCTTACATGCATTGAACAATAAGAGGTTTGTTTTTCGTCTGTCTTTGTAATATTTCCACGTTACAGAGAAAGTCGAGCATTTGATTAGGATCGTCTGGACAAACATTTGACGGAGCCCATGATTTATATACCAACTGAGTCAAATGGTGTACCTGTAAGTAACGAAAGGAAGTATAAGGATGTTTCGAGACAATGCCCTTGATACTTAAGGCTACCGTATCTACGAAGCAACCAGAATGACTATAACTACAAACAACAATTACATTGCATAAAACACATACTTTAACCCAATTGATTGATTGGTTTAATTACGACAACTTAATTGTTTCACCATGGACATGATGACGTATGACACTTATGACACTACGAAATATTATATTTAGCTTAAAAGTTTTTTGAGATTAACTACACTTAAAGCGGTACTTATTTGAGTTTTAACTGTAAGAAAAACATAGTTTACAAGAAATATTGGACAAACCCTGGAGTTGTATGATAACATATGTTTCCTCATAACATAGCCATCCTTGTTCTCTTCTGATTCAACAGAAACACGAAATGGTCTTAGATCTATAGTACCAGTATCTGGTAAATACTTGCCAACCTAATAGGCAAAATGAATAAAAACAAGTAAGAAAAATCTAAAACATGAACAAAAACTAAGAGACATTGACGAATAAATTTGTTATATATCAACTGAAAATATGCATAATTGAACCAATAAGTGGTTGTAAGGCATTGATTTCGAAACCATAAGATTTGTTTCAGAATAACATGGAATGAGGTTTCCCAGACCTGCCATGGAACTCAAATATTCTCTTGATATTGTGTCTATGTCACAAAGTGACTTTATCACAACAAATGGAGCTTGAACAAAGCAATTATTTTTAATTCTCTATCTGCATGTAAAGGAGTCTGTATACTAACATAATTTGAATTATATTAAACCAATCATCAACAACATGATGTATATATTTATTTATTGTACTTGTTTATAAAAGTAAGTGTCATAAATCGGATCAAAGTTTCGGGCTGATGATTCAAATGATCCATTCACCTTATCTTATAATTTGGCATGAAATTGATTGTTAATAAATATCTGTTTATTGAGAATGGTAATCTGTAATAATAAAATACAAAAGAAAAAATAGTTGTCAATATTTTAGATAAAGATATCTAAAACTCACATTTCCAGTTTCAATTTCTTTATCAAATGTAACAATGACTTGTACTTCTTGCTCTACTATCAGACGACAATGATCTACTGCTGTGGTCGGTAATGGTGTTTGTGTGATTATAAATCCATATGAGTCGCAGTAACTCTACAAGAATCAACATTTAATAAATTATTCCTTTATTGAATAAAGATATGTCAAACGTATAGGAGTGTGTAGAAAAGATTTTCAGATGATAGAAAGTAACACATTGTTATATGTCATGTTATTGTTTTATCTTTCCTCATAGTCTCCGTTTAGGGCAATCCTATTCCAATCACAAGTTTTGCTGGGCATATGACAGTTTTACTTATTTGGTTACTATGGTATCTAACGTAAAATGCAGAACCGATTAATCATATACACATATAATTGATAATGATTTAGTTGCATCGAAAACAACACATGCAACATCATTAGAGCCATTAGAAACGACGCTGATAAAGATATATAATATTTACCGGCATGTATATAGCATTGATGTAATTACTTGTTCCATCTACGGATGTGCACAAAAATGGTCTGTATGCATCCGCTGTGATGTATATACAATATGACACACATATGATCAATACACACATTTTGTATTTTGAAAGTTACTTTTCAATGCAACGCTGACCTCTGACAAAATATCATGTTTGAGTGCAACATATTGCACATTGCTTTTACTCGACCATCAAATACATCATCAAAACTAATGTAGCATTTACTTGATCATGAAGTACGCAGAAATAATGTCTTACATTCATAGCCATATTTTTCACTAAAAACAAGACGATATAGTCATGATGGTAATTTTGGCATAGGTGCATGAACAGCGTGTGTTATTTTACTTATTGGACTTTGTCAAATTTGTACATTTTAAGGGTTGTGTGCTGTGTTAGTTGATTTATTATGTGTATGAGTGGTATTGGTACCTGTACTGTTTGCAGTAGTTTTATTAAAATGGGTCGTGCGTATTATGTGTTTATTAGAATGATCCCTGACATTCAATGATAGTAACACATCTTAGGATTTGTTTTCAAACACTTACGTGCAATAATGTTTGGGAATCTGTTTTTATCTTTATTTTTGGTATCACTTGCATGCAACATTGTATCATTGGTCGAATTCGAATCCTTAAACCATGTCCGATCTGGAACAGCCGTGAGTGCCTCAGTAAGTGTCTACAATAAAATCATTTAATTGGTCCGAGTTGTATGACGTGTATGTATATGTAAAAAAAAGGAAAAATAAAGTATTAAACCTAAATGCTGTTTTGTTTTACATTTGACTCCTAATTGATTATTTAAAGACATTAAACATCCTTATTGATAGTAAGTCATATAATAATAATGCATACATCGCGTAATTAGCTTATGAAATGACGATTCTCGGAAATAATCTATCTGAAAATCAGGTACAAATAAATTGATACTTGATATTCTAGCTTCAGCTTTTGGTTGCCCGTCTCAGTGTCAATCTCAATTCGTTTTGTGTACTGAAGCTCAAATTCATCCACGGTCACAGGTTGTGTTGGTAGAACGAGAGCATCTAACACAAGCATGTACAGATAATGGTACTGTTCCTGTAGAAAGAAAAATAAAATCGTTTATATACATGTAAATAACATGTCTTACTTCTCCAATTTAACATTGTTTGTTGACAGTATGCTGAGTAGGGATGGCGAGTTGACCTATCAAATGAAACATGAAAACCTCTACCAATACTAAGTCGATACTACCTCATGACATAACTCAAAATATCTACCAAATAACGTGTCTGAATTAGAGGTTGGTAACAAATTAACTTCTCTCTCAAATCAAATCATCATACCATGCAGCCACATGGGTATTGCTGATCATGAGTTATTTTTCTGCATATATATAGTTTAACGCCGTTGTTTCAAGACAACACGTCTGAAAACATGATACATCTACATGCTTATGCTATCACACTCTGTTTGGTACTCATTGTTCAATATAGACAAGCGTACGAACGCCATTTTATTACATTGCTTATATATCGACAACACAGATGTACATGTCAACCAAAGGTGTGTATTCCAAGTGGTGAATACATGTTTACCTTAGTTTGTATCATATTCACTCTCTGGTTCCTTAGATCTTTGACACACTGAAACACGTTAACGTGTCCAGTTTCTTGTCCTTGATCATACAAGAAGTCCAGAGCTATAAATGTTCCAGTACGCCCAACACCATTACTGTAATATATCGCTAACATTTAATTGTGGAATGAACATTCTTACTGGAATCTTTAATTACAATTACACATTCAAGTAAATGAATATAGATACCTAGCAGTCTTATGAATGCTGTTGACAACAAAACTAAAACAAACCTAAATTACCGTGGGCAATTCAATAGTTCAATTAAGTCGAGCATGAATATTGTTCAAAGTGTTAAATTTCAGATTGACGAAGGACAATTTTATTCCGAAAAGTGACATATAATATACCTGCAGTGTACAAGCCATTGATAGGTTTTTCTTGGATCTATTTTCCTCACCTTCAGCCAGAAAAGAAGTAAACCTGCAGTTGCACTTGGTAAGCCTTCGTCCGGCCAAGAATTGTAGGCAAAATGGACTATATCCCTACTTAGTGATGTACCCTTTAATTCATAATGAGCTTTAATAAGCATACGTTTTATATATATATTGAACAATACAATCGGTGAATATTGTCATATTGCAAATAAATAAACTCGTTAACATTTTGTTTATGCCTTTACTGTAAAAGTAAGGTATTTCTTTAAGGTATTTTAAAGGATACTCGTGTAGGTACGGAAGTCATTTTTATTGATTTCTATTATAGTCAGTGTAACGAATGCAATAAATGCTGGTAAGTATAGAGAATATAGAGCTATTGACAACATTATTGCATAAATATGTCATTGTGATAGTATATCTATCTAAAACAGTTACAAATCGCCAAATGCCTTTTGATCACAAGACAAATTCTTATTCATGCTCGAAAACAATTATATTAAACTAAGTAATAGCTTCAATAGTTTTTTCTTACTTTGAGGAGAACTTTCAAACGCCTCACACTATAGTCTGCATATATGTTCTCAGACTTTGTGAATACTTTGATGTCACCGTATTGAACAGATTCTTTTAATGCGGCCCAATATTGAATACACATCATCTGCAAGTAAATAGATCAATATTGAATACACATCATCTGTAAGTAAATAGATCAGATAAGAATATTCTATACTTCGGCTGATTAATATAATTATGTGACACGCTATACATTCATCCAAAGAGTTTTCCATTTCAAAAGATATAAAATTGCACATATTCCTGTGGTCAAAGAATAAGCAATGTGAAAAAGCAATTCATCTACCCCTTTTATTTATCAGTCTCAGTGATAGTATGGGATATCAAACCAAGCTTTCATATCAGTAATCAATTATTAAAAATAGGGATATTGATAATAAATATATACTGTGAAACTTGCCTTAAGATATATTTTTTAGTTTGACAACAAATAAAAACAATCTCGCTGGCGAAATAATTTTATTTTTTAAATTGCAATATAGCTTTGCTTTGCTTTTAAAGAAATTCGTATCTTTTGTCGAACTACATGTATAATTTGAATAACCTATTTGTTTGAAAAGCTCTCTATTCATATTTGCTTGTTTGTGAAATCGATATATGACAAATGCATAACTTTTTGAAACATATGCATAACAGAAAAAGTATTGCTTAGCATAATTATGCAAACCTTTCTTTCCTCTTCAAGATTTGTAACCATGACAATTACATGAATATCTTGTTCCCAAATCATCTTCCAAAATTCATTCAAATGTGCATGCGTAGGACCTACAAAACAGCCGATGAAAAAATGCGATTCATATCATTGAACTCTAGAGTTAGTTCTATCTTATCTGAATAATATCAATAATTTGCAACACACCAGTACAACACACACGATACAAACTACATATGTATTTGTAAGAATGAAGATCATGGAAAATAACAATTGTATTGAAAAAAGTTAAACATCGTAATATCAAAAATATTGGGTGATAAACAACGCCATCTTTACTGTATGCTGTTTACAAAGATCGTTCTAAAAGCTTGATGATGTTGGTCGTCTGTATTTGTTTGATAATCAGGGAACACGTGCTTTTGAAATTTAGGTATTCCATACAATTAAGCGTTTTATCGGAAATTAAACAGAACAGTGTCAAAAGGATTTTCTTTATCTCAAATCAATACCAAGAGCTGACATATCCCCATCATACAAACCCTAAGATATAGGTATCACAATTTATTGTGGAATAAACACAGACTCATTGTCACATTTCTTGTATCATACGTTTTAGAATGACACTGGTAGTATTTGAACGCATTTAAAAGATCAGAGAGAGTATTACCTTGTGCAGCAATATATTCATTTTCGCCACGATAACCCTGAAATGAATAGTAATAATAATAATTGAATGTTACGAGACGTAGTGTTAAATAGAAATAAAAGGTTCTGTGTGAAAACGACAGCACGTGTCCTTGGCAAAAATAAAGTAATTAATTAGTCAAATATTACAAACCTAATAGAACTACTTAAATATTCCAATTTCAATTCCAAAAGACTTATTTTAACACTACTCTACCTTAATGTGACTTGCATTAATGTAATCATCGGATGGACCAGCTTTTGATTGTTTTAATATCACTCTGCAATGGTCATCTACAAGTTAAAATGCATTTTGTATTGAACATTTCTATAACACATATAGTTTGCATTAAACCGATACATTTTTTTATTGTACTGTATCTGGTACTGAACACTTAACACTGACATCAAGAACATCAATATATCACGTAGATAAATAAACGAATATAAACAAAGATAAAGACCAAACAATACATACATGGGTATATATCTGTATACACATTTTTACTGGAATTGACCAGACTTCTCGCAGCATTTGTCTCAAATATCTTCTGTAGTCCATGCGGTATATCCTGCAGCGTCAATGTACAATATCAACTGATCGAAAATTATTTCAACACAATAATTGAATCAAATAGTTATATTATTAGCATTAACTGATGACATAACATATCACTCCTGTCTGTAAAATACACGTACCCGGACCACAGTATAAGCTCTGTCAATAACCTGCAAACCCGTTACTAGCCCAAACTCGAACAATTGATTACCTCAAATCTTTACGAAACAGTTTCCTTCATGTATTTTCGATTTTGATACAATTATAGAATTATTTCTTTTCGTCAAAGTCTGAATATCTTAATCTTATGCATGATGTATGATACAAATATTTAGTCAATACCTTGAATTGAGCCAGGAAGGTGGAGTTGGAAAGTCCTTGTTTGACGTAAGTTGACAAGTCTGAGAGCTTGACATTAAGTGATGAAGTTTGATGAGTAGACAATGCAGTATTGTAATAAACACTGTTTGTTCCCATTTCTGAAAACATTTTTATGTTTGTGTACTTTGTGCAGAACATAGCAATAATTGGTTTAGTCGACTACTGTGAATTCTAACTTCGTTTCAATTTGTTTGTCTGATAACCATGTCAATACGATGTATTTTTTTCTTTTTAATTTTAAATTATAAATGTATGTTCGTTGCTATCTTATAACACATTTAAACGTTTCCATAGGCGTATTGTACAGTGTATATCTTACAGTCAGCTCATTTGAATATCAAGTTACCCTAAATAATTACAATGAACATTTTTTTCAAATCGTTTCAGATTAGCGGTTAATGCATGAAAAGCTAATTACAAGTTACCTAGTTCATCGTAAATATATTCTTCTTCAGACTGCTCTCTGTTTTCTGTATCAACTGCAATACATTATATCACGTTGAACATAACACATGCACTTGCGTTAGATATATTGTAATTACCGTTTAATCAGTTACATTATTATTTAAAAAAAAATTTTTTTATAGTTTTGTACGATTTTTCAGTCGATGCAGTCGACGAGTTTTTGCAATCACTAGATGGTGTCGCCGTATCGATGCCGGTTCGATCCGCATTCGGTTTCATCAATTTAACTATACGTAAAAAATGTATCCCTATCATCAAGTTAAGAATCATAGATTCTGATACAAACTAGTTTCATATGTTGTAGTTTTCTCCATTGTAGGGCCGTCAATGATGTCGTCTGGTAGCGTAATCTCCGTTAGAATGTTAGACCTGAAACCGTACTAAAATAGTCAACAAAATGGCACATTGAACCAACTGTATAATAACAGCCATGTTTCACATTTTTGTTTCCTTTCCTATTTTCCACATTAATATTATTTTTCGTATCATTTCGAATAACTATCAAACTGATGGTATTGATGCAAAATAAAATGTTTTATTATGAAATTTACTGCACATTGTCTGATATTAAAAATGACGAAAAAATATTTCAAGTGGAGTGTGACCCTGCATTAAATGACTACCTGTCATGTTTGACCTTCCTTTTGTCAAAGTTCCATGGAAGGTCACATAAGACAAGTTTGTTGTTACATTGTATTATCATGGCAAATATAGATCGCTTTCATTGAGAATAGGCCTTCACTCAATGTTTATTGCGTTGACAAGATTGGACGACTCGTACAGGAAATTAGGGATAACAAACGACGATTAAATATATATGAAATATTTAATATCTTTATTTTGTTCTTGCCGTTCGAATGAAAAATATTTGAGTTATAAACGTCATCAAACTGTTAGAAATGATCTACCGTAAAATTTGTTTCCGTCGCCGAATAATGACAACCAGTACAACTACTACAACAGCTATAAGCACAACAACACCAGACACACTTCCAGCTATAGCAGTGGTTGGGACTGCTTTCATGTCATCAATGCTGACTAAAATGTTCAATTATATTTCATACTATTCTGTTATTGCCAAGCAAAGTGTATTCATTGGTATAATATAGGCCTACCGATTTTCTTATTTATCTATATATGCCTTGACATCGTTATGTGCAGTATTGCGATGTCATTTTTATACAATGTATATAGGTCTATGTAGTACTTCATATTGACCTCATAAAGATTCACGAGTTTATCTGACAGTAGTATACAATAAACGGTGAAAAAGGATGTTACATCATAAAATGATTTTCCAAGTTCTTTCTTCCGAGCTTTTCAAGTATATATAAAACAGTGATTGTCATCCCACAGATGAATTCACATACGTCCAACCGCTGTTACACTTAACAGTCATAATTTAAGTTGGAACTTAATTTTGCCTATTCCCATTTTAACAAATATTTGTATAATTTTAAAACATGTGTTAAAAGAAATAACCTTTGTGTTCATAATTTTATTTTTTTAAATAATTGTGTTTGGTGTCTTGCCATGCTTATCGTTTTAATTCCGTACCGTTTGTTGCAGGCTCTTTCAATGCACAATTTTCCCCGTAGAATTCAATTATTGAAATCGTGGTTTTATGTGTTTTTCTGATTTGAGTACACTTTTTGTCGATTGGGATGTGGGTTTAACAATCTGTATTGAGATGTCGATTTGTTGACGTGAAGATACTAAGAGTCAAAATAGAGGTGAACGAACTGTGAATTGATTGCGTTGCAAATAAAACCACTGAAGGGAACATGATGATCGAATATGCGTAAACATACCTATGTGACATTGCGATCCTTTCCATCCGGACACACACAATGAACAATGTCCATTGACATTATTACAGACAGACTTACAATTAGGATTGCATTCATTAGAACAGTTCAACCCGTATGCACCATTATCACATTCTGTTTAAATGATAAATAAATATACAACTAAACATTGCATCTGGTAGCAAATTTGTCCATCAAGCTTGGGATAAACCGACCTATCAAATATTTTTTTATACATTTGTCCGTTTTTTATTGAAGTACTGTGTATTTTCAAAATTATTGTTTCATCTACACTGAACGTTTCTTTCATGCTCAATTACAATGTCATTTGCAGTCGCCTGCAGAGCAACTGCTGGTATGAGTAGAATATATGATGAAATATAAGTGTAGACATGCTGTCATGTGAATTGCGTTATTTGCTGATACTGAAGAAAACATTGTTCGAATAAATGTAAATACAACTCAGATACAAATGCATTCTCATAAAAAGATATGTTTTATATTTAAATAAAAAAAACACAAATACCTTCATCACAATGATCAGTGACTTTATACCCAGCAGCGCACCCGTCCTCACATATACCATCAATAGTCCTGCATGATGCCTTCAAACAATTTCCACATGTATTAATGCATCGTAGTCCCCACTTTTCAGCATCGCATTCTTACAATTATAAAGTGTAGAATTCTGTAAGCATGCGCACATATGCTTTCCGTTTTTTTTTTGTATTTGTTTATGTAATTGAAACGGGGCAACACTATTTAGCTTAGTCATGCTTGTTTTTGGTAGGTTTGACGTTGTATCTCACTAGACCTTTCGTGGTGCATTATATGCTGACAAAGGCGCCAGGTCTACCATTAAAGCATAAACAGTATTTTCATCTACGAAACAACAAATAAGGGTTTTAAATGTAAGCTATGATAGCGAACTATTGACATAAAACTTAATACTGAAAATAAATTAATATGTTTAGTCTTGCATTGATACCTTGATTACATCTGCCTTCCTTCCAACCTGGCTTGCAGCCATCCAGACATGTTCCATTAATATGGTGGCAATTTTGTTTGATTAAACAGTTATCACTGCATGTTTCCTGGCAATGCATTCCATATCTTCCTTTCTGACATTCTACATATAAAAAAGAGTAACCTGACATGATACTTCGGTTGATTAATTTGTCCTACTAAGAATATAGCTTCAGACCATGAGTCAAATCTGGTGTCCAAAACAAACAGAAAAGTTTACCTTTTGGTGCTATTGAAACATCAACATCGTGTCGTGGTGGATCAGTCAGCATCATATTTTTAATTTCCAGTAAATATTTCGAATATAGTTATCAATTCTTTAAAGTTTATCCTGTCTTAAAGTAGAACATTAAACAAATTGAATAAGCTTACATACCAGAACCACATTTGTCTCCGGTGAATCCAGGCAAACAACCATTTATACAAGTTCCGTTTGATTTTAAACAACCACCGTTTTGACAATTTTCACTGCAGTAATACATACAATCTGGTCCATATGTTCCATCCACGCATTCTACAAAGTCGAAGTATTGTAGTTAGTGAAATGCAGTGTGTAAAATATTATAACTTAATGTTGACATTTAATTGTCAGTCGTCATATTATTAAGTACATGTACCTGCAAACACATATGCATGTAATACAAATGTTCATGAATTTGGTATGTTTGATTAACAAATAAGAGAGGTCCATATAGAAGTATTCATTTCCCATACTTGGTATGTGCATGATACAAAATTTGGTACCTGTATTACATAGATACGTCTGTTTGTATCCATGTGCACAGCCGGAAGTGCATGTTCCAGTTGCCACATCGCATGGTTCGGAATTCAAACAGCTTCCGCACGTTTTGGAACAGTCAACATCCCATTTGTTCATGTCACATTCTGTTAAAACAATAATGTGTAATGCAACGTTTACAATCCGTCTAATTGTTTTCATCATAGCGTCGAATGAGTCACAGTGAAACACTAATCAACGGTGCTCCCATTTTTGCATGTCTTTGGTTGTGGATATTCGTATTGCAAAGTTTTCTTTGTAGTAAAAACAGTTTCGGTTTATTAATCAGGTGCTGTCAACAGTCAAAATACCAAGTGGAATACATAAGAATGTTTAATTTTAATGGTGGCATCCTTGATCGGTACGTTTATATCCTAATATTAATTTGCAATAGCTAGGTAATTAATGTTTGGGGTTAATGGTTTCACGTTGCACCTGCAGCCAAGGTCACTTGGTTACTTTTCCTGCTTTATCGCTGGGACCTAATGCGTTCATCCGACCTTCAATAAGATATCTGGACAGTATCTTCACAGCGGTGAGGGGCTAGTCATTACTTATCAGAGAACAGAACCACGATCAACAAGGGCAGGCCATGGAATGAGACATGTATTTTTAACATAACATTTGATTTAAATTACCAGTAACACAAGTAGCATTTGGTCCTGTCCATCTTCCTTCACAACCAGATTTACATATTCCGGTCAGTCTGTCCTCCATGGTCTTACAAATACATTGTAAAGAGCAATCAAAACCACAGTAGCCAGAAGCACAATCTATATTTGTGGAACAATAGGATAACTAAAATTAAAGGACTATTATGTCTTGGAATACAGTTAGTGTGTGTATTTTAAAAACTAATAAATATTTATACATATGAAAAAAATGGCTACGTTTGAATAAAGAATCGTCATTCATTTTGTAGTGATATTGCTCGTCATTATTTTCTGATGGCTGCTATACTTTATTATTTAGATTGGTAGAGATTGACACAAATAGCATAATTAGGATAACATTTGAATTACAATAACATAGACTGAATATATCAGACAAAGTAACCATTTATCATATCCTCCGAGACTAATATTTTAATAGTCGATATATACGAAAATACCCATTGAGGGATGAAGAACAGCACATACGTCCGAAAGCTTGCAACTCGCATATTATGGTACGAACGTCATTTTCTCTGTATATTCTTATCCATCGAGTATCCACATTCAAAAAGATGTCAAGTGTTGGAGGGTCTTTTCCACTGTCATCATGCACCAATGACCATGTGATATTGTCAAATGACTTTTGCATCTTATAATTTTTGATACGGTCTGTAAAGAAGACATGACTCTCCATTATGTTGCAACATAATAAATCAATGTATAAACCAGAATTTAAACCACAGTTTAAATCCCGTCTAGCCTTAATACTGACCGTCCCCATAGGGACCTCATTGGTGGAGAATGTGACGTGCCTACCATTACTGTATATGAATGTATATTTGGTGGATTTTGGTGTTGGGTCGGGTAATGTAATGGTTAGGGTAGGAATTCTTGTATTTAGTTGATTCTTGGAGTCTTTTATGTATATCTCCATTGTTATATGTCCTTTTATGCGTCACTGAATAATCTTAAAACTGAATCATTTTCCTTTGGTTACCCTATAACCACTTACTATCTTATACCGTTGTACATATGTATCATACATACAGTCTAACCTATTGGAAAGACAAAATGTGGCTTTTATTGATAGGTGGTCCTTATTTTAAGGTTATTTCGTTCTCAATACTGAAAATCTTTTTAAAAAGAATTGCATTTATTCACATGGTGGACATCATTTGGAGCAAGGTATATGTGCTTTGAATAAAACGTCATGTCGTTTGTTAGACATTATTTGGCCATGAATTTGTAAATTTAAATCATACAAACTTTAGACAATAAAGGTATACCCTTAAACTGAAAATCTCTAAATTGATTTCTACAAAAAAAGAATATACAAATATTAAACAATCTTCTCCGAACTGCGCTCATTGAAATACATACTTACAGAAAATACAAACTAAAAAATGTCAGAAATATTATTATTACAAAACTGATTACGAAGGAGATCGCATCGGTAAGATTGTATTCATTCCCCTGAATCGTCTACAGTAAGTATGAATCTCAATTAGCAATCAGGACTACCACAGAGTCTACATACACATATCAAATTCAGTCCTGTCTTTTCAATATTCCTTAAACGTATACACAGTTTATATTATTATCGTGACCGATAAATATGTACGCAAAGTGAAATACATACGTAAATATATTTTTTAAAAATCAGCTAATAAGGCTTATGAGTCAATTTTATTACACAAATGAAACATATATGACGGAAGAAGGAATTTAAAGAAAACGTTTTGTAATGATTAGATTTGACATTTTAATGTTTTTTTGATAAAAATACTTAATCAAATAACCTCACTTTTATGACCGCTCTGTTTCATCACAAAGTTTTTTAAATGTTTTGGGTATTGCTGTAGTTAATTAAGTGATGTATACTTAACATCATTATGTAAATACTTACCGTAATTATACTCGGTAAGATTAATATATGATATGGTCACCATGGCTTCAAAATCTACGTCAAACCAAATTGGAATAATATCTGCAGACACAAAACAGTAATCCCACCAGCTATTTCGGAGACTGCCATCAACAGCATTTTCAGGCTGGTACATTATTTCATCCTTTTTTTTATTAGTCATAACACTTTTCCGAAATGCCAAATTTCGTCCTGCAAAAATATAATTATGCAACATAGATGCGTTTTACATTTTTTGTTGAATACTTAAAGGTCAAATATGTCAATTGAGATTTCACTATGATCGGTTTATTTACACAAATCATGCTAATTTGTGCACTTTTCCGATTTTTATGATTTTTTTTCTTCGTAAAAACGGAATTTGAAATTTGCGAATATTGCACCGTACCTAAAATATATGTTCCGTTTCCTCCATTTGAAAGTGACGTCATTCGTGTACACTCGGCGATGTACCCTAAGCCAGTCATTGCATTAGGTCCAGAATCAGTGAAGTTTTATTTAACAACATAACATATTTGTGGTTAACATGGAATATTTTTCTGACGAATCGACTTATAAGAAGATGAAGAAAACATATTGAAACCCTATTAATATGAACCAGAAATGTTATTTCTTCGTAAGAAAGTGAATTACCAATTTGTTTGGAATCGGATCGGATGCGAATTTGTTGGGATTTAAAAGTCTGTCAGAACGGTTATAAAAATTTAAAAAAATTTTTATCGAAAAACAACAATGAATGTATGCAATTCTAAAACATGTATTTTCTTATCATGACGATACTTTATTGCTATCAATATACCTGTTCGTGTGAAGCCCACTGCCTAGCTCAGTACGTACTATAGTTGACCGGGGCTTGTTCGTCTCCATGACGTTTCGTAATACGCGAATTTGAAATGTCTTAGGTGCATGACAAGTACGATAAAATATATAAATAAGTCAGGATAATGAGTTATCTTTATATGGCTTTTATTGAAGAAAGCCGTAACATCATGTTTAGATCACATTAACGTATATTTTTTAAACTATCTGGCTGAAAAACCTGCCAGCGTTAAGGAGTAAGCTTGGCGCACCGGTCAAACAAACCAGTTTCATAGTAACAACAAATAAATGTTTAGAAAACACCACTACATGAGAATATGCTTTCCTTAAAACATGGACTTATATTGGCAAAATGAAGGTATGTAAATACCACAAACAATTTTTATACTGGAAGACTGAATGTTAGACATTTAAGTAGAACAATTTATTGATGTGTTGATAACTGTTATACGACTATATAGTCGTTGAAAATGTAAAACAAATGAATTATTGAATCCATTAATTTGACACGTTATCTATGTTAAGCAAAATACAAATTGTACCATAACTTAAGCATCTGCAGCAGCAAACAGGTATTCTTATAACGTTTGCCTAATCAACAGTGCAAATTCGTCATATAAATAAATGCAAGTCAAACAAAAGTCAAGCATAGTGTAAAATAATTACCTCCATTTATCCTGACGTCACAAAGAATCAACTGAGATTTAATGGTGTTCAGGCGTATACGTACTTGGTTACCCACCAACGGTTGTTCACAAACCACGTGCATTTCTTTATTATCCGTTAATTTAACTTCTTGCTTATAACATACTTGGCTATTAGGCGGGATGTATGATGCATCTTCCTTCATATTTTCTGGGATATGTTCTACATTGACTTCAAACTTGTCAAAGTATTCTGAAACAGATGTCAACATTTTTTATGAACTCATGCAGTCAAAGGTTTTGTGTTTCAGGAACTGCAACATCATCGCACAAACTATTTAACGAAAGTAGAAGTGTTTCTTTAATAAAGTCTGTACAATTTCACTGAGTGATGCGCTAGAGTATATTTCTCATGCGGTTGAGTTTTTATGTGTTGATACTTAATGAGCAAGGTGTACTGACGTTATGTAAATATCATTAGATACAACACAATCAAGTCAAATCTATTTCATTTCAATCATCCATTCGCTGCTGTTATAATACACATAGTTTGCATGTAACTACATACAATTAAAATATACAAGAATGTCACCTTTCCCAACATGGCTTGTAAATATAGTAAGTTCCTTGATGACACGTTTCTGTGGTAACCATACTTTCCACATGGGTTCAGAGGTACTAGTGGAGGCATAGTTTGTATAACTACATGTTGTTACATCACCATCATTAGCAAGATGGGCCGTTTTGTGGTTAGGTGCAGGTATGTTACTCGTATGTCTTGAATGTTGATTGTAAGCCAGATCCGCTAGAAAATATCGTATATTACATTATAGGAACAAACGTGTATCCGCTAAAAATAAAATGCTTTTAATAATAACAAATTGAATGTAAACAATGATGTTTTTTTTCGAATAGTATTAATATCATGTTATATCATCTAAATATAACGGTGCTTCCTTTGGTAGTCATGTTATAAGCATTGCAACACTAATCATTGAAAAACAAAATATTATCCTTTGGAAAATTTCGATAGATAAAAATTACGTTGGCAAATAAACTTTATGATGGTATCCGTATGTGTACAAATATATTGAAATGAGGGTAATAGGTGACTGGCTAATATTTTTATAAAAAAATCAAAACCTGTGATGCAAATTAAATATACATAAAAAACATATAACAATAGGCGGGGATCAAGTGATAATATAACATCAGATATAATGACTTTCAGTCAAACAGAAAATGTGACTTATTGACAAAACATATTGAACATACGAGATTCTTTACGCAAACACTCATAGTTTTAACTACTCACCGAACTGACATGCGTGACCATACCAGCCGGATGCACAACCATTCGTACAAGTTCCAGTATCAACATTACATCCATCATTGTTTTTACAGTGACACATATACAGACAATTCGTTCCAAATCGATGCACCCCACTTGGTTTGTCTTCGCATCCCTCTGCAGGAACAGAAGTCAAATATTACACAACATAATTACAAATCTCAAATTACAAAATAAATTATATTAACTCTACTCGAGATTGGAAATAGAAACTTACGAAAAGTCTGAAAATACAATTTAGTATTTATTATGTAACTAATGAGATTCAAATTAGAGGCGTCTTTAATATTGTATTTGCTGCGTTATGGCCCAGTGATACATGTAATGGTAGCAAACATACAAACAATGCAACAAAACATGTTCCAGTCCCTTACCACGTCCCCGCAAAATGTATATAATCATAATACCAGTATCGAGACGTAGACAAACAAATAATTAAATGATATTATAAGAAACAAGCATGCTACGCCCATATCGTATGCATAAGCATCAACTTGTAATCATTCAAATTCTAATCTAATACCTTGTTAAGTCAACCATAAACAATATTAATTTAATTCAATACATATCGTCTGAAAGTTCTATATCAACTATTCAAATATTAAGCCTATAAGTCATATTGCATAATGAAATAACAGAAATGTAAAACATGATTATAAATAAAATATACGGTTTAATATAGGTTAAGATGTTATCATTGTTGGATGAAAGGCACGGTGACAGTGATCACAAGTACACAGTACAAAAATGCTTAGACTACGTGTTTTAAACTTAACTCTGAAATTTAATGCATTCGTTTGACTGTTTTCTATTCACATTTTAACTAACCGATTATATAAACCTTTTAACTACATGTACATCCAAGAAGGAAGTCTACATTACAATGTAATGTAGTAGCTATTCTAACTAAGCGTGATGACCGTAATGTAATCATCGTTGTAAATTGTTTTATAAAAAACATTGGTCATACCAATAACTGGGTACTAGCATAACTATAAACGAGTGTGCTTCAAAATTATCTGAATTAATTAACCGCTGTCAAACAGTTCGTGATAATGCTTTAGGAAAATCATTAGATAAGGTGTAGCATGTTTCGAATCATTGCCTTATTACCCTGATACCTTTAAGCTTCAGTCCGCCTGGAAACCATAACTAAATTAGATGATTGTAAACGAGTTTGTATTAAGGTCTTATGATATTTATAATTATATGTTAATCATCTGGATTGATAAACTTATATATCTATTTGTTTATAATTTATTGATTTGTTTATTTTGATTTGTTTTATATTCATACATGCATTCATTTTGCTGTTGTAAAAATATGTACTCACGTTTACATTGAGGATAATCAAGTTTAAATTATATGTTCATCCTCTTGATTACTATTGTAATAATATAATGATATATGTTTTCAATTTGCTAATGTAAAAAACAACATAGATTCGATATGACCTTGTTTAATATATGTTCTTTAAATTGCATTTTGTACTTATGACGTACTTTGTACTAGTCGAATTAAAGGTATGTTCTGTTCCGTTTATGGTTATGTTTTAGGAAACATTTGAATAAAGCTTATGCTACACATTAAGATAAACTAATAATGGTATAAAAGTTATAAAAAGGAATTCATAGGTTTTGAAAATGTTTAATGCGACGATTATGGTAAATATAATAATTATATGTCTGCAAACAACGTTTAATGCAGAGAGTCTATAGTGTCTGTGTCATTACAACATGAATTTACGTACATTTCTCTTCAACATAAATTAGAATTATTCGATAAACTAGTCTCGCCAATATTAAATTATTGCTCTGAAGTTTGTTGTTTTGCGAAGGAGTCATCGATCGAAAAAGTACTTATGCATTTTTGTAAAAGATTATTAGGAGTGAAAAGACAAAACGATTTTATTTATGGGGCATTAGGACGGATTTCATTTAATTGTATTCAGCATGTTAATGTTATCAAATACTGGCTACGTATAATACTAATGTCTCATTCAAGATATGTATACATAACTTACAGTACGCTAAAAATGGCTGAATCAAGGTGTCAGCAATAATAATATATATTCCTTTCATTTTTAAAACAAACGACTTAACGACTCTTACAAAACTGGCATTCTCGTATAAATAACTCAAATAGAGACCTTTTTTACAAAACTATCGCAAATTTTAGATTTCAACCGTATCTAACATGTGTAACCATTAATAAATATTATCAAGTTTTAACTCGTTTGAATGTATCCTCTCATAGATTATGTATTGAGACAGGAAGGTGGTCAAAACCAGCAAAGACACAAGTTAGTGACCGTAAATGTTTTAACTGTTTTCAGATTGAAGACGAATTTCCTTTTATAATCGAGTGCAATTCATATATAGATTATCGTAAAACGTTTTTTCCAATGAAGTACTGGGTTAGACCTAACATGGTGAAATTCATTGAATGGATAAAAAAAGTCATACAAAATCTAGCCTCTTATATTTATAATGCATTTGAAATTAGTAATACTATCATGTACAATAATTTATATCGTATACAATTGTTAACATTGTCTATAGTTATGCGAATATATATATCATATATATAATATATGTATTATGAACAGTTTTATTTTCAACAAAGCAGAAGGTCATAGACCCAAGTGACACATATTTACAGAAACATACATGCATGCATGACGGTTGTTATTAAGCAATTCAGCAAATGCAGTTAATAAACACTAATTTAGTATCGGCTACTTAATCAGAAAGATATAAACATATGTATGGCTGTATTTATACTAAACTGAATCAAATAATAAAATTCTCGTCTAATCCGATGATAAGCATGATGATTTCGTTATATTACTGATAATCTGATAAATTTTGTGTTGATATTTAACAAGCCGAAATATTATAAAATGATCGTCCACATAATTATGGAGTTTTAATGTATATTTCCACATATGGCTTTTTCTTATACGAAAGCGAAATTACAAGAATTAGCCAGTGGACAGAACAAGTTACCACAACTTTTAAACAAGAACATTTTTACACTTACGATCATTAAGGGTGCAAGCTAAATATACAGTAACACATAAATATCTTAATAATTGTAGTGTGTGTATGTATGTATGCATGTATGAGCGTGTGTGGGGGTGTATGTGTGTGCGGATTATGTATTGCTGTTTTAATTGCTATCTCATTTGTAAGTCTCACTTTATAAGAAATATTGTACTCTATACACATGTATGATTTAACTAATGAATGTATAGTCAAAACTGCAAGTTCAATAATTGAGTCGTATGAAATTACAACATAATGTTCTATACTTGAAGAAGACGAATTGTGATCAGTCTACGTTATATTCTGATTTTCTCCATAATATTGTCAAATGTAATCAGTTTTTTTTTTAATATCATGCATTACTTAATAATTATATTATGTATATCATTGTATTGTGTCACACTGTCTGCATAGTGCTATGTATGTCCTTGTGGACTTTAAGGCCTTTTGGAATTGAATAGAATATCGATCTATCTATCATAATCGATTAAGTTTGAATATAATGTGTTTCATATCAATTACAAAGGTGTAAAAAGGAAGTTTTCTGTCGCAAATTTTAATTAATTTGTAAATAGACCAATCTAGTTTTTCCACAATAATAAAAAATTATGATGATTCATAATTTTCTAAAATTGTTTTATCTGATTAAACCAAGAGAGTCTCTCAGCGTTTTCAATAAAACTTGTGTTTAGCGCGATATGTAGAAGGCATATTGTTTTTTAACTAGTTCAGAACGTTTATTTTATAAAAATCGCTGGAGAAATATTTTCATTTTGAGTGAGTTTTATCATACAAAAGAAAACAAGCAAAACAGTCTACATGAACTCGAGTAGTCACACATCAGTTTAAAATAGGATCAGCAAGTACATTCTAAACTGTATACACGGGCTACCTCAGAGGGTTTAGGGAAATCAGTCCTCCACGATGATATTGATCAATACAGGAGACACAACAAAAGGAAAACAAGATAGGATCTATACTAGTACTATCTTACGTCAAGGGAGATCTTCATCATACATATATACGAGTACATATAGTGCAATATTCGTACAACTGTTATTGGTCAATTTAACATTCGACGGACTGAAATGTACATGGCTATTTAGATTTGAAGTAGTATTTTCAAGTGGTTATAGCAAATGCTTGAAATTATATGAATACATGTATGTAGTCTACTTTACCATCGTGAGTCTATTCAAACTTTTACAAAATGAATCATTTTTAAATGAGAATAAATCAGAGTCAACCGATGCGTCCTTATGACAATTTCTTGTCCGACGAAACGATTTGATACTATTACCATAAAATTATATAAATCATGATTACAATAAAAATATTGTTAAAGAATAGTTGCATTATTAAAGCTATTAATATTATATTAAACTGACAAAGTTGCTCTCGACGACAAACTTAAGAACAAAACCCCCGTTGAAATGCATTACATCGAGTACTTTATGATAAATAAATGTGAGGTAAATGTTGCTTAATTTGCCAAACATGCTTTGCCATGTCGCTCTAATTCACATTACACTGTATCTGCCACTTGAAATATAAGATTTATCTACATTATCTTTTTGTTTGCATGCCCACATTGTTGTTTGTTTGTTTGTTTGTACTTGTTTGTTTGTACTTGTTTGTTTGTACTTGTTTGTTTGTACTTGTTTGTTTGTACTTGTTTGTTTGTACTTGTTTGTTTGTACTTGTTTGTTTGTACTTGTTTGTACATGTTTGTTTGTTTGTACTTGTTTGTTTGTACTTGTTTGTTTGTATTTGTTTGTTTGTACTTGTTTGTTTGTACGTGTTTGTACTTGTTTGTACTTGTTTGTACTTGTTTGTTTGTTTGTACATGTTTGTACATGTTTATTTGTTTGTACATGTTTGTTTGTTTGTACATGTTTGTGATGTAGATGCACCTAAATTAATAATCATTGAACTTTAAACATGAACTAGATCACAGAAATAAACTTTTCAGAATGACATGTTAACACACATACTTTACCGTTAATAATGATTTCAGAATGATGGTTGATAGAACATAGGTAAATTAGACGTGAGCTTAACTCAACTTATTTCAAATCAACTGGCATGTTTGGCATATGTGTTGAAAGATTTAATGATTAGTTAACTTAAATACATGTACCAATGATTCAATATTATTTGTAATAATTCCATTATTCCATTCAACTCTATTAAACCTTAATCATGTAAATATGATAGTTATTATTATGCACAAGGGTATTCAAATATACAAATAAATTGTTTAACATAGAAATAGTATACATGGTGAGAAAAGATTAATAGCGAATACGTTTCAAAGTATCAAAGTTTATTTCAGTATGTACCACAAGATATTTAACCCATGCAGCTAATAGTTTTAACTTGACAGATTGACATTCATACAATATGTTCTGTTGGTTTTAACGGTCCAGTTTGGGGAAGTAAATATATCAACCATTCGGAATAAATTTGAGTAAAAAACAAGCAAATAAAAAATATTGTCCGTGAGTATATTGATACATATAATCTGAATTATAGCTTCGTCGTATTATACCACTTTTGAACAGACATATAAAAACTTTAGAAAAGTTCTAATTAAGTTATTGTGAACTCAACACCACTTCAAAAGTATAACTTTAAACATTTATAAAAAAAGCCAAATGATCACTAAGTGATATATATAATATATATCACATTAATTACAATTTTCCACTGATAGAGGGTCGCGGGTTTGAGGCCCGGTACCGACCATGTATCTTAATGTAAAAAAAACGGAGGATGAGAGTCTAGTACTGGTTCTTCCCAGGAAGTTGAACTGTCCGCCTCATATGACTCAGACTGTTGAAAAGGGGCATACAACTTGCTATACATATACAATTTCCTATTGGATTAAAGTTGAAGGGGACACACTGAATATAGTACAGATATAAAACAAACAGAAAAAATCACTAAAAAGCAATTAAAAACAATTATAAACGTTAACTTGCCACAATTTAAAAAGTAAATTTTAGCTAAGAAAACAATCCCAAGCTTTATGATTTGGATAGATCCAAGGGATATAAGATTTGAGAATAATCTCCAAACTTAAATTCCATGTTCATTCTTATAGTATTTCAGTTAAATTTATATTAACATGTAATGCTTCAAAAAATAATCAGATCAATTGTGTCGATGAAAAATGGTAAAAAGTCTCATGTGTTTATAATTTTATAATTAACCAACATGAAGGTACAAAAAAAATTAAGCTTTCTGTCCGATCTAAATTGTTTAAAGTTCGACCCAGATCTAAAATTTATAACCAAAATCCAAAATATATTACAAAATATAAATTATAATCTAATATAGTTATTCTCAAAACCATGCTATTTACGTTGATATAAATATATTTACCTGTCTGTTGTAAACATCCAATCAAACATAAGACCACTGCCCACTCTATTGTTAATAGTGTCACCTCAAGTTTGGCCATCGTGTTGCTAAGGAAATTTCGAAGACAAAACTAAAATATTTTTTCCAATGCGGAAGTAAATATTTTAATCATGCTGATCTTTTAAATTTGTACGTCGTCCGCCTATTATATTTACAGCTTGGGTAACGATCCGTAAATTGTATACAATGGTATAAAAATATCTTTTTATGATCGACGTATATAGACATATTACTTCTTTAAATGTCTAGTCGACGTGTATATAGGTTAACTAATACTAGTACTATCTCTATACTACGGGACGGACATACTGTTTGCCAGTAAGTTTAATAAAGGCTTTATATAGAGAAGTACATTTTTAGTAGTTATTCTATACTTTTGGCGATGTTAGCAATATAATGTTATGTAAATTATTTAAATGGAATAAGCTAATTGCAAGCGCGGATGCAGACAATTAATCTGATGGACGGCATATTTCATATGACAGTGTGTGACTTCAGCTTTTTATGGAACGATTTGTGAAAATATTTACATTCAAACCAGTCTTAGTGACCATTTCCGAATAAAGGTTACAATGAGAATAAATGCGATTTTTAGAAAATACATCATTGATCGTTAAGAACTAAAATAACCTTCGAATAAGGCCACCTGTCAATAAATGTATCATTATGTCTTTTTTCAAATGGTGGCCTTTGTCCACAGGTTTAATTGTACATTGAAGCCTCATTTACATCCTAAATATTACAACTACTTTGTTCTAAAGACCTGATATTTCTGGACTGGTTTACAATATTTCCTTCATATTTCGGATACATTCGGATATCCTGATTTGGTCCTGAATATAATCTAATATAGGGGTTTCCCTGCATGTAATGTGAAAATCTTATCGAAAAGCTTCAATTTATCCCGGACACTGGAATGAGACTTAAGTGGCAAACTGTTACAATTGTTACAAGCCACTTGGACCGTTCGAATCGTACTTAAGTTTCAACGAGATTCACGCCTCAAGGAAAATAATTCACACCAGAGAACATTTCACACACATTTTCTAAATTTTTCCTAAATTATTTTGTATGTTATAGATCCATATCACAGTAAGTTATATAATGTTGAACTAGTGTTTGTTGTAAGCTTACCATAACTGTATTTATAATCAAAATATATCTGAACATTATTTGTGTTTGTTGAACAATGTTCCATGTATCAAATTATCTATGAATACCATTTCATACAGCAATGCCATTTATAGAAACCTTTACCTCGGCATACCATGACTACTGAAGACTACCAAACGGTTGTGTATAATAATGAAGAGTGTATGCATATGACAGCTACTCCTGTTGCTTTACATCAATGTCTTGATTTACTTATAATTTACATCCATGTGCCTCATTGACTCAACGGATGGCTTCATAAACTAGGTTTCTATTTCTGGCCCAACATATCCCGACAACAGGAATTAACCTTAAGTGGCAAGCTGTAACGGGACACTTGGACCGTCACTTAACGTTGTAGCGAGATTCAGGTGTAAGATAAAAGTGAATTTAAGGAAAATTATTCATATCAGATAAAAGTTTATACACATACATGTATCCAGAATATGTAGATTTTTCAAAAGATTTCATAAGATATTTTGTATGTTTTAGGTCTACTCTAAACAATTATAATCTGAATATATCTGAACATTGGTGTATTGAGTTTGTGTTTGTAGGGTGGTGTTCTTTTGTTTGTTTGAGTTTTACACCCCTTTTCAACAGACAGCGTCCTATGAGGCAGACAGTTCACTTCACCGTTGCTCCTGGGAAGAGTTAGTACTAGACTTCAATCCTCCGTAAGCGACTGTCTTCTGTGTACTTTCTCTCATAAAAAGACATGGTCTGTAGCAGGACTTAAACCCACGGCCATTTATCAGTGAGAGTATAAAGTGATTTGAAGTTATCGACCTTAACCACTCGACCACGGAGATGGTGTGATTTTATATGCATTATATAGGCTATAAGTGGTTATATACTGAAGACATCTTAACAGATATGTATGATTGCGAGTGTATGCGTTAGACATTCGATGTTACTCATATTGTTTCACGTGAGTGTCTTGATTAACTTCTAATTAATATCCGTGTGCTTCACTGACTTAACTCAGACGGTGACTTCACAACCTAAGTCTATACTGAACGTCTTCTCGTACAACAAACAACATGTGTTATACCGACTGTACCATGTAGATACATACTTCAACTACTTTACAGGCTTCGACATTACAAAATGAACTCGAAATGACTTCACCATTCTAGGTTTCTAATCAAGATCCCAATGTCAAATGTGTATGAGTTGTACCAACTGAACTGCCGTGAAACTTCGGTTTTTTATCTTTAAGTTAACAAAATGCTGCATGTGAACCTGTTAAAAGATTTCGTCGACAATTCAATTATTTATTCATACCAATTCGCATTTAGAAGACATTTAATCGGGTGTACCTTTTTATTCATATGAATTGTAAAATATTTGCAATTATGAATTAAGTAAATATTGAAGATTAGGTGTGTGAAAATGGTAATACGAGTTTAGACTGTATTATAGAGCACGTCATATGACACTCCTTAGTGAAATACAGGATAATTTATTCTACAGTCTGCATGTAAAAGGTTAATTTAAACAGTTTGTACATCTTTTTGCGCATTCAGCAAACGTGTGTGTAGTTTTTAGATACAGTTATTTCTCAAATATGTCGTTCCTTTGTTCTACATTACAGTATTTTAACAAAGAACAGTTTATGCCCGACAGCGTCCACTGTTTATGAGTTACTATGGATATTTTGAAAATCACAGCGCGGGTTACCTATGTTCAAGATATCGTGTCAATTGAATATTATCAATCAACTAATTGTTGTAATTGATAGTTTTGAAACACTTGAATAATTAGTATAAACCTTTAATGCCAAAACAGTGCTTCAAGTTCGATTTAAGCCTTAAACTTTTCAAAATTGAAAATATTAAATTTGCTGCAGTGCACGAGATACAATAGTTTACATAATCATTTTGCATAATTTAACAGTTTCCGGCTTATGTCTATTACATACGCTGTGTATAATATATGATAAAGCACTAACATATTCTTTGCCAAGTCGGCATGTAATTAGTTTATAAATCGTGTAGTGTATTGACCAAGCTGCTATTTACAATATTATTACCACACAGTTTATTTTTTCCCTTTACAATTCATGATTATAGGATTGTACATGGTGCAATGATTTTTTTAAAATAGCCGTATGTTGTTTTCACAATCAGTATTGTTATGTTTCGTGGAGTATTTTAGACAGGACCTACCTTTTGTGGGCTTAATTATCTTTCAGAAATGTCCAAGTCGAGATATAATGAGAATATTAAGAGAAATAAATATCTATAATAAGCAGCAGTTTAATACTTTAAACAAACTGACGTTCTGTGCTAAAAACTTTTTTGTCGATGTCATGTACGGATGTTTAAAACTAAAACGCATTGCTTCGGTTTGGTATTTTCACATTGAATTCCACTAATCTGCAATTTTAGACAAATTATACTTTTGTCAAGTGTAGCTATTAAGGTTTACTATTGTCTTACGAATCTCGGTTACACGATCATGTAATACTTAAAGCCACATTATCTCTTAAAACTGGTATAATTTTCAATGTACAAAAGACCTTGCAAGGTTGTGACACTAAGTTGTTTCCAACATGGTAAAGAGGAGATCTGATCTCATTTGGATGTTCTTTTCCTTGAGCAATCATTAACAGAAAACAATATTCAGTATTTTGTACGGAGGACCCTTCGAAAAATATAAAAAAAGCGTGCCTTTGGTGACGTCATACGAGCTGAAAATAAATGTTCATAAATTTTGCAATGTTAAGCGTATTACATATCCTTCCATTGGTTATCGGATTTACGGCAATATCCGTTTAGCTGGCGAAGCGTCATTTCGTAAACAATTTAGCTTGAATTGTAAAATTACCATTAAATATTATTTGGTATCGGTAGAGTTATACTAGTGCTTAAAATACGTCATTCTGTTTTGTATGGACAATTTTACAATTCCGTGCATGTACCACAATTTTGCGATTATCAAAGGATGGCAATACACCTCTCCCGAAGCTATTTGTGGTTTTAAGAGCCTGCCCACGCTACTACAATAAAGGAATTCCAATAATGTTTTAACGTTTTTGAATTCTCAA
The DNA here is from genome assembly GCA_964023205.1 of Lutraria lutraria. NCBI lineage: Eukaryota > Metazoa > Mollusca > Bivalvia > Venerida > Mactridae > Lutraria > Lutraria lutraria. The sequence goes on from OZ026833.1 coordinate 34,383,622, forward strand.
AATGCACAGTAGATTCCAGAACTGTCCAGGCCCGTACTACAATTTGCCCAGTACAAATTTATGAAACAAAACTTAGACTAAAATAAGTAAACAAAAATCATTTAGGAAATACAATTTATTACGTACATGAAAATCAAAAGCAGTCTGACAAAATGATATTGTTAGATCTTGCCTGTTAAAAATAAGAAGTTTGGGACAAACAAGCGTTTCCATGTGTCAGATGCATTCATATAATCTTCAGCAAAAAGGTGTTACAGGGAAAGTAATTCCGAAACATGGTTACTTAGAACACACGTTAACTAAGTTCTTCATACACTACAAATAGTACAATGAATACCACATGGGGTATTTTATGGGGATGGGTCTCAACAAGGACTGGGAATAAGAGGAACGGTTAATTAGAGGAATATAATTGTGGGTGCTATACTGACACTTCCTGTTTTGAGATTTTTTCTAAAATCGGTACAAGTATACTTTTCAGATGTAGTGGTTTGCTGAAACACCCTTTTATCTGACAATGTGTTAAAATTGTGAGTAAGTAATGTAACTAATAGCGGAATAATATATAATTGTAGTTCACCATTTCATCAACATATCTTCATTAACTGAATAAATCGTGTGCACATCGTAAATATGTCGTATTTCAGTTATGAGCACCCCTGTCCGTTTTCTGACCTATTTTTCCAGGCTGCGTCAAAAGATCATGTGACGAACAGACACTAAGTCATTGCCATACATGTAACATTATAAATCAACCTATACATGCCACATACCGCAACAATTAACTTTCTAGTAAATGAAATTAGGCTTCACATGTTTTTGAGTTAAATGCAATTTGTACAGTATTTCCAACAATATCAGTGAAATAAACAAAGTACACGACCGAAACAGACAATTTTAGAACGAAAATGTTGGACACAAACAGTAGCACATATCGAATAAAGCGCATGCTATGAAATGTAGAAATTTTGATAATTTAAATTGCAGTGTATTACAAACAGACGTAGGATTTTTATGATTACTAAAAGAGAAACAACTCATTGTTTTATTATAATGATAAAATCTAACAACAACCACTTTAAGAGCTTTAGTGTTGTACATAACGTTTGATTATGATATTGAAAAATAACAAGTTATAAGGGAACATTTTGATTATTTATAATTGACCTAAACAAATCAGTTGTATAAATGTTGCATACTAATACAACTTGAATTCTAAATTTAGTGTGACTATGTTTCTGCTGCGATAAATACGAATATGTATATTTTGTGCCTGTATGGTTAATTAATGCACAATTATAAATCCGGTAAACTTGAATAGTCCACAAGTACATATTTACACAGAAACGAACTTACGTAAATAAACAAAAAATATGTAAGAAACAAGGAAAAGGAACATATCAATGACAATAGGTACAAATACCGTAAGTTTACAAAATACAAACAACAGAACATGTAATAATATAAATTACATAACAATAGTATTATAAAAACCAACAACACAGTAAGTAAACGCGGGTATATGATAATTTTTATCATATAACCGCAAACAATTTAGAAGAAATCAATCTAAGTAACGAATAAGTATATTCGGTCGATGTAAACATCAAGAAGAAATCTTCAACGTAGTGAATACAGAAACAAAAAAATACATAACGAATGTCTCGAAGATAATGAAATTATTGGTCTTTTTAAAGTTTACTTTGTTGCTGCAGTTATTATGAAATGAAATGAAATTTCATCTTTTTTATTGATAATCTAGGGACAACGATATATGCTCGAAAAAAAATGATTCAAAACAAAAATGCACAATGTGTGTACTCTATGAACTTACCTTACACAGCATCATGATTGTGTATTCAATGCTGCAAGTTAAATACATAGTACCTATATTATTCATATATCAGAGACATTAGACAATCAGCGAGGCATTTACAGTCAGGGATTTCCATTGGTCTTACCACTTTACTTGTATCCACTTTAGTAAACAAAACTGGCCCTAACAACGTATTATTAAGCTATTGATAACTTAGTACCAATACAGGTTTCAAATTATGATTTAATTGTATATTAGCAATAGAAACTATTTTTAATCACTACCTTAATCGATCAATGGCTTGCACTAAAACACACAATTCAATTATGTATTTTATGGAAGTCCTACTACTTCAAAACTCTGCTGTCAACTACAATACATATCGATAAATCACACAATGGTCATATGCAAGAACTGATCAATGTATTAATTATGTATGGTACAAATGGTTATGTGAACAATATAAATCTTCACTGTTTCCTTGTTTTTGTCATTTCTATGACACTAAACTTTTCTCAAATATAGACAAACAATAGGAATAGCAGTTTTATTTACAAATAATCTTACAGTCACTCAAACCATCATATAATGCACATGATATTCGTACATTATTTTAAAAATCAGAACAATAAAGCCGGATGAAAATCGATGTTTGCAAACTGTTTCAGTGTATTTAACGCGTTATGTCTTTGATCCAATGCTCAATCCAAGAAGGAAGTTAATTGAAGTTAGCATGTTTAGATTCACGACGAACATAACACAGAAGCACGTCATGACAAAACTTGTACTGTTCCTGAAGACAAGAAGTAGTTTTTATGAATGAATATGACACAAATATACATAAACAGCACATATAGCGTAACATCATTACGTCATGTTATCTCATAATGTTTGAATCTTACAATGCATGTTCCCTTATCGCCTGAAGATTTATATCATCCAACATCCTTTATATTCTTTATGGTGGAAAGAAATGATTTATTTCAATATTAGAATATTTTCAAAGATCCGCCATAGTAACAATTACACGTCAAATAAATGATTGTATAATCACGAGTTTGTGTAGTGGTTGCATGTCCTACAACTCAGTGTCTAACTTACATAGTTTGGTATAATTTGTTGTCGTCTTGCTTGCAGACAGCGTATAACATGTGGTATGGATACTTCACCATCAATTCTTACATACTCCAATATGTTCATCAAAGCTACAATAAGCCCGCTTCGTGCTGCCCCATTCCTGTGGTGCGAGAAAACAATCAATAGTTACATTGCCAGTGTGTTCAACATGCTTTCATTAATACCAGATATCAACATTAGGTCAGTTGTGTAAGACAGACAGAAAGAAAACCAAACAAACAATTGCGCCGCAAAACGTAATGTTAGAAACTACCCTAAATATTAAATAATGCGACTGTAGCTAAGAACGATGCTTGTAATTTATGTATACATATACGGTCACATAGTCATGTTTATTGTGAGTGTAGATGTGGTATTTTTGATAACTTGAATTGTGATAAATACCTTTTATAAATCTTATTTCTGATAGGTTCATCACAAAACAAAAGAAGTCATTTTAACTGACTCGTATTTGCATTCCCCATTATATTTCAACATACTCTTTTTATTACATCATTATTGTCATTACCAGTGGTAAGTCAGGAATTTACTTCAATATTAATACGCATACTGATACACAACTGATAATAATAATAAACGCATCACACACATTCTTACATGCATTCAACGACTAATGGCTTGTCTTTAGACCAAGCCTGAATGTAACACAATTGTTTAAATTCATCAACATATTGCTCAATTTCTTACATGCATTGAACAATAAGAGGTTTGTTTTTCTTCAGTCTTTGTAGACTATCCAAGTTGTAGAGAAAGTCTAGCATTTGGTAAGGATCGTCGGGGCATACGCTTGACGGAGCCCACTTTTTATATATAAATTGAGTTAAATGGTATACCTGTAAATAACGATAAAACATTTACAGATACATCGAGACAATACCCAATATAAACACAGGCAACAGTAGCTACGAAGTAGCCAATATGGCACATAATGAAAATGATAGAACACACACTTTAACCAAAAACCCACCACATTACAAGGTTTGTTTATGTCAATAATGTATATAAGTATATCTACGGGCAATATGTTGAGGTTTTGTATTATGCTTTTCCTGTACGAATACTACCTTGTGGACATAAAGAAAACAATATAAACGTCCAAATTGATTGATTGGTTAATTGCGACATCTTAATTCTGTATACAATAGGTCTGGTGACAAATGTCACATTTCACTATTATCAAAACCATTTTAGCCGAAACACAAAATAATACATATTCTTGAACAAAAATAGAAGTGGAAAATACGGAATTCTGTATTAAGTTTTATGAGATTAACTACATATCAAGAAGATATAATTATTTGAGTTTGGATTGTAAGAATAATATCTTTCACAAGAGGCATTGGACAAACCTTGGAGTTGTATGATAATGTATGTTTCCTCATAATATATCCATATTTGTTCTCTTCTGATGCAACAGAAACACGAAACGGTCCTAGGACTACAGTACCAGTATCTGGTAAATACTTGCCAACCTAATGGGTAAAAATGAATGAAAACAAGTAAGAAAAGGCTGAAATATATTAAGATACATTGGCGAAGACATATCCTATATATCAACTGAAAACAGGTACATTGATCACGACGTACAAAAGTAACCATATTAATAAGATAGAATGATAGATCATGCGTATTTACTGAACCAATAAGTGGTCGTAAGACATTTGGAAGCCATTAGTTTTGTTTGTGAATAACATGGAATGAGGTTATCAATATCTGGCACTCAAATATTAATATTGCACCATTGTCGCAAACTGACTGTTGTGTAAAATGCAAATTGAATTAAGCAGTTGTTTTTAACTTTCTCTAACAGCCTCAAAAAGATTTGTATAAGAACATCACTTGGAATTATATTAAATTAATCATCAATAATGAGATATACATTTTATCTTGTGCAAAACGTAAGGATCATAACTCATATAAAGGTTTCGGGCAGATAATTTTTGTGAAGTAAAACAACAAATGCATTTTTACATAGTTTGCATTACCTATGCACCATTCAATATCATATAATTTGCTATTGTGAAATACATGTAGATTGCTATGCACTACACGCGGAATCTGTAATAAAGATATCTATTGATATATTAGATAAAAAGACTCAAGACTCACATTTCCAGTTTCAATTTCTTCATCAAATGTAACAATGACTTGCACTTCTTGCTCCACTATTAGACGACAATGATCTATTGCCGTGTTCGGTAATGGTGTTTGTGTGATTACAAATCCATGAGAGTCACAGTATCCCTAAATTAATTAACAATTCATACATCATTTGTTTCTTGATAAAATAAAAACCGCTCACACATCCATGCGTGAATAAAAGACATTAGTTGACAGGCGGTAAAAAACGGGTTCCGATACGCATGCAACACTTCCTACATTAATGGCGGCTAGCATAACCAGTAGAAAAGGTAATGTTTATACAACTATGAATAGTCGTTAAAAGTTACTTGCTGTTTCAATGTATACACATTTATAACTAGTTAATGTTTTACAAATATCATGCTCCTATATATGTTACATACCGGTATGTAGATAGCATTAATGTAAGTACTTGTTCCTGCAACAGATGTGCCTAAACGTGGTCTGTATTCATCTTCTGTAGTGATGTAAAATATACAATATGACATAATCATAAAATCAATACAAATTTGGTATTTTACTTATTAATAATAAAGAAATGTTTATTTTGGACATCAAAAAATTGCGTACCCTGTGTTTGAAATATTTACAATAGTATGAACCGCCGTGTTGATAGTTGTAAATTGTTACACTATACATTGTTAAGGGCTGTTTTAGATGTGGATAACAAGAATGACAGTTATTGGTATTTAAAATGCGCTGTTGTTTCATTATATCAAGTTCGTCATGTGTTTATTAAAATTGCCCCTGTTGTAAAGCGGGCATTCAATTTTAGTGACATATTTCCGGATTTTATATCAAACACCTACGTGCAAGAATGTTGGGGAATCTGTCTTTATCTTTATTTTTGTATTCAGTTTCATACAACCGTTTATCTTTTGTAACATCCCAATCCTCAAACCATGTCCCATCGTAAACAACCACAGGGGCGTCAGTAAACGTCTATAATAAAAAAACATTCAGTTGGTCCAGGTATATGATGATTGAAGAAAAATGGATAATTTGTTAAATCTAAACGCAGCGACTGTCAATTGATTGATGTTCAAATTAAATTCACATATGCATTTCTTTTGATTGTGGATTATAATACAAGAAACTTATACAGTAATTATAATTCCGATTCTCGAAAAAATGTATACCGACAATTTAATACAAACATATAATGAAATAAACTCTCTACACTCATATATTTTACTTGATAATCCAGCTTCAGTCTTTGATTTCCCGACACTGTGTCAATCTTGATCTGTGTTTTATATTGACGCTCAAATTCATCCACGGTTACAGGTTGTGAAGGTAGAACGAGAGTATCCAACACAATCATGTGCAAATAATAATATTGTTCCTTCAGAAATAAAAACAATTTATTTCACTGATTAAACCTGTTTTACTTTTCTTATTTAAAAGGTCTGCCATGACCATGGAACTAAAGCGTATCGAAAATCCATCACATTGGTATCTTTTTAATGCCTTAATCATTTGATGAAAGTCCTGTAAAATAATGACGAAATCCCGCTAGTTTACTCAAAATACACATTTCAAGATTTACCAAACCTGTCGTTTTTTTGGCTCAGAAAGTGTTCGTCATTTTCACAACTCGACACTTTCGGAATCATTCAAAACCAAAAACATCGCGGAAAGGATGTAAACAAACTGAATTGGTAAGTATTGCTCATGATGTGTTCATTTTTGCGATATCAAGTTTATCCTATCAATCAATTACATATATAGGTAAATATCAATGTTATACTGGTTTGAAAGGCAGACGAATCGGCAAGATCGTAGTCGTCAATCTTTTATTCAAATCGACATACAAACACAGAAGCGCGCGTAAGAGTCATTTTTGAACGTACATTCTTCTTTGACTTTTCGGTAATACTTGGCTTTACAAGTGATATACGCATTTTTGGTGTAAAACCAAGAAACAGCAGTTCCAATGCTTGTCCCTTTAAGCTTGTTTGTGGACAGTATGCTGTGTATGGATGGCGAGTTGACCTACCCAGAAGAGCATGGATATCAACAGGTACTGTCTGTCAAAAAAAAACTAATTACACCCTAAGGATTTAAGTATCTACACCATTTAGCATCTGAATTAAGGTGAGTAACATATGAATTGAAAAAATCATGTCATCATAATTTACAGTCGCATGGATATCGTACGTGATAATTTATTTTGTATGCATTGATAGTTGATGCAATTCGTCTGCAAACATGATAGACCTACATTCTTATTTCATCAAGCTCTGTTTGGTACTGCACAGTAATAAAGTTGTATTCCATGTGGTGAATACTCGAACATGTTTACCTTAGATTGTACCATATTCACTCTTTGGTTCCTCAGGTCTTTGACACACTGAAACACGTTAACCTGTCCAGTTTCTTGTCCTTGATCATACAAGAAGTCTAGAGATATGAATGTCCCGGTACGCCCAACACCATTACTGTAATATATTGCGAACTTTCAGTTTTTAAAATTTCTATCAGAAAACTACAGACAAAAACTTAGTCCGGAATTGATCATAATTATCAACTCTAATTTCTGCTGTCATTTGATACTAGATCAATTAAGTCAAAAAAAGAATACAATTCAATGTGTTAGATTATATATCGATGAAAGTTGATTGTACTACAAAATATGGTTTTTTATATACCTGCAGTGTACAAGCCATGGGTAGGTTTTATTTGGGTCAATCTTCCTGACCCTCCTCCAGAAATGAAGCAAACTTGAAGTTGTGTTTGGTAAGCCTTTATCCGGCCAAGATGTATAGGCAAAATGGATTACATCTCTTGTCAGTGATGTACCCTTTAATTCATAATGAGCCTTCATAAGCTAAGTTTTATTCATATATTGAACAATGCAATCGGTGCATATTGTCATATTGCGTGAACTATTGCATCAGCAAAAAAAGTTAACTCGTAAACATTTTGTTTATGACTTTACTGTAAAGTTGTGTATTTCTGAAAGGTACTGTTAAAGGTCTCACAATTGAAGGTTGGTGTATACTTTTAAGTGGAATCTTGCAAAAATATCACCTTATTTGATTTGATTTTATGTTATATTAATTCATTGCTTTGTGTTTGTTATTTTCCTTTGATGATACTCATGTAGGTATGGAATTCATTTTTATGGAATTCAGTTAAAGTCTGTATAACTAATTCAATAAATGTTGGTAAGAGTAGGGAATATAGAGCTATTGACAACATCACTGCATAATTACGACATTGTCATAGTATATATGTTGATCACAAGACAAATTTTAATTCATGCTCGAAAACATTTAGATTAGACTAAGTAATAGCTTCAATAGGGTTTTCTTACTCTGAGATAAACTTTAAAACGCCTCACACTATAGTCTGCATGCATGTTCTCAGACTCTGTGAATATGTTGATGTCACCGTATTGAACAGATTCTTTTAATGCGGCCCAATATTGAATACACATGATCTGTAAGTAAATAGATTAGATGAGAATATTCCATATTACGACTGAATAACATGAATACGTCACGATATACATTCATTAAAGGAGTTTTTCCAATTCAAAAGAAATAAAATTGCATAAAAATGATATGCCTACTATTAATGAATAAGCAATTTGTCTATCCCTTTTATTTATCAATCACAGTGATAGTATGAGCGATCAAACCAATATTTCATATCAGTAATCAATCATTGAATAAATACAGATATTGATAAAACTACAAACTGTGAAACTTTTCTTAGAATATTTTAACAACAAAATCAAACACCGCCGGCGAAATAATTTATTTTTAATATGCCATATACTTTGCTATAATTTTAAAGAAATTCATATCTTTTGTCGAACCTCGTGTATCATTTGAATAACATATTTGTTCGAAAAGCCCTCTATTGATATTTGTTCGTTTGAGATATCGATATATGACAAATGCATATATTTTGGAAACATGTGCATAACAGAAAATGTATTGCTTAGCATAATTATGCAAACCTTTCTATCCTCTTCAAGATTTGTAACCATGACAATTACATGAATCTCTTTCTCCCAAATCATTCTCCAAAATTCATTCAAATGGGTATGCGTAGGACCTTCAAAAACAGCGTTTTAAGAATTAATGTTCCATGTTTCCAGAAAAATTCCCGATGCATACCACCAACCTCTAGAGTAAGTTCTGCCTTGTCTGAATTATCTTAATAATTTGCATCAAAGCAGTACAAAAGACACGATACAAATTATTGTGTAAGAATGTGGATCATGGAAATAAGTATTACGATGAAAAAGGTTAAACGTAGGAATATCGAAAATATTGGGTGGTAAACAAGGCCATCTCCACTTATGTTGTTTACAAAGCCAGATGATGTTGCTCGTCCGTACTTGTTTGCAAATCTGGGAACTCGTGCTTGAAATGAAATTTAGGTACTCCACACAAAGCATTTTATTGGAAAATTGTCATTGTCACTTTTTCATTTTCTAAACCAAGAGCAGCTACTGCCCATCATACAAACCCTAATATCTAGGCAAAGCAAAATTAATGTTAACAATGTAATGTACTGTGGAATTCACAAAGACTTATTGTTACACATCTCTTTTATCATACGTTTTAGAATGACCCTGGTAGAATCTGGACACATTTAAAAGATCCGAAAAAAATATTACCTTGTGCAGCAATATATTCATTTTCGCCGTGGTAACCCTGAAACGAATAAGAATGATAAAATGACTTATTTTTTAATGATATGTAAAATAGAGTTAAAAGGAAATAAAAGACACTGAATGAAAACGACAGCACATGTCATTGGCAAAAATAAGTAATAAGTAATTAATTAGTTAAATGTAACAAACCTAATCGAACTACTTGTTAAAATTTTTCAATTTCAATTCAAAAATACTTATTTTAACACTACTCTACCTTAATGTGACTTGCATTAATGTAATCATTGGACGGACCAGCTTTTGGTTGTTTTAATATCACTCTGCAGTGGTCATCTACAAGTTAAAATGCATTTTGTATTGTACATTTCTATAACATTTACAGTTTATAACAGTTAACACTGAGATCAACATTATCAATATATATCGTAGATAATTAAACGAATATAAACAAAGATAAAGACCAAACAATACATACATGGGTATATATCTGTATACATATTTTTACTGGAATTGTCCAGACTTCTCGCAGCATTTGTCTCAAATATCTTCTGTAGTCCATGCGGTATCTCCTGCAGCGTCAATATACAATATTAGCTGATCGAAAATTATTTCAACAGAATGGTTTAATCACATATTTATATTGTTATCCTTAACAGATGACATAACATTTCACCCCTGTCGTTAAAGAACACGTCCCCGGACCACATTATAAGCTGCAAACCCGTTGCCAACCCGAACTCGAATAATTGATTATAACAAATCTGTACGAAACAGTTTCCTTCATGTATTTTCGATTTTAATACATGTAGAATTATTTCTTGTTTGTCGAAGTCTGAATATCTGTATCTTATGCATGATGTATAATACAAATATTAAGTTCAATACCTTGAATTGAGCCAGGAAGGTGGAGTTGGAAAGTCCTTGTTTGACGTAAGTTGACAAGTCTGAGAGCTTGACATTAAGTGATGAAGTTTGATGAGTAGATAGTGCAGTATTGTAATACACAATATTTGTTTCCATTTCTGAAAACATTTTTTATGTTTGTGTACTTTGTGTAGAACATAGCAATAACTGGTTTAGTCGGCTACTGTTAATTCTAACTGCGTTTCAATTTGTTTGTCTGATAACCATGTCAATACGATGTATTTTTCCTTTTTTTTAATTTTAAATTATAAATGTATGTTCGTTGCTATCTTATAACACATTTATACGTTTCCGTGGGCGTATTGTACCGTGTAGAAACACATATAACTTACAGTCAGCTCATTTGAATATCAAGTTACCCTTAAGTTATACAATGAACATTTTTTCAAATCGTTTCAGATTAGAGGTTAATGCATGAAAAACTAATTACATGTTACCTAGTTCATCGTAAATATATTCTTCTTCAGGCTGCTCTCTGTTTTCTGTATCAACTGCAATACATTATATCACGTTGAACATAACACATGCACTTGCGTTAGATATATTGTAATTACCGTTTAATCAGTTATATTATTATTTAAAAAACGTTTTTTTATAGTTTTGTACGATGTTTCAGTCGATGCAGTCGACGAGTTTTTGTAATCGCTAGATGGTGTCGCCGTATCGATGCTGGTTCGATCCGCATTCGGTTTCATCAATTTAACTATACGTAAATTTTTTTATCCCTATCATCAAGTTAAGAATCATAGATTCTGATACAAACTAGTTTCATATGTTGTAGTTTTCTCCATTATAGGACCGTCAATGATGTCGTCTTGTAGCGTAATCTCGGTTAGAATGTCAGACCTGAAACCGTACTAAAATAGTCAACAAAATGGCACATTGAACCAACTGTATAATAACAGTCATATTTCACATTTTTGTTTCCTTTCCTATTTTCCACATTAAACAATTGTTTCGTATCAATTGGAATAACTATCAAAATGATGGTATTGATACAAAATAAAATGTTTTTATTATGAAATTTACTGCATATTGTCCGATATTATGAGTGACGAAAAATATATCAAGTGGACCCTACATTAAATGACTACCTGTCATATTTGACCTTTTGTCAAAGTTCCATGGAAGGTCACATTATTGTATTACCATGGCAAATATTGATCGCTTTCACTGCGACTAGGGCTTCTCTCAATGTTTATTGCGTTGACAAGAGATTGGAATACTCGTACAGGAGAGCAGGGATAACAGACGACGATTAAACATGTTTGAAATAATTAATATCATTATTTTGTCTTGGTCTTGCCGTTAGATTGAAAAATATTTCAGTAATAAACATTATTAAACCGTTACAAATTATCTACCTGACGTTCTGTTTTCGTCGTCGAATAATGACAATCAGTACAACTAGTACAACAGCTATAAGAACAACAAGACCAGACACACTTCCAGCGATAGCAATTGTTGGGACTGCTTTCATGTCATCAATGATTACTAAAATGTTCAATCATATTTCATACTATTCTGTTGTTGCCGAGCAATGTGTATTCATAGGTAAAATATAGGCCTACCGATTTTCTTATTTATATATGCATGCCTTGACAATGTTATGCGCAGTATTGCGATGTCATTTTTATACAATGTATATATGTCTATGTGTTACTTCATATGGACCCCATAAAGATTCATGAGTTGATCTGACAGTAATAAACAATTAACGGTGACAAAGGATGTTTCATCATAAAATGATTTTTCATGTTCTTTCTTCAGAGCTTTTCAAGTCCAACCGCTGTTATCTTAGCAGTCATAATTTAAGATGGAACTTAATTTTGCCTTTTCCCATTTTTAACGACATATCATTTTGCAAATAAATTGTAAAAAGGTGATTAACGTTTCGAGAATCAATTTAATTCTTAATAGTAAACGTATGACTAAAAAGTCAACACCAAGCTATAAGATTACACGAGTGGCATACAGAAATATATGTCTTACATTAAAAATCGCTGGAACTCCCTGATAAATAGAGTAATAACTGTATGCTTTTGTATACATTATGGTGATTATATGTGTGCACAAGTAAATGACTTACTTCTAATCAAAAGATAAAATTATTCTGAAATACTTATCAGTAAACTTTTGTAGACATACAGACTAAGGTTGACAATCAAAAGTAACCAATGTCAATGGCGTTTATAATTAGTGTGAACTATGATAATGTCACAGACGAGGGGAACACGACAAATGAATCTTGGAGTTCTAACTAACGGGTGAGAAGCCTTTGGTAAGAAGAAAAATGCATTGGTCAACAAACAACTTTAAATTATGCATCTGATTGCGTTCTGATTATATCGAGGTTTCTGCTTGTCAATTGTTTTTAATTGTTAAATTGAGTTTATGAAACTGAAACCTGATCTTTTGATGGACATTGATTACCAAGCGTACATTAGTTGCTGCAAGAAACATATTTGCTTTGATCTTTACTTGAAAATAATATCAATTATCAGCAATTCTTATTTGACGATCAGAGAATGTTTTCCGTTCACGATAACTCATGATCTTGGTCTGGTAAAATATTTTGACAACATAAAATCATGAATTCATTTCTAATTCTTTACATTGACAGTATGTTGGTACTTGCCTTACAAATCTAAAACTAATCTGAACTCGTATCAAACTGAAAATGTCAATATTTATGTCGAAAACCATGATTAGTATTGCGTATGAATTAACTTGTTGTGCTTTAAAATCATTTATTTTCTTCGTATGTAGAGCTCTAATAATGATATCTAGAATGGAAATAAGTACCATCCAAACACATATCTGTGTCGTAATAACCAGGTCTACAGCCATTGCTGCAGCTACCGTTATGAATGTCACACCGTCCGATTGCACACATACCACATTTGTGACGACAACTTTCACCCCATTCTGTGTCTGAACATTCTTAGAAATAAAACAAACACTTGAATAGATATATGCCAATTTGTAACAATATTAGGCTGATAGTTGTGTACTATTCACAAATATAATTCTATGCTACATTACATCGGGAACTTATTAATTTTTACAGCAGAAACATATCAGTTAATCTCTTAAGGTAGTATGCGACCTTTCCTTGACGTCATGGGTCAAAGATTTTCTCCGATTGTTCTGAAACTTTGCACAATGGTAGTATGGCATGTTCTTCGATTTTTGTTCGTTTTATTTGTTCTGCTTTCCGATCTGTTTTCTAGCAACGCCATGTGTAATGTCAGATGTGTAAAATCGACTTTTTACATGCAAAATTGGTTCAATTAATTTAATTATTGAATTATTAGAACTTCACGACTTTTGAATAATGTAAGAGGTTATGCCCGTTTCAAGGCGGAACCCGGTGGGAGACTTTGTTTTGTCTTCCATCCTTTTGCATGGGCCACTGCCTTTGGTGTGCTTTGCTTTGGTGGATTCGGGAGAAGGTAGTACTATTGACAATATTATATGTTTCGTATTTAGGAGTTTCTTTTTCTATGCGTCGTTTTCTTGTCTATATCCAATGTATATTAGTGGACCATTGTATGTTGCATTGGTTGTGGAAACATAGCCATATATGCCAATAGACTTAATTATTATGTAGTCTTCTTCTGTGTACGTTTAATGGAGTTTAAATTATCGTACTTTTTCTAAATATCATCTCATCGAGGTAACCCATTATTTATAAAACGGGTGTTTCAATAAATATATTTATTTTGTAAAAGAAGTCGAATGAAGACTTGTGTATTCTTTTGATCTGTGACATAACTCATAATTATGTGTGGTGTCTAGCCATGCTCATCGATTTAAAATTCCGCACTGTTTGTTGCAGGATCTTTCACTGCACGATTCTTCCTGTAGAATTCAATTATTAAAATTGTTGTTTTATGTGTTTTTCTGATTTGATTATACTCTTTGTCGATCGGGATGTTGGTTTAACAATCTGTATTGTTGACGTGAAGATATTTCAAAGTCAAAATAGAGATGAATGAACTGTGAATTGATTATGTTGCAAATAAAACCGCTGAAGAGAACATGATGATCGAATATGCGTAAACATACCTATGTCACATTGCGATCCTTTCCATCCAGACACACACAAGGAACAATATCCATTGACATTATTACATGGTGACTTACAGTTCTGATTGCATTCATTAGAACATTCAAACCCATATGTACCAATATCACATTCTGTTTAAATGATATAAAAAACATACAATTAAATCGTACTCAGGCAGAAATTCTTCGAATAAGATTGGCATAGAATAACCCAGCAAAAATATTACGTAATGCAGTTTTGACATGATTCAGATATGAATGTATAGCGTTGAAATTATGTATCATATTTTAATTACAAATAAACTTTCTTTCTTGTTGAAATTGTTTATATACAAACATAAAAAACCTTCAACACAAAGGTCAGTGACTTTAAACCCAGCTGCGCACCCGTCTTCACATACACCATCAGTAGTCCTGCATGATGACTTCAAACAATTTCCACATGCATCAATGCATCGAAGTCCCCACGTTCCAGCATCGCATTCTAATACATATTAAGAGTAAAAATATGTAGTAAGCGCATATTTATATCCTGATTTTGTTACTGAATAATTATTCAGCCTAATCATATTGTTCTGTAGGTTTTACGTTATTTCTTGTAAGTATCTAAATGGTGTTTTCGGGGCTATCGATCTGACAAAGGCACGTGACATATCGATGCAATATTTTAACCTACGAAGTAACCATCATAAAGAGTTGCAAATATATGCTGTAAGAACCTCTACTTGGTGCAAAACGAAATTCTGAAAATAAACTAGAAACAATATCTTGCTAATTAAATTTATACCTTGATTACATCTGTCTTCCTTCCAGCCTGGTTTGCAACCACTCAGACATGTTCCATTGATATGATGACAATATTGGTTGTTGAAACAGTTGCCACTACAATTTTCCTGACAATTCATTCCATGGATTCCTTTCTGACATTCTGTATGATAAAGGGTTACATTAATTGATATTTCACCTTATGAATTTGTCCGACTTCTTTGCTTCAGATCTCAATTCATATTTGGTTTCTCAAACTTACTTACCCTTGGTGCTATGTAACTTTACAGAGTGATAAAACTGTCAAAGACAAAACATAAGCGTACATCATTTAAAGTATGATAACGAGTACACTAAAGTACATCCTGTCTTAAAGTAGAACATTAAACAAATTTAATAATCTTACCTACCAGAATCACATTTGTCCCCGATGAATCCAGGCAAACAACCATTTATACAAGTTCCGTTTGATTTTAGACAATCACCGTTTTGACAATTTTCACTGCAGTTATACATACAATCTGGTCCATATGTTCCATCCACGCATTCTACAAAGTCAAAGTATGGTATTAAATGAAATTAATTATTGCAATTAACTGTAAGCATTTAATTTTCGTTCTACCGTTTGATAACTGCAATGTCATGCGATATAAATTTGCCGGCATTTGATAGTTGATTTACAAATAAGACCAGTCAACATAAAAGCATGCATTACCTATACTTGCTTATGTGTAATAATACAAAATGTGATACCTGTATTACATAGATTCGTCTGTTTGTATCCATGAGCACAACCAGAAGAGCATATACCAGTTGCCACATCACAAGGTTCGGAATTTAAACAGCTTCCGCACAATTTGGAACAGTCAACATCCCATTTGTCCATATCACATTCTATTAAATCAATTATTGGTAATGCAAAATTGTACCATTCAATCAAATCAAACGTCGAATGATTTACAATAAAACTCTATCTGCCGACGCATCTATAGTTCAAGAATTGAGCTGTGAATATTCTAAATGCATAATATTATTTTATAATAGTAAACTGTTTTTTAAGTAAAAACATTTTAGTATTATTAATCAGATACAGTCAACAGTGACAATATCACAGCTAATACCGACCTAGAGTATATTACATATAAAAAGTACATGTACCATTGTGCATTAAATTGTATAATCCAAGTAACTGACAATAATTTAACAGTAATCTTACCCGACAATTTACCAAATACATTCAGATCACATTTACTTCCATGTACTAGTATATAATACCCATAAGTGTTACATTTGATGTTGTTGTTTTGACATTCGATTTAATTATATGATATATCTGTAAATGATGGGTGGTTCATGTCTTGGACCTACCTCAGTGAGTTCGAATCAAAACAAGGACAAGAAAGAAACACATGTGGAAAAGTGTACAGCTAGGAATGGATAGTCGGTGGTTACTAAATAAGTAATACGTGTATTTTGAATACAATATTAAAGCTAAATTACCAGTAACACAAGTTGCATTTGTTCCAATCCATCTTCCTTCACAACCAGATGTACATATTCCGGTCAGTCTGTCCCCCGTGGTCTTACAATGACATTGTAGAGAGCAATCAAAGCCACAGTAGCCAGATGCACAATCTATATTTGTATAAAAATGGTTAAGAAGGAATACAGAAATTTTCTTTCACTTTTTGTTATGATATCGCTTGTCCTCATTTTCTATTGATTTTCAATGCTTCATACAATTAACATCATAATTACAATTATGTTTAAGTAACAAAAGCATACACCATCTGTTACATTCTTCAAGATTAATATTTTTATAGAAAAAATATCTATTAGATGAAAAGAGTAGCATATACCTCCGAACGCTCGCAACTCGCATATTATGGTACGAATGTCATTTTCTCTGTATATTCTTATCCATCGAGTATCCACATTCAAAAAGATGTCAACTGTTGGAGGGTCTTTTCCATTGTCATCATGCACCAGTGACCATGTGATATTGTCAAATGACTTCTGCATCTTATAATTTATGATACGGTCTGTAAAGTAGAAGTGAATCTCCATTGTATTGCAACATAATAAATCAACATTTGTGTTTACTTACAGAACGTACAAAGTTAGTCAGAAATATTATTATTACAAAAATGAATATAAATGATATATCGCACAATTATTTATATCGGCAAGTTCGTATACATTCTCCTTAATGATCTACAGTAAATGCAAACCTCACTTACCTATCAAGACTACATATACAGACCCATATTAATTCCAGGTCTGTTTTCATTATTCCTTAACTAATGAAATAACATAGCAACTATAATCGATACTTTTCATTCATAAGGTTGTATAAATATTTGGGTTTTACTGTACCTAATTAAATAATGTATAAGTTCAACGTTCTAAATAAACGTTATAATGTAAATACTTACTGTAATTATACTCGATGAGATGAATATATGATATGGTCACCATGGCTCCAAAATCTACGTAAAACCAAATTGGAATATGGTCTGCAGACACAAAACAGTAATCCCACGAGCTATTACGAAGACTTCCATCAACAGCATTTTCAGGCTGGTACATTATTTCATTCTGTTTTTTATTAGTCGTAACATTTTTCCGAAATGCCAAATTTCGTCCTGCAAAAGTAACAGTTGTACAACATGGATAGTTTACATTTCTGTTGAAGATTTTATTTGATATTTAGTTGATTGGAATACATTGTATATTCATTGATGTATTAGAACCAACCCATTTCTGAGTGCTTTAATTTGACACTGTATAGATCTATTAGGTAAACAGAACGGAACATTATACTATAACACATCCACAACTGCGTACATGCGTCTTTTAATTTGTTGTTATGAACATACTGCATTTATTTTACAAAATTCGACAGCGTTGAATTGAATATGTTTAACTTGTTATAATTATACTCACTGCGTATCTATATTTTGTTATTACATACATTGTCACCATTAAACGTTACGTTTTCTGAAGATTATTGTCATGTAACGTCCATTTCTCTATTGCCATGCTTAGTTGGATAATTTATATTTACTAGTTGATGTAGACATTTTTACTAGGGTCAAACATAATAATAAATATATATTATAATAATCAGCTCAATTTAAGACGGCATTGTTCAGCAACGTGGTCATCAGCCGTTTCATAAAAAATGTTTTAAACATGTCTAACTAAAGCAACGAAAGTGTAAACTAATTACCTCCATTTATCCTGACGTCACAAAGAATCAACTGAGATTTAATGGTGTTCAGACGTATACGTACTTGGTTACCAACCAACGGTTGTTCACACACCACGTGTATTTCTTTACTATCAGTTAATTTACCTTCTTGCTTATAACAAACTTGGCTATTAGGCGGAATGTATGATGCATCTTCCTTCTTATCTTCTGGGGTATTTTCTACGTTAACTTCAAACTTGTCAAAGTATTCTGAAACATTATCTTGAAAGGTTCAACAAGTTCTACGAACTGATATTCAGTCAATTGTTCGTACATCGTACAACTTACTATAACTAGTATTTAAAGACGTTTGCTACAGTTCGCTAAATTTTTCACATAGACATATAGGCAGAATTAAAACTTATCAAGAGATTTGTTTTAACTTAGCATGATAACAGAAACATTTTAAGCGAAAAAAGATTGGGGGTCACTGATCGCGTTTGCCCTTTAATTTGATTTTTTTTTTTTTTTTTTTTTTTGCTTATTTTAGGTAATTCCCTTGTCCTTTATATTTGCATTGAAGTCTATGGGAGTATCCCATTTTTCAAAGATACAAGAATGAAGGAGACACATTTTAATGGAAACTCTCGGTAGAAAGATGCAAAAACAAGATATCAATCTTATCCAATAAAGAAAAATATAAGTCACCGTGTCATGTCTTCAGAAATTAACTTTTTTCTAAATTTCAACAGAGGCAACATCTCTTACAAAGTTTTCAAATGTTTTCGTATTAATTATTCCTTCGCTGCTATAAAATACATAGTTACACACACAAGCAATTACACCAAACTGTGTTATCAATCTATTATTTAAAAAAATACATAATAAAGTCACCTTTCCCATCATCGGTTGTTAATATAGTCAGTTCTTTGATCGTACGTTGATGAGGTAACCACACTTTCCACATGGGTTCGGAGGTACTAGCGGAGGCATTGTTTGTATGACTACATGTTGTAACATCACCATCCATAGCAAGGTTGGCATATTTTCGGTTAGGATATGGCATGTTACTCGTATGTTTTGAATGTTGATTGTAAGCCAGATCCGCTAGAAAATACCGTATATTACATTTAAATGCACTCTCTAAAATAACATTTCATCAGCTATAATTTCACTTTGCTAGCTTGTTATCGTGAATTCTGCTCTCGCAAAACGATAGTATGTGTTATGACAATTACATCATAAATAATTAGTAGATATTTAAATCATCTGACTGAAACAGTGACTGTTGTTCGGTAGTCACGTTAAGAGTGTAGCAAATTCAACACTACCTTTTTTAGAATTTAGCTGATACATTTAACAACTCACCAAACTGACATGCGTGACCATACCAGCCGGATGCACAACCATTCGTACAAGTTCCAGTATCAACATTACATCCAGTATTGTTTGTACAGTGGCACATATACTGACAAGTAGTTCCAAATCGATGCACCCCACTTGGTTCTTCTTGGCATCCCTCTGCTAGAGAACAAGTAAAAAAACTGAGAAATAATTAAAGGAGTTCAGCACAAAATCGCCACAAGAACACATAAGTCTGAACACTTACGAAAATCACATTATTGGTATAGTAATATTCATGGACACTAAACTATAAAAATGTTGTCAATACTATTTTCATTTATTTTCGTAGGGTTCAATTTTCGTGTTTTTTACTAAAATGGCTATTTCGTGGGGACATAAATTCGTGGATTTTGATTTTTGAAAAGAAATGCATTATCTCTGCATTTGAATTCGTAGGGGTTTGATTTCATGGATGAGCCGACCCACGAAATCCACGAAATTATTTTCCCAACAAAAGCTAATGAAGAACTGTTGAATTAGAATGGAAACCATTTTTTTGCGCATAAATGTTCTTTTCAAATCTTACAACTACAACATGGTTTTTATTTTCATGAACATACCCAACTTTCGCGGACATGCTGATTTGGAAAATCGATAAAAAATTTACATTAAACAAAGAAGGGGATTTTCACTATAATCGTCATAACTTTTATTCTATTTAAAATACGAAATTTGTACTCATCACAAAAGTTTATTTAATCTTTTATCTTTCTAATGGTGTATTTTTTATTATTTTAAATTAATGCTTTCTTCGACCCTTTTGCGTTTGAAAAAGACACCTATCGATTCCCTCTATATTCAATGTAAAAAGCGTAAAATTGGTAGATTGTTCAATGAAAATTTGATGTTTTCAGCATCATAACTCTTTTGGGGGAAATGTGATCAAATTTGTACTCATTGCATTCGTTTTGAAAATTTAATTTCTTTCACCATGTAAAATATGAAAACAATCAAATAATATCTTCTTCGACCCTTTTGATGTTTTTTAAAACTACCCCTTAGATTTTTTCAAGTTCAATTCGTCAATCGTTCGGCAAATCTCGGATATTTACGTACGTTTACGGAAACAACGTGCATTTGGCGATGATCATATCTGCTGATTAGGTATCCATGTATATACAGTCACAGCATGATGCATTATACAGGGTAATAAAAATCGGACGCGTTGAATCAGGTTTTAGGATAATTGAGGTTGAAGACTAAA
Source organism: Lutraria lutraria (assembly GCA_964023205.1). NCBI lineage: Eukaryota > Metazoa > Mollusca > Bivalvia > Venerida > Mactridae > Lutraria > Lutraria lutraria. The sequence continues at coordinate 34,404,911 of OZ026833.1, forward strand.
ACATATTACAACATGGATGAAAATATTAGAATTTGTGAAATATTTTACTTTACTTCCGAATAAAAAGCAAAATCGATATTTATAACCCAATTTGTTGATATTATAGAAAATATAACATAATTAAAAAATGGTTTTCACTATTAGCTTTTTGGATGCATTGAAGTAGGTCTTATTTTACCTAGACAGATGTGAAACTGACTTTTACTTGCAATAAAAATGTTCCATTTTTTATCACAAAGTACATATAGAAATACAGCACAGTATTTTTTAATCATGTTACAAAAAATAAGAAAAAGCATCTGAAAACTATTTTATGAGATATGCCTAATGGAAGGCATTATGTAGATATTGTTACAGATCAAGTAATATATATTTCTTATATTTTACTATCATTTCATCTGTTGTTCTAATGGGCCTTAAAAAGACGATGATATTTCATTAAATGAAATTTACTATTAATTCATTTTTGATAATATAATAAATTATAATAAGCTAAATATATCATTTTGGCATACGTCCACATGTCACTTATAAAAACATGTCATAAAATAATATAGATTACCTACTTTGTATATTTATTTTTTCAATGATGTGTAAACAAAAAGACGGATAATAAAATCATATTTTTGAGATCCCTTTATATGGTTGCTAACTTTACATCAGGTAATTTACGCGTCTCACATTGACTCAAACAATTGGGCACATCGAGTTATATTTGTTAGATATCATTTCAATCAAGACGGATGGAAATTGCCATAAAATTGCAGAACTTGATTGTACTGTTTATACACCAGGTCTATAGTTTAATATCATTCGTATTTTTCTATTTTGTGATGGAAATAAATATCTGCAACAGTTACTGAAGGTTGTAATGGATTTGGAAGTAATTTCATTTATAATCACTGACCTACAAGACGTGCGACATAGTGCAACATTTCTGGTTACTCGATCGACCCTAATTTATTTTATCCCGCGACCCTAGACATTTTCATGATTTTATCCGAGGAATGGAAAATCCTCTTTCTCCTTTTTACCTTCCCATATGCTTTCAAAAGTCAAATAAAGTCCATATATCTACTAACCGACTTTTATTAAGAAAAGAAAAACAAGGTGTTTATATGCAGAATAGAATCAAATTACTATTTGACTGTGTATACAATAACATAATTATTACTAGGATTCTTGAATTTTGTCTTTTCATGATATCCGCATTTTCAAAATTAATTTTACCGATGAAACAAATTAATGTCAATTTCATATACGTTTCTGTCCATTTTAACGACGTACATAATAGTTGGGACATGCTCAAGTCTTATCAGAGATCCAAAAGTAATACGCGTACAGTGAAATATCGATTTTTGGATCAATTAAGATAACAGATTTTATCTGTTACGCGTGACTGATTTTATTATTTTATGACCCCCTAATAAAGTCAGCATAACGCAAGCAAGGAGGGTAACAATAGGTAGACTGCATATAAACCCCGGAATTGTAGTTGTTTCCCTTGAAAATTGATCAGATACTCGATAAGGCCATGTCCGCCAAAGTTGGACATGACAAGGAAATCACGTAAAGGTAAACTGAGCATACATTCACTTAAAAAAAAAACTTTGTATTTTGTATTTTTTTATCGACTATTTTAGTCAGTATCGTGTGTGCCAACTCTGCTATTGATGCAAGCGTTAATACGACTTCGCAATAGACCTTATATATAGAGCTTAAATAACGTCTAATAACGATGTACGTCATGGAATGTTATCCCTTCCATCAATTAGGTAATTTGTTGATTTGGTACCTCAGGTGTACCCGCTCTGTGGCGATCTGCTATACCACCAGTTTGTTGAAAACATTGGTGCAACAGAATTATCAATTCGTATTTTTGTGGCATCCTTACTTCCTACTCACGTAAATTACGTTGTCGCCACGAGCAAGCACTGTTAATGCTCGAAGTCTCTGATTTTCATTCAATCCAGGCATGCTCATTGTGTTCCGAATTCAAATGTGATTTTCCTTTTGTATAATGCATAAGGATTCCACACATGTGCGTTTCCGATGAAGTAATCACTGATCACACGAGATATAGTGCGCAAAACTAAAACCGATACATCTGCAAAATACTGAAGTATTCCAGATTTGAAAGTGCACACTTTCTTTTCGACTTGAGTATAGTTCGGCTGATCTGCAAACTCTATAAATTCTTTCTACATATCTGTAGACATATTTACGATTCAATGATGGAAGTATGGAAGAGTACATGTTATAATGAATCTAAATATCTATTTCCTTTTATTTATTTCTGAAATTATAACTGACGTTTAAGACCTTTAGTACAAAATGGACATATTTAATGGGTAATAGTCATGGTTTTACAAACAGTAATTATGTTTTGACAGTTGGAGAAAGCAATCGCTGGAAGACTAATTTATTGACTTATCCACTTATCTTCACATGTCCTGTACAAGTTCTCCTTCCAAAAAAGATACAGCTTTTTACAAAACGTGGACTAGTGAGATAATTTTGGGGGTTAAATTTACCATATTTCATGCTCGCAATTGACTTATAGACATACACAATATGTTTGTTTTCATTACTTTTTTCGTATGTGAATGACTAGAAACATGTACAGATACATAAAATCAAACACATAATTTATGCACATTTATTACATATTTCTAGGTTAGGTTGCTTAATGTCATATATTAAGCAAACTTTTATTTCTTATTCATTTAAGAATGTGGAAGAAATATAGTTCAAATCAAGATCAGCCAGTGAGCTCACAAACGTATTAAAATGTCCTCTCTTTGAAATTAATCAATGTAGAAAACCACGACGGGAAACTAAATCAGAATAGAATGCGGAAGTATCTACTTTATTTAAGTCCTAATTGAGTGCCTAGAGAAACGTTGCACTGACTTTAATATAATAAATATAATCAAACGTGTAAAAAGCATTATATATATATATTTATATACGGATCGATCGCTTACTCACGTATTTAACGAATGGTTTGAGAAATGTAAAACTGTATTGAAAACAATTTAGCAAAATGCTTAATTGCGCGTCAATGTCATAAACATTTGCTAAACTTATTTATATGCGGTTTCTAAGTAGCATTCGAATAATTCTAATTACATATTAGATATTTTTATGTCAGCACCCTGTCTAATTCCGTGTGCACCGTTTGAGTTACATATATTTCTTGAAAGAAAAAGAAGAGCCAAAACTGGCATCGAACCCAACACAAAACATTTGTCTCAAAGTTATCTATGTCCGATGCTTTTCCGACTGCGCTTGCGCGGCACACTGTCTGACGAGAATCGGATCTTATACAGATGGGTGCTGTCGTTGGAGGGAGGTTGTTGCTCAAGAGAGGTCGGCTTTGGAGAGTGTGTACTATACTTAATGTTTTATGAAACATCAAATTATTACTAATAAACTACACGTAACCGTGTATGAAAATGACAACATATAAATAAATACCGTCAAAGATGGGATCATACTCATTGCCACCTATTACATTGGTAATGAATGATAAATTATCTTTACAATTGTAATACAATACTGCGATTATAGAATAATATTATTGTAGGATCTTAGCTGAATCTAACAAACTAATACATAATTGCTTTCTGGTAAAATTACATGAATTAAATCTCGAATGAAATAATCTCATTGAATATAATAGTGTTTATTTGATCAAAGTAATGTATTTTTCAAACTTACACGGCTAGTTAACAAATAAATCCAAAGATTAAATATGGTGATATTGGTGGTTTTAATTTGAATCCTGTGTCAGGGGTTATCAAACTTCATCTCAAATCCCACGTTCCCCTTTTTATATCAGGCCAATAGCTATGTTTGACACACGTGTGGGTAAATATATTTAATAATCAACTTGTTTACTTAATTAAGATTTGAACTGGGAGACCAATTTCAAATTTAACAACCTTGGACCCAGAAGGGAAATTCGCCATTAAAATTCAGAATAGACAAAATGTAACATTTGCACTTGACTCTCAATACAATTTGTTGCAATCATTTTATTTACAATGAGATAAACATATTTACCTGTATGTTTTAAGTATCTAATTAAACATAAGAACACTGACCAATCTGTTATTAATTTCGTCAATCGTTGTTTCGCCATTACCTAGTTTCACAAACCTTGACAGCGTAATGATATATTTTCTCCAAGGCGGAAGCAGAAATATATTTCTTTCAAGTCAGATTTGTAAAGTCGTCTATTATATACAATGTACTATTGTTTAGATATCAGCTAATGGCATGGACTACCTTTTGTCTTGTTATTTATATACATTGTTTCATTAAGTATACGATCGTGTGTTCAGATCAAACAACAAGACCATTATTATACGAGGCCGATGTACAAAACGATACAATTATTTGTACGTTTATCATGTTAAAAATGTTTAAATAGAATGATTTTTCTTGTTGTAAACGCAGCCCTAACCAAGCAAGTTGGAAGGAATGTAGTATTTGATGATTTAAATGAAGAAAGTCAATAGGCAAAGAAAGAGAAAGATACTTTATACATTGTACTTATTTGACGTGACTGAGTTTAACCGACGGACGACAACATCTTTACACTATTTAGAGACTTATTGTCAACATATACATAGTTATATAATTATACACATCAGTTGGACGGGGTAGAATTTTTGACATTTTGTTTTCATTTTCATTTAAGTTGGAACCAAACGATTAAAATTACGTCGTTTCCGACGTCAAAACGGTCATTTTTACGGTATTTGTAGTGCCTATCGCTCTATCAATTTATGTAGATATTTAATGAAATAAAAAGTTAATAGCGGAGAATAAAATTGCCTACGCGTAGGTATACATTTGATGTTCATGATTTAATAATAAGTGCAAGTAAAACGATTTTAAATGTAAAGTTTAGTGTTTTTTTCTTCTCACTTCCAAACTTAAATTATTTTATTAAAAATCTGCCCGAGGGATTTTTTTTATTTTTGTCTAGAATAAAGTTTGATGTATCGTCTGTTGTTCTCGTAAATTTTAAGAAAATCTATCGAGCCGTTTTTATTTTATCCAAGTTTCACTATATAGCGTTACCTTACAAAACGCTCATTCGCCTTCAAGAACGTCGTTTGACACACTATTTGCTATTTTCTCTGTTCCGGGATGGCTCTCTGTTGGTCCCGGGTGAGTGACCTGGCGAAACCCTGTCAAACCGGGAGTACAACCCTGGTGGCACTGTAGTCATCCATGGCAGTCCTGGATGGACCTTGTTGTTCTGATCCCATCGGGCGAACAGTCCCGTATGTGTTAATAATTTTGATACATAATACAACCGGGGGGTACCGGGACAATATTAAGAACCGGCTTAATCCTTGAAATTCCGGGACAGAACCGATGTGTTGTACCTGGCTGTACCATGATATCACTAGGTATTAGTGTTCCAGATTATTGATGAGCACTGCTTGCGCGGTAGACATTTAAGGTCGATATACCGGTTATTTGCCACCGGGAGGCACCGGAACCAGCACTGTGACAGTGAGAATCGGGCTTACACTTCAACGTTCTGATGACATCATGCATTTTACGCATTTTAATCAAATCTGAAACAACGGACTCGTTTGTTGTAATCGTGTATGTATTTTTCACATACTATAGCTATCATCTTATATTAAGAATCTATATCATAAATGCGCTATCACAACGGGGTCGTAAATCTGTTTTTATAAGTCATAATTAACATCTACCCAAAAAAATAAACATGCATAGAATGCATATCATTAAACTACATATCTCAATCATAACATAATAATTATATATTATGTTAATCATGGAACCTTATTTTTTATGCAAAAAATGGAAATTATAATCACACTTTATAATCTTCCATTTTAGTTCACTAGAGCGGTCATGTTTTGCAATTTTGTCACATTATTTATATACGCATATCGATGGTCTCCATTTAAAATGCCGAACCTACAAAATCCTAACTTTTCAGGAGATGCATTTCTTTTAAATTTTCAATGCACAATAACATTTAAACGTTGTTTTTGCGTTTTTGAGAATATCTTACCATGACACACGTTCGTACGATATAAATATTATTGCAAATAAATTATTGGCCAGTAAAATGTAACTTCGACTTTTAGATGTCTTTTATGTGTAGCTTCGACAGTAATACCTGTTGGATCTGTTACAGTTCCTATTTCATTAAAAACTATTGAATGGAATATTCAACGATATTTAAGTTAAAACCTCTGGTTATCAACATATTCGAACAGGAGCAGAGTTGGTGGACTGATTTATGTAGCGGCTCAGTAAAAACAATAGATAATTGAATACTGAAAAAGTAGACAAAGAAGGAAAATGAAAGCAGAATCAACACAATTTGACTATTCGAACATGTTCATCTATTGAACAATTTCAACATCAACATTTGAACAATTTATCATTTGATCTATATGAAATTTTAACTGAACACGAAACAAACATATAAGCGTTTAAGATTCGAATCTATTTAAAAAACTAACATTCTCAAGTCAAAGTAATTTCAACAATGGAATGGTGCTATTATGTAATAATAAATTTTATACAATTTATCATATTATCTATCCAGTGGGGATACCGTTTAAATTCATTACAGCCAGGCACTTACGACTCAAACCGCGAACTAGACATTGAATCCTGTCTTGTGGAATACTGCCCCACTCTTCCACCTAGCCTGCACAAGATGTGCCTTGTTGTTGATGATGTGACGTCCGTTGTCGGGTTAAAAATTAATTGCAGCTGTTGTTACATACGTTTGTTAACCGACTCTGTAAAATAAGATTGCTTGACCTGACTTGACTTGTTGTGCGCACGGCGTCCGAGATGGCCTCATGGATGTTCTATGGGATTTTACGTTGTGCGAGAACGCCGACCAGCGCAGCATGTATACGTTGTTTTGAATAACTATTTGAATATGTCTATACGTAATGTTAAATTGTCAATATACCATTTAAATATGTCTATATGTAATGTTTAATTGTCTAAATTGTAAACATATTCAAACGGTATTTACACAATTTAGCATTACGTATAGACATATTCAAATATTATTTAGACAATTTAACACTTCGGTTTAACATTATAACATGATGTCTAGAGAAGTTGGCATGTTCCAATGACAAGTCAACATGGCATGCGTTAACAAAAGACTGCCATGGCGTTCCATATACATCCACTTACTGCACTTTACGTGCCAGTGACGTGACGTCCGCTATATAGCAGTTGGTCCCTCTTATTGTTTCCTTGGTAAAGAGTATGAGCTTGGACCCTTTTCAAATCTGGTTTAAACCCCAATGTTAATTTGTAACCGACCTTTTTAAGACAGTACCCTCCGGAAAAATTATTTGTCCACTTTTTTTACGTATGGCATTGTGTGTTGCGTGGGTGGGGAGAAAGTTAAGGGGTGGTGTGATGTTTTGTATGTTCTTTAATAAGAATCCCTTTCTGATCTATATCATATCAAAAACATGTGTAGGACATTAATGAGATAGGTCTCACTAAATATAGAAGACCTTGCATGTTTTACTGTCTAACACATGTATGAATCCACACATACATCGTCCCTCAATTAAATTATTTTGCTTCGGAGTTCTTGATGTTCTAACTGAAAGAAACAAACGTTGAGTGTTGGTACATGTTTTATGGCCTGTGTAACGCTAGCAAACAAATATACACATAAGTGTACTAAATTAGTCAGACAATGCACTTGCTGCATCGGCATACTTACCTTTTTTGAAACAACATTTGGAAGAGTTAATCACATGACTCTGTTTCTAGTAACCATGACAACACAATACAAGTAAGTAAAAAACATTACATGTATCTTGCAAACAGGCCAGAGTAGTATGGAAAGCATTTTGAAAGAATTATAAATTGTTTGTTTTGGTAAAATTGGCAACAAGGTTCACTGAAAAAATGAATACACAGAAAATTTATTATATGTAATATACATGTGTACCAAGTTTGATTGATATCTGACTATAATTAATAGAAGTAAATACTTTGAACAAAATACAGACTAACGGATGGATACTAACACATTAATAATCTTTTCTTCTCTATGACCAATAGTGGTTATACTCGTAGATATTCTAATAGATAAATAAAACAACAATACAATTGTGTGTATAAATTTATTGTAAGTGATCAACAGAACTGAGCATTATTGCAACTGGTACAAAAACAACAATAATACAATATCAACAACAAACTGGTTAGTGCATCTTGGTCACAACAATAAAATAGTTGTCAAAAAACATAAACCTTTCACTTAAGTACCCTTGTTCAAATAATCTTTGATTATACTAAAGTATTTACAGCTTGAATGATCAGTACTATGAGACACATGTATTTTAAATTTACCCAGTCCTAATAAAGGGAAGTAATCCATTTCTACATGAATAAAAGAAGTTAGCATGCAGTGGAAGGCCGACAACAACACTAGTTTGGTGGTTAGTATTAATCAGTACTTTGTCAATGTTGCCCTGTTTGGCTTACTGACTTTCTTGGTTTCCACTTAACTGACAGACCCTTTCTTACTGCTGACCCTAGGTTTTTTCAGGTTTCTTTTGTTCTTGCCTTATGTGAACCGTATCTTCAAACAATTACATCATACATTCACATTATAAACAACCCTTGACATTGTTTAAGGTATCAAACCTAACAATAAAAACAATTCTACCATATGACTAGTACACAAATTACTGATAAAACCTTCCTGGAAATATTGTTGGTTAGCAGTTATGCAACATACACATTATAAAAAGTATTTAAAAAGGCCCATTAGCGTCTTGAACTAACTAAAACAGACCAATAGACAAAATGATAGTAAAATATAAGAAATATATTTTATTTGCTCTAAAACAATATCTAAATAATGCTTTTCTTTAGCCACATCTCGTAAAAATGTTGTCAGATGCTTTTTTGTATTCTTTGGAATATCACTGAAAACATACTATGCTACATTTCTATATGTACTTCAAGAATAATAAAAAAGATAATTTCCGAATGTTTTATTGCAAGCATAAGTCAATTTTCACTGGTAAGACATCTTTCTAGGTAAAATAAGACCTACTGTAATTTTACCATCCAAGAATCTAATGGGACTATAAGTGATTTTGCCTAAATTGTTTTTGTTCTTTATTCTAGCTTTTCTTTCTCAGTACAAACATATAATGTTAACAAAACTTGCCTAATAACCTACACACTGTTGCTCTAAATCAACATTTTTTAAAGACAGCCTAAGTAACTTGAAAACATTTAAAACTTAAGACTGAGAACTGAGCAAAAAAGATAGATCTAAAGTTTGATAACCCCGACCCCAGAGTTCTACACAAACATGTCCTTCAATATGCCTGACATTTGCAAAGAAAGGAAGGAAGGAGTAGTGCTTTGAACATCAATCAACCTAACTACAATATTCTGAATAAGTCTAACAAGAAAAAATAAAATAAATAATTTCAAAGTTATCAAAGACAACACCTATAATGCTTAGTAAATATGAAAAAATGGTGTTTTTAGATTCAACAGTGCTTTCAACTATTAAATGTAAAAACTTGACTCATGCACACCTCGAGTGTTTGAATTAATAGCACTACTTTGCAAAGAAAAATGCTCATGAATATAAAGAAAATGTGGGTCCTATACAATAATGTTGACTATGTATAGCATTATAGCAGAACTGTCTCATAATAACTAAATATCTTTTTTTAACTTCTAGTTTTAACATTTGTGTTCAAGAGTGTTTAAGTTTTCAACTAGCAGCCAAGTACAAAAATTCAAAACAAAATATGTAAGCAAAAAAAAAGACCTATACAACAAAGAGATTGGACATTCGCCTACTTATAGACGAAGTAACAAGTGTACAAGGTTTCGCAAGAAAGCTTTTAAGTTGCGTCTTAATCAACACTGTCATTTGTCCAAAATTAGTCTGAAATCAGTGAAGATAAATCTGAGTGGCTTGTTCTGTATGATGTACTTTTATAATTTTATAACTATTGATTCAGTGACATTTACTAATAAACAAAAGTTGATTAAGTTTTGTTGCAGAAATTATACAGTTTAAGTCTTTGGAAAAAAACACAATAAATACTACACAGAAGCTACTAAACCGGGTCACTTAAAGGGAATGTTGCACTACAACGGAATGTAACAAAACTGTAGTAAGCCTAACAAAAAAAAAAACATGAAGCTAAAAGACAATAGCCTCAGCTAAAATAAATCACTCATAAACAGATGTTCATGCAAAAATATTTGAAAAATATAAGAGAATAAAATACAATACATAATCTATAAATTGTTCAGACTGATGCTAAACATTATTTGTGACAGATAAGTCTGAACTATACGACAATATTATATATTATTTATACATAAAGAATAATAGATAACAAATATCATAAGATCTCAAATTTCATACCACTATGGTTACAACCTAAATCTGATTTCCTTTTAAGGTCAGGCTTTAAAATTTGTTTCTCAGGCATAATCCAATCAACTTATGTGTATACTAGGACTGCAATGAATCACCAAGTTCGAATATATCTGAATGCACTGCTTCAGATCAATTATCACATTTGAATTCAATGTTTTCCGTTCGGTACATCTTGGCACTGCCATTTAGCAGACGACAGCAGTAATATTATTCAATCAGTGCGCGTTATTTCATTCACTATGTCAAATGTAAACAAAACCAAAAAATGGCAGATGAAAAACTGCTTGTTGATCCACTGGCATGACATTTTGCGTTCGAGAAAAAGTTCTTGGGTGAAAGACTAGTCCTATGTTATAAACTGAAAAAATATGCATACAAGTCAATACACAACAGCAAAATGACTTGTATGGATTATATTGGCATTTTAGAAGTCAGGTTTCTAACTTTGTAAAAATTTAATAAAAAACGGAATACATTTTTTTTTAAAGAAAGACAATGCTGAAAAGTTCACAATACACTGAACTGCAAGAGAAATGCTCAATTTTAGAATTTATGTTATTTTTATCAATTTCACAGCCTTCTGCAAAATCCAAATACATGTATCTATCTATTAATGGCACATATCAATAACTGATCAAGCTGATTTGTTTTTAATAATAAAAATGTTACAACTTATTGCCAAAAAAGAAATATAAACACATAGAGTTCGTTATTTTGTGTTTAAAAAAAATATCAACCAATGCCTTTATTTCAATTGTTCAGTTCAGTGTAGTACAGTGTACATCTGATTCTATTCATTATTGAATATATTCAGCTGTGTAAAAATAAAAGTACAAATTTGTTTATCATCTCCAGTGTCTTCTTCCTCATTCAGTATTCGATGTAAACATTCATTCAACTCTGCATATCTATGCTTATGCTCGGCGTAGTCGGCATTCTGTAGGTAAAGCTGCATAAGTTTTAAATGCTCGCTTCTTTGCTGAAAATGAAGAGACGGTACCATTTTCAAAAGATTCAAGTTTTATCTGGAGAAATGTTTTCTACTACTTAGAGGTAGTCACATGATATTAACAAACTGTATGACTGACAAACGGTCACAGCATACATCGCTCATAATATATTATAACAATATTGCAGTTGGTCAATACCATGTAAATTGATGAAAATACAAAATATATTATCAAATCTTTTTATATATTGTGTAAATTTGCTTCATAAATTTGATTAATTAATCCTTGGAAAAAAATTAAAGTGACAGTGAAAAATATAACAATCTTAGCCAATGGATCAAATTGTGCAAGATGGCAATGGCTCAAAGATCACAGTATATACCAAAGACATATATATTAACAGACCAGAGGACTTGAAAACATTACTGTATCAGAAATCTTTTTACTGGCCACAAAATATATATACAGTGCAACCTCTCCAAAGCAACATCCAACAATTTGGAGGTAGCAAAATTAGATTGTTGTTGAGAGGTATTTGCTCTATAGACGTTAAATTATTAGTTAAAACTTACTGGGGGAAAAAATCATGCTGCTGTTGAAGGGATGTTGTTGCTCAAGAGAGGGATGCTCTGTAGAGGTTGTACTGTATTATAAGTCATACAAAATCTTGCTGGACATGAGTAAGTAATTCTTTAGTAAGTGACTTCACCACAGTACTGTCTGGAAATCTATTCGTAGACTGCGTTTGACAATATTTGTAAAACAAGATAAAGAAATGTTTGTCTGTTTTTTGTTTTTTTTTCAGTTCTTCTATCTATACAACAGTCTCTTAATCTGTTCTTACCTGATCTCCTGGGGGTAGATCTATCAAATGACGTAATACTATATCTAACAAGACACGTTCATCATTGGTATAGAGTATGTTAGCCGTACCAGGAGAACTGTACATATCTTGTAGTAACTTCATTATTGAATTAGGTGGATGAGGTTTATAATCAAACATGTGAACAGGATCCTCTGAAATATAAATGTTAAAATATCATTCCCCATAAAAACAACGATCTGATAAAAATCAAAGAACTGAAAGTACTCATGGATGCTGAGCAAACATAGACTTGCACTGCAACATGGAATGGGGACTAGTTCATCATTTTGCAAAACCGAACTATCTATTCAATAAAACATGCAACTCATTTCTAAGAAAAAATGAATTTCCTTGACTTTGATAAAAGACTAGAAGCCCAAGGGCAACATGTCGAGCCCCTGTTTAGCCAGCTTGTGATCTTGACCTTTGAACTACAAGTATGGGTGATATACATGACACAACATTTCATTGAAGTAAACTTTTATACCAATTTATTTAAAAATCCTTGAATGCAAACAGAAGTTACAGCCCAGACAAGGAAAATATATTCGACCGAATGTGTAATCTTGACCTTTGACCTATAAAAATCTGGGTGTTGCCCAAGACACATGGTCGCATTGTATTATGGCAAGTCATTTTTAAATAATTCAATGCATAAGGGAGACACAGCCCTGACAAGGTGTATAATGATTATTTTTTATGTTTGACCTCTAAGTGTGACCTTGACCTTTGAGCTAGAGACCTTGATCTTACACACTGCACACCGCCTCATGGTGTTTTACAATTATGCCAAGTTATCTTAAAAAGTTTCAATGCATAAGGGAGATACAGCCCGGACAAGGTGTATAATGCTCATTTTTGGCGTTTGACCTCTAAGTGTGACCTTGACCTTTGAGCTAGAGACCTGGATTTTGCGCACTGCACACCGTCTCATGGTGTTTAACAATTATGCCAAGTTATTTTAAAAAGTGTCAATGCATAAGGGAGATACAGCCCGGAGAAGGATCCGGACGGACACACTAACTCACTCACTCACTCACTCACTCACTAACTAACTAACTAACGTACAGACACGCAACCGCCATTGTGGCGACTAAGTCGAGCTCACCGCAGGCGGGCTCGACAAAAAGCATCAGTGTTAATGTTTCAATAACAAAAATATTATATCAAACATGGTACAGTAACTAGTTACTATTAGTCTGAACTTTATCAATTATACTATTGTTGGTATCAAGCGCTTTCTTCAACAACAAAGTTTAACCCAAAATTTAGGGCAGAATTAGATATCAACCAAAAAGTCTGAATTTTCAAAAACTCAATACCATCATACAAAATCTCATTTTTATTTCTTTCATTTTTGAGATCATTATCAACTAAAAAATCTCACCATCACGGTTGAAAAGAAGTAAAATTTTCTCCGTGAAAATTTTGACAGTCTTCTTCTCCTCGATGACATTCATCACAAGGTTTTCATTTGGCACATGAAAATGAAGGTTAAAAGCTAGAACAAAGTTGACAAGAAGGTCAGTGACTTGTTCTTCATGGTCCTCAGTGCAAGGATTCTCCAAACTTTGGAAGACAAACCCTAGAAACTCTCTGTTCAAATGATCTATAATTAAAAAGATGTACAAAAATTAATCAAACAGTTTATTAATGCAAATTAAATTCTATTTTTTAAGACAGAAAATATTTTGTTGCTAAATTGCAGTCATCAAAAAAAAAATTTAAAAACTGTGAATTATGGTTGTCTTTGATTAAAATTTGAAGTTTTCACAGAGGATAGGTATTCTTTTATTAAACCAATTATTTTCCTTAAAGATAATGATATTGTTGGATGAAATGTTTCATAAAATATAGAAATGTTTATGATTTTTAGAGTATTGCACTTTCATAAAATCGTATGACAATAATGTTTCACCTTCAAACATACATAGACCACTATCAAATGCAGTCTTATTGCCAGTTTATGCTATAGAGTATAAGCATATAAGCTGACTTGCTGTATATTTGTATACAGAAAATTGTGACAAGACTAAGCTTGATTCTAGATAGTAACTTTCATATACAAAATTAATGTTCATTTGATTCACAAGCATTTATTCTACATATGAAACTAATCACAATATGATATACAACCAACATTAAGCCATGGTGATCAGCCAGTAATTAAAATGTCACACAAATAAACTATATGATACACAGTCAAACCTTTGAACAAAGGTCACCCTTGGAGAACACAAAATGTGGCTTTTATTGACAGGATGGCCTTTATTCAGAGGGTATTTTATTCTCAATAATCAATGATATCTTCAAAAGAATGGCCGTTATTTAGAAGTAGACGCAATCACAGGTTTGACTGTATTCAAACTGATAACAGAACAACGAAAAACTTAACACTAATTCATACATTATTTACTTAGCACCTCAAATTGAAGGGGGATTCTGTATAGCAAATATGTGACCTCACAGAAGACATAGACAAGTGCTGTATAAGGAAAATACAGTGTCTGTGAACAAGGAAGTTCTTATACTTTCAACTGGATGTATTTTACTACAGTGCACATGCATCTGTAATTGTCAATACACTGTATTATACTCTTACTTTAAGTTCAGATGAAGTTTTAGTTAATACCAGCATCAATTATTCATAGACTTACTGCTTTAGGTTAATGATAGATAGAGACACAAGTCACTGCCTTAAGGCAATCTATTATCATGAAAGGAAATAACCATGAAAGATAAAACATCCTACACAAGCCATTCAGATAGTTCCAATGAGTCTTGAACCCTCATTAACAAAGCAAGCTGATTTTAACTGTTAAGACATTCACCAAATTCTAATAGTGTTCTTTGACAAGTAAATCCAGCCCAATATAAGTTTGATATGAGCACAAGTATTGATATACAGGTATGCAGTAAAACCTGGTCCCCATCCCAATACAGACTATTCTTTTAAAAAATGTTTAAAATTATTTTGAATAATATGACCACCAAATAAAGGTCACCTGCCACATTTCCCATGTGTGGCCTTTGTTCACAGGTTTGACTGTATATATGTAAAATCACTATGTTACCATGGAGATTCGCAGGAACAGCTTCACCAGTAGAAAACAACATACACAACAATAATGATACATAACTACTTCTTTGTAAATCTGAAATAAGAACAACAAAACTAATAAATACAACGAAAATATTTTCTACAAGAGCTCTTAGGTAAGTACACATAAATTTTGCAAAATGACAGCTCAGCAGAATTTCTGATCAAACTGGTTTTAATTATCAAAATTCAACATTTTTTTATCCTACATAAAAATGTATTTACCTTCCATATTCTGTTGAAGTTCCTCAGCCAACTCAGTCGTCAGAACTGAGAACAATAGATGAGTAATGACTGCACTATCTAATGAACACATGGCACCAAATACACGTAGTAAGACTAGACGTAAACGTAATCTGTTCTCCTAAAAATATAGAGAAAAAGCTCTTAATAATCAGATCCAATTTCACAGGGCCTGGTGAGTTCTTTTTAACAAAGAAGTAATTGGTTGCAGACATGAACTGGACTGGTAACAAGATGATCCCAGTTCGAATCCCTGTGGCGTATGGTCCATGGCATACCCTTCTATAAAAACTTGACAAAAATGTTGATTTTCCTACATACATGGGTAAGTTGCCTGCACTTTGTGGAAGGGTAAATGAGTACCCAGTACTAGTAATAATGCAGTCCAGTGAAACTGGCATGGTGAACCGGCCACTGTGTATAACTGAAATATGACTGAAAAATGGATTTCTGATGAGAAATAATATTTCTGGTTCATAATTATACGGTTTCACGTTTTCCTCATCTTCTTACATGTCGATTCGTCAGAAAAATATGCCATGCTAATCCACAAATATGTTATATGCTTTAAAAAAAGCGACACTGAACTGGACAGCGTAAAATATCATAACGACCACTTTAGCGTATATAGCCGAGTGTACACGAATGACGTCACATTCAAAGGGAGGTAACCGAGTCGATCTTTTAGCTACGGTGCAATATTCGTGAATTTAAAATTCCGTTTTCTTTGCAGAAAATCACCATAAAATTTGGAAGAGTGCACAAATAAGCATAATTTTATGTAAATAAAACGATCATGGTGAAATCTCAATCGACAGATTTGACCTTTAAACCCACTAAAACAAGTAAGAAGTTAATAAATATTATACATGGAAAGACCAATAAAATTATTTCATCATACTAAAACTTCAAACAAAATCTGGTTGGATTTAGAGAATTACTCGCCCTTAAGTCCAGTAAAATTCCTAGTGAAGATTTAAGTCAAAATATAATGTCGAGTTAAGTTATACTTGGTCCAGTCCAGTGATATTTTCAAGTTTGACAGTTCTCAAATAAAGTATCAATTCATAGCCTTGTGCATACATCGAACCAGGCTTATAATATTGTAAACACTTACCATTTGATAATATTGCACTAAACTGTATACACCTTCATAACTATCTCTAGATAAAGCTTTTCTTGACACAGACTGCTTGGCATTTTCCTGCAATGATAGAAAATCTAATTCCAGTTCAAAATTCTTGACTTGGATTTCATATTAACTTCAATAAAACAGCAATTTCCAAATTAGGTCATAATATAAAACTGTTCTTTGGAAATTCTATCACTAAATATTAACTCTCAGTTATCCAGATAGTTACTTATGCAATCAACCCTGAGTGACAACACACCTGCCAACAAAACTACCATATGAATAAAAGCCATTAAATAGCATGGCTCAACAATTTCTTTTCAGGCTAATCATCCTGCTGGATCAGGTGGCAATATTAACTTGTTCTACAGCGATTTCAACTTGTGTTGAGTTGATTTCTACTATAATTACAAGCAGCATGTATAGACAACACTTATAGACATACAGAACTTAAACCTCTGAATAAAAGCCAATTATGCACAAACATCCTTTTATTTCTCTTTAGTCACCCTTATTTATGGGTTACAGTAGAACATGATTATAGTGAACTAAGATATACTGTCAAACCTGCGAACAAAGGTCATCTTTGGGAAAGACAAAATGTGGCCTTTGACAGGTGGCCACTATTCAGATCACTTTGTTCTCTGTATCTATACTCAGCAGGTGATTTCATTTTGAGTTGGCCACTAACATAGGTTTGACTTTATGATGAATCAGAAACAGTGAAGTTTTTATTTTTCTAAGGGTACATCTTTTTTTTTTTTGTCATGGGTATTGTAAAATACAGATATGACAAGGTAACTATTTGGAACCTATAAAAATCATTACAACCATGGCAGGGCTCTCAATAACAGCAGGCTGCAGGCCAATTTAGCCACTTTGAAATGTGTTTGGGCTTGTTAGGAATCTAAAACGTTCATAAAATATTGCTAGAAAATGCCCAGACCCCCCTCCCTAGCAGGCCTGTTAGTCTAGCATTTGGGCCTGTTGGCCACAAATTTAGTGAGAACCCTGCATGGTGTACAAGGTTCGAGGTTATAAAACTTGAGATCAATCTCCAAGCTCAAATCTCATACATTGCCTTCTAATGTTTTAAGATAATTATGATCAAACAAAAAAGATATTATTGATACATTAGTCTGACAGTATAATAAATCTAACATGTATTTAAAACATTAATCAGCTCTATCTTCTCAACCACAATACTTTTAGAATGGAACTGAGACTTGAGCTCGAAACTGTAATAAAGTTTTATGGCCTAGGGGCCTGTACACTGAAATTATTTCACTTACCAGTATAGACAGCATTTCTTCAAGATTACTAGAGATTATTCCTTCATCTTCGTGTAAATGCCATCCACGCTGCTGAGAATCATCCTTACATTCTGTCAGTTCTTTAAACAGTTCACAAAGTCTTTCATAGTCTTCTGAACTCACTTCAGACTCAACAGTCTCAGAGTCATTCTGAAAAAACATACATCTGTTTAAAAGGATGTAATATCAACCTCGGGTTGTTATGTTTGACAATCTATGTACAGTACAACCTCTTCAGAGCGGCCCTCTCTTGAGCAACAACCTCCCTTCAACAACAGCATGAATTTCCAAAATTATTTTACCTAGCATTACTGTATACGTCTTAATATTGGCGCCCGTTTTATTTTGGCGATTTTGGCGGTCACCATCGTAACCGCCAAATCTAGACCGCGCCAATATAAAACCACGCCAATAATAAACACTGCCAATTATTTTGTCAAAGAAAATATTGTAACTTTTGTTATCAAAAGGTGTTACTAACATTTTTTCACGCAAGTATTTGTTTGTTTAGTATGTTTGTACATGTATTATTACTTGTTTACTTTTATCTGTTAAAGTACATGCATTACGTTTATTGCCTTAGGGTAAATCTTAATTGAAACCAGGTAAAATGTAAACGATTCAAACAATTCACTTTATTTGTTACACCATATAAAACTTATATCGTCGGCACATATAGAAAGACTAAATTAAACCAGATATAATAACAATATGTGTCAATATAAGATAAATAATCGAAACAAATAATCACTTTTAGCCATTGTGTTAACTCATGTTCGATCCCAAGTAATTACCAACACTTTGGTCTTCATGTATCTTATTCTTGCTGTTTATACAATCCTCACTTGATACGATAGTAGATATGAAGATATTTAGTAAAATGTTCTAGTTATTTCCCTTGAAAATGGTGGAAACTTGTTTTCTTAAGACAAGTGTTTTAATTTTGGCGCTTAAGAAGACAGGACATGGTTTTATTTTGGCAGTTGGATATGAAACCGCCAAATATAGAACCCGCCAATTCATGAACATCTTAAAAACGCCAAATTTTGCACCCGCAGAATTAAAGACATATACAGTATTCAAAAGTTTATTCTAAGGAAACCAGAAACTTCAATGAGTACACAGGGCACTAACATGGTACTGCAAACATACCACTTTTTCAATATTTCAATATTTTTCAATTACCCAAAATTTGATAATGCAGTAAAGAATTCAAAATTGACAGAAAACTTGTAGATACCATTTGTATGCTTGTATGTATTCTGTCCATTAATTCTGACACATTAGGAATCTTCAATCCAATATGGCCTAGAACAGTTTCCAAAGCAACGCAGGAATTCTTGTAACTGAGACCTGTATTTTTTCTTATTTCCTCCACAAGTTCGTTCCCAAGATCATCAGGTACAGGAACTGCATGACAATCAACGAAACAATTCTCGCTAACTGACTTTGTCGGAGATGGCATCGGGCTTGTAGCACAGTCTGTTGTTGATGTCACTGAAGGTGCTGTTGCATTAGCCACTATAGAACTAGCAGGTTGTAAACTAGATGTTTTGCTTGATTGAGTATTAATTGGCTCAAGATCTTTCTTTTTGTTTTGAGTTTTTGTTTCATTTTGACTTTCACTCCGAGGTTTACTACTTTCTTCAGCTTTTGTTGATGTTGAATTCTCTTGTCCAGCTTTTGTTGATGTTGAATTCTCCTGTCCAGCTTTTGTTGATGTTGAATTCTCTTGTCCAGCTTTTGTTGATGTTGAATTCTCTTGTCCAGCTTTTGGTGATGTTGAATTCTCTTGTCCAGCTTTTGTTGATGTTGAATTCCCCTGTCCAGCTTTTGTTGATGTTGAATTCTCTTGTCCAGCTTTTGTTGAAGTTGAATTCTCCTGTCCAGCTTTTGTTGATGTTGAATTCTCCTGTCCAGCTTTTGTTGATGTTGAATTCTCTTGTTTGATACTCGACCTTAACTCTGCTGAAGTTCTCACAGGGGGAGCTGGGGCTGCTCGACGTGCTGATTGCCGCCTCGTTGGAATTTCTGAAATGCGTCAACCTTATATCACACCGAGACATTGATTTTAACTTAAAGTCCCAGCACCAGGATAAATTCAATGAAATAGAAGCTGTGTTCAATAAACACATACAACCATGGAGGTATGTTTGACAATAGGTTTTAGATCAACATGTAAATGAAGACAATGCATAAAAATAGAAGCAAAGTTTCAAATATACATAATTTGCTCAAATATTCCATATCAGAAAAATAACCAAGACAGTAAGTCTCATGTAACAAGCATGTGATAACATCCAGGTATGTGTTGTTGGTGCTGAATGAAAGAGTAAATGTAGTTAACCAACAAATAGCCATAAATCCTAGGTAAAGGATTATGATATATTAATCCATTTTGGAGTTGTCACAGGCCCACCTGAGAATTTACCCTATCCAATAACTCTGTTGAAAAAGTCAGTTTAACAAAAGTTTACCTGCAGGTTTGGCTGTTTCCTTGACTTCAGGTGACACAACAACCCAGTCTGCACAATCTGTCGGTGCATTTCTATAGCTATCCTGAACAGCCTGTCTATGCTCAATAAGTTTCCTGAATCAAAATAAAATGGTCGAGCATACATTCAATAAAACCTTGAAACAAATGCCATCCTTGGGAGTGGGAAAGTCATAATGTGGTATTTTCTCACACGTGACCTTTATTCGGAGGTGGTCGCTTATACAGGTTTGACAATAGTACCTATAAAAACATGCAAACGTTACCATTTAAAGCCCTAATTGATGATTTTCCTAGTTAGATTTTGTCTTGAATTTAGTACAGAATAAAATTACCTTAAGCTTTTGAAAACTGTTTTTAAGAATAATTCTGACTCAAATTTAAGGGTCTCAAATTCAACCTCGAACTAGAATCTTGCCCTTTACCTTTGTGTCACCATTTGTCTCCACAGATATTTGTATACTTTGAATTTTGTTGATGGAATCAGTACAAAAATTTGAGTTGAATATTTGTATGCGGTAATGCTACCTACTCACCAAAAAGGTCCCTTGTAACCTAACTTGTTTTTGGCCTCTTGGGTAAAAAATCGTTTTTTTTCTTACATTTGACACATTTAAGGTTCAATATAAAAATTAGAAAAAATATTTCCTACCTACCTACCCACTGAAAATTCTCTGGGTAGGGTTACCCCAAACAAACATTTATCTAAGGATTACCTAAACATGACTTTTTTCTGGCCTAATGTAATATAAAACGTCTAACAAATGATTAATATATGTTAATAAATAAGTGATTTGATATTGGCCCAGTTATTTGTCAGAGGGCAGTCATATTGGCCCAAGGCCGAGGGCCAAATACGACTGTCCCGAGGACAAATAACAGGGCCTATATCAAATCACTTATTTATTGACAATTTTATTAAATAACTTTATTATCTGAATCAGTTTCATTTTAAATGTTTTCAAACCACATGAATAGCAAATTACTTATACAAGATGGCCACCATTTCAGCTAAAATCTATATCACTTTTTGACCCTGCTCTAGCAGCCAATCAAATTGCTTAAAATGCAGGCCAGTATCTATATCACTTTTCGGCCCCGGGCCGGAAAGTGATATAGATATTGGCCCGCTTATTGGAAATGCCAATGCATTATAACGCCAGGCAGTAAACAAGTTACAAGGCAGATAATAAATAGTTATTTAATAACATGTAGTTACTATAAACCTACTGTAGATTCTCTCTCTGTTGGTGTGTTAACTTTCCACCTTTACTACCAGCTTCATAATGTATTATCTGTATAGCTCTATCAATGGACTCCAGAACCTCAGATTCATTGGCCTGAAATAACAATAGGTAATTTTGGAATTCTTTGAAAGTTTGATGTACTAATCTTCCCCGGACCTCTTACAGGTTCGAACCTCTATCAACCTCATTCAAAGATGGCTACACCCCTGCCAGTAAAACTATTTCTGTAATTTGACTTTTTATCATTCTATCTACCGGTAACTGTTTTTAAAGGCCCACTTAAGAGTACATGAATTTATTTTAACCCAAAAGAACCACCAAAGAACAAAGATATAATTTGAAGGATTATCAAAGAATATGTTATTCATGGAGTATGATAATTCTTTTTTTCATATTCTATAAAAGGGTGAGAAGCATTATCTAATGGCTTTTTTCACAGGTAGGGGAAGGGGCCTAAATTTCCTTAAATTTTTTGGAGAGGAAATAATGCACAATTTTTGCAAAAGGGGAAGAAACAATTAACTTTATGTAAATTGAATTTTAGGGGAAAACTGCATGATTTAAAGAATTTTCATGAGGGGAAGACTCCTTATAACAGCCCCTGCTGAAGAAGGAAAAATGTAAAAAATTATCAGTATTTAGCTAAATTGTATGTATACTTCATAATTCATTATAATAACTAACAACTAAACTTATCAAGAAATTTACTATGTATAATTAGTGTTTCCTGCAGAGTTTAGGTGAGGCATGTCGTTTTTATGCTAAAAGGGCACTTTCAGAGCGCGGTTCGAACCATGCTGGGCAAGTTGCCAAATTATTCCTTTAGTTAGTGATGTTCCTTGTCACTGCATAGTATAATTTGCTATCACAGCAATCTGTGTAAGATTATGTCTGAATTGATTGTGCTGCTAATTAATGAATATTGCTTAAAATGACTCATCAGGCCAACAAAAGGGGCATATTTATGACAATTGGCCCTGTATACAATTTATAAAGGCAGCATGGCGATTTGTCTTTGAGGCATGGCGCAGCACCGTCCTAAAAAGGCCTGGAGGAAACACTAATAATAATTAATATAAAAGCTATATACTGATATAATGTATGCTAATTACCTCCTACATATACATGTAGTTATTGTGAAGCATAAATTACATGTGTTTAACGGTATCACGAACATGTAAATTATGCAAGACCATACATGTATACTTGTTGTAAACTTGTATGCATAATGTATGACATTAATAACTCAGATTCATGTACATGCACGATACAAATTACAATTAATGAACTATTAGGCCACAAGTTTCCAAACATTAATAATTAATAATAACAGCAGTAATAGGTTGTTTTATTTTTCATGAGGCATTTTTGTGTAATTGTAATTAATAGAAAGTGTACACATGGGCTCACTATATTCATATATACCATAAAGGGCAATTCATTCATGATTTTGCTTTCTTATATATATGTATTGCCAAGTCAGAAGTGTCTCGATATTCATTTGTAGAGACTATAATTATGGTGTATAGTATTTGTATAAATAAATTGCCATTGGTTATATAAATTAATATTAACAGCCTGATTAACTCAGTTGGTAGAGTATTTGACTTGCAAGCAATAGGTCACAGGTTCGAGCCCACACATCAAGAGGATACATTATTTTCCTCCTACTACATTACTTTAATTTGGTATCATGACTGTGTGACTATAGCCTTGGAATCCTAGTGGCAGTATTGGTCACTGGTGTATAGTATAAATTATTTTTAATATAAAATAATTGACTATAAAAAAAATACAATGTTATAACAGCCCAATCAGCTGGGTAGGTAGACTTCCCTATAGCTGTAATAGGAGGAGAAAGTAGTGCACCCAATGCAACCTCAAACCCACAACCTCAGGCAGTCAGATGCTCTACCGACTGAGCTAACTGGGCTGGTGAATATCCCAGCCAATTTACAATAACACCATATACCACACCCCTGTTTACACAAGTTTACAAGATGTCAAGAGTTTGAATGCTGCATCGGGTACACTATTTTCCTCCTTCTTAGGCTTCTATTACAATATATATACTAACTATAGAGCTGTCACAGAGGTGACTAATACCCCCGCCACCCCTTTGACACTAATAATGCAATAAAAAGGGGACATAACTCTGCAATGAGTGAATCGCTGGGAATGAAAATTGTGACTTGCACATAGATCTACATTTGATGGTGATAACATATTTCAAGTTTCATCGCAATCACTTAAGTTAAAAATTGTGGAAGTAGCTAGTTCTCTCCACAAACTTTCATGCAGACAGACGGACCGACCAACGACCGACAGAGTGACTCCTTAATACGTTTGCGGGGGTAATTAAATAATGAAATCTACTACGGTCCAGTACATGACAGTATAGGATTTATAGAATCATTATGCTGTCTGGCAGTAAACGGCATTATGAATTTATAAAATCTCTTAATGTGAAGAAAATAATGAAAACATGACATTAGAAACTTGAGGCAATAGATACTCTATACTTAATGCTTGCAAAACTATAATTATTGAAAACGCTAAATGAGTGGTACTACCAACGCCTACCTTATCTTTGGTGACATAATTTTTAGGAATATATCCAACTTCACCATAACCATTTTGAGCTAAATACCAGTCTTTCTGTGAACTGTCAAGAATCGTAAACTGGTCTTCAGATGAAAATGTCAGATATCCGCTTAGATCTGTCTTATAATCGTACAATGCACGAAACATATTCAACAAATTAACATTAACCAACCAGTCCAACACCAAATGTCAACCGAATAAATTCATATCCGATTTAAATGTCAATTTTACTTTCTATTCGCTTGATATTTTTTTGTCAGGTGGAGAACATGTTCTCTGTTCTGTACAGTTAACCGAGTGAGTTTTATTTCGGTCTACATAATTATTCGTTAGGGTCTTTCGTATGACCATGATCCGAGTAAATACACAGATATTTTCATATGGGACAGGGATCCTATGTATGTCTAATGTATATGATTTTCCAACCCTGTAATAGCCGAAAATGCTTTTGCCATTTGGACAGGGCCAAATATCAAAGCGCTAAAAGCACTGTTCAAGCCTGGAAATAATCAAAGGTCTTTGAACTAATTTGTCTAACATAACCAAGGGAGTCTACATTATATGTAATAATAGATAAGCTGTGAGTTCATCTGCATGAAGACCCGCCTCTGTGGTCGAGTAGTTAAGGTCGCAAACTTCAAATCATTGTAACCTCTCACTGACAGAGGGTTGTGTGTTCGAGCCCCGCTACCAACCAAGTCTCTTTATGTGAGAAAGTAGGCAGTTGCTTGCGGAGGATGGGAGTACTGGTTCTTCCCAGGAACTATAGTTAGGTGAACTGTCCGCCTCATATGACTGTTGAAAAGGGGCATAAAACTCGATATAAAAAACCCCAAATCATCTGCATGAGGCAAAAGAGCTCATACACATTCAGATGTGAAATAAACTCAGAAAACTGTGTTACGGTGTATGGCTTCACAATCATCAAAAGTCAGATCTCTATATCTGAGTGCATTACTACATAAATAATTGGCACATCTTTTATAATCATGAATAGGAAGATCCGGTTGCAAAGTGGCTGTAACGTCCTGGGCAGGTTGATACAATTACAAATTGTTATTATTTATTGCATACATGCATGCCGATCACTGTATACACAGAAGTAAAAAAGACTGCATGTGTTATTACTTCCATGTTGTATTTAAGTCCTGTCCTGCATCATGCTTCTCTGATGGTATATGATATACTAAATAAAATTTAATACTGTTTTACATAAACTTATTTATTTTACATCAATTGTAGAGGAAGTTCTTACAACTTATATTAACTACTCTCGATGGCTGCTTCCTGGATTCTGACAAGTACTCACGCCGAAAGAAGGGATTGTGAAGGTTACGGTCAAATTTCGCCACTGACAGGATTCTAACCAGCAACCTCCGGGTTAGGAGTCCGACGCTCTACCCCTACATTACAGTTCCTCCCTATTAAATACTGTTATCAATGTACTCATACATGACTTGTGTGTATAGGCCCCAGATAAATTCTACACCAAAACAGTGTTAGCTAGTCTTGACAGATATTCGTATATTCACATTGAAGAATGTATTTTAAAAAATTTGTGCTGAATTAAAATCATGCTATTCATCTGATGTGGAACTTGATTGGAGATAGGGTTACATTCATTGAACTCATTTTGTGACATGATCAGAGGGTTCATAAAAAGCAAGCCAAGTGAAAATTTCACTTAAGGCATAACAAACATGGTGGGAAAGTTGTCAATGCCTTGCAAAGTGTCAGACCAGGTTATACAGCCAGATCAGAGGGTTCAAACAAAAAGTAAAAATGTTTTGGTGTACCAGTACGAATATCACAGCATATTTAGTCACTAGGTCACTGTAAATCTATATGTTATACTGCTTGTAATTTAGCTAATTGGTGTAAAGATCAAAACAAAGACAAAAACATTCAAGCATAAATTTGATATAAAAAATAAACTCAAAATTCTGTGTTAAACATATTTATTAACTTGTTAATACATCAAATGTCAGCAATTATACAAGTATACAGTAATGCATCACCAGAATTCAATGTCCTAATTAGTAAAAGATTATAGTTACTCTGCTTGGTTTGAAAGACGTAGGAAGAACATCTACTTACCAAACTCTATATTAGTACAATATCATTGCCTTATTTTTTTGCAGATCAACAATATATCATTTTCATGGGCCATCATTTTACGATTTTAATTCATAATGAATATTTACAATTAGTGATATGACCTCCATGACTAAAGTCATTTAGAAACACTAATGTTTTCTAATAGGTGATATTACAAACTCAAAAAGTCAAAGACATCACTTTAATATTAATAAATAAATCTATCATAAAAATTAATGGTGTCTCCTATATTAATTTTTTACTCAAACAAAATTATTGTACATGGGTTCATATCTGCAAATGTCCATATTTGTACATACTGAACAGTAAAACATGGTTATAGTGAAATTGTATAGAGTGAAGAATCAGATACAGCTATTAAAGAATTTATTTTCCACTGATACTGTGGCATATGGATATATTTAAGTAATTATTAGAGTTCCCACATATTCTCTATAGCGTATAAAACACATGTTCAACATGTTCAGCAGAAAAACAAGGAAATAATGTAAATGATGATAATGGATATTTTCACATAATTCTTACATAATAATAATAATTATATAATGTATAACAATTAAAAAGCATACACCACTAGGACAGTCAAGAGTTTAAGTGCACTTCCATACAGTCTAAGACTAAAATCATTAATTATAAACATAGTGGGCTAGTATGTAGTGGAGATAGTGTACAGTGCTGTACATTTAGGCTTAAAAAACATACATACTTACATGTATTAAATACACTAACATCTCAAGAATATACTAGCCCTGTCTGATTACAAGCGCAATAACAACAGACACAACAAAATATCAACAACACATTACCTGAAAATTGAGTGCAGAAAATGATAACTTTCATAAAAATAAATTACCAGCATGGAACCATGATAAAAACTTGCGTAAATCAAACACAGTAGAAATGACTTTTCAAAACATTTGGAAATTCTATCTATTCTATTCAATAATACATAAACAGGCTTACACCTAAAGTAATAGAGATCAGTAACAAATAATTAAGCAATGCATAACTATACTAAAAAGAAAATAATTTAAAATCGTAAACAAGATTCTTGTTTCAGAAAAATGATACGAGGGTCTTTAAATTGGTCACAAATATAAATTATTAATATGAGTATACTTTAAACAGGAATGCAGTACAAGATACTAAAATAAACAAAGATAACTTATAGACACACATGATCATCATGTATGATGAAAATTTATCGCCAATGTTTGAAGCCATCTGTCATGGGTATTTGACATACACATACAATAGGCCATCTTTAAGAAAATGTTTGTTTGCAGTAACCCTACCCAGAGAATTTTCAGTTGGTATGAAATATTTTATTTTACAATTTAATTTTATATTGAACCAAAAATACATGTAAGAATTTTTTTTTCTTAAAAAATATTTTTTGACCAAACAGGCCAAAAATTGGGTAGGGGCCTGTTTGGTAAGTTGGTAGCGTTACAGCAAACAAAATATTTTTTAAGGATGGCCATATCAAATACAATCTGAATCAACCATTATGTTTTTTTTGTTTATATCCAATTTTACGACTCTTTTCAACATCCAGAGTCATATGAGGCTGATAGTTCACCTAACCATTGTTCCTGGGAAGAACCAGTACTAGACTCTCATCCTCCGTAAGCAACTGTCTACTTTCTCACATAAAGAGACATGGTCGGTAGCAGGACTCGAACCCACGACCCTCTATCAGTGAGAGAATACAGTGATTTGAAGTCAGCGACCTTAACCACTCGACCATGGGGGCGGGTCTCAACTATTGCGATAAAATTATCAATTTGACACATAATATGCACTACAGACATCAGAAATCAGTGTTGTACAAAAAGTTCAATACAAACACATAAAATTGAAGTGCGTAATGATGGTACCAGTGATTATATTTCATTACCCAGGTACGAGATTATTGCACTAACATATTCAACAAAACACAATACATGTATATAGTTAAAAATAAAAGTGCCAAACCATCACAAAATTATGCTCTTTAAAAGTACCTGGCAAAGATTGGACACGATTAGACAACCTGGAGAACAGACAAGGTCTTCAAAATTCTTCTATTTTTAATTCAGGCTGAAAATAAAATTAAGTTTGTTTGGAGTGCACCAACCCAGAATTTTAGCACTGTGTAGGTAGGTAGCGATTTTTTAAAAAATATATATATAATATTAATACTCAAAAAATGCCCCAAAACATTTGTATGCTAGGATTTTCATGAGTCGGTCAGAGCGTTCCAAATAAACTTATTTTTGTTTTCAGCCTCATTTACCAAGTTTGATGAATTTAAACCACGAATCAATAATTTTCAAGGATTTCAAAGTTTACCAATGTATTAATTTTAACAGTTAACTGGATTTTCATGCATATGGCTCTGCGTATTTGACATGTTAATAAATTGGCACTTTCAATTCACATCATGGCTAAAGCACAAATAGTTCACAACTTCACACACTTATACCGAACCCCTTTTGCTGGCAACATTCTATATCAATAACAAATCAGATCATAGAAAATAACGAAAATGCTTTAGGTCAGTCAAATTTGAAGCCTTTAGATTTTAAATCCTTTTTAGCATCTTCTATGTCCTGCAAGAAAAAAGAAGAAATGATGTCAAATAGAAGTTAGATGACCTCAACTATATGATCTAAATTAAAAATGTACCTTGATAGCAAATATGCATTTAACCAATCAGAGAAATGAATCATCACACAATATAGGAAAGTAAGAAGTTGAACCCAAAGTTAAGAAATCATTATATGAATTAATTTTGATATTACAGTTCAAGTGAAATTTTTGCTAATTTTGATCACCCTTACATCCTAGAAAAACAGAATCGATAGTGTCTAATAGGGAAATGTGACAGTCATAGTAAACTAACAATGTATGATTGGAGTAGACAAAAGGCAAGAAAAAGTCTTACAATATTACGTGTCACATTATGTATATAATTATAGTCCATCATTTTTAAAACAATTGTCACAAAATCTCAGAACTGTTTAACACAAAGTTTAGAAGGTTTAGAAAGCAGGCTAACACATTTAATGTCTTAGATTAATGAGGTAATTCATTGATACATAACTTATGACCTGCAAGTTCTAATATTTTGTTACAGGAAATGAACATACAGGCTATTCCTCTGTGTAAAATATAGATATTTCTAACATACCTGATTTAATTCTCCCGCTGCTTTTACACAATCAGTTAATGTTGCTGTTCTATAACATATCACAGTTACTGAATAAATCTGAAAAAAAAAACATCATTGAAAAAAATATTTGTTCAGATTTCGATGAAGACTGCATTTAACAACACATTTCAGGAAATACCTAAAACGATATATCATTACAAAAAAAAATACATTTCTGTATGACAGGATATGAAATCAGGCATAAAAGAAATTGTTTGTTTTGATCTGGTTACCTGACATACCCTATTTTTTCCTGATGACCCTAATCAAGGCAAGTCTTCGAATAAGTGCGTAGCCCCCTGCCTGAAATGATTTTTTTCTTCTTCAAGTCTTTTGGGGGACAACCTAGTTTTAGAGAGCTTCCTTCATAAAGTATACAGTTGGGCAATCAGTCACAAAAAATTAATTCAAAGACTGCAAGGCCCTAAGAACAGTACATCCATGTTCGCACTATCCACACGGTTTTCAAGAGCCAAAATTAAAATAAGGAAATATTAAAAATTCCCGACCAACCTTTTTAATGTGCAAGTAACCAGACACAAACATTTTTTGACCTTAGTGTTTTTATAGATTTTTTCATTCAACCTTACCGTCATCTTCAATAACATACTAACACTTTACTGCCCCATTGTGGATAAGGTAAAAAATAACCTAAATAAAGTGTAAATCAGAGGAATCTGATACTTACCGCAAAACCCATTATCACAAATACAGGAAGCTGAAAAAGAAAGTCAATGCTATTAACTTCAAAGGTCGATCAACATATTCTTACACGTATACAGATTATTCCCTAATAAACCCATCCACCAGGCACCATGTTTTAAGGCAATGTATTTTTTTTCCTTCAACATAAACACAAAATTGTTCCTATTACATACAATATTCAATGCATCTATGATCAAAATAACCCAATAACTTCACATTGGGTTTCTGTATCTATTACACATTAAATGATGCTAAAGCCAAAAGTATGATAAACTATCAATGAACAATATCACCTTACATCAAGACTTCAAAACAACAATCAATTCTACATTTAAAGACAAATAAAAGTTAATCCACTGTTTTATATATCAAACATTCAATTGACCTAATATCTTTCACATCCTTTATCATAGAATGTTTGTAACATCTATATAATATTATAATTTATATGTTTATGACTTTAATAGGCGTAAAAAATGTTTGTTTCTGGTTCCCGACTAATCCTAATTGTTTCCTAGGTGTGACCTTAGACTTTTAATGAGGCCTGAAGAATGATACATCCACTTTTTCACTTTTTAAGCCTTTTTTGTCTTGCTTTCAAGAGCCAAACAAAAAGCCTAACCTACCTATTTTAATGAGCATGTAACGAGAAACAATCATTATTTAGGCCTAACAAATTGAAAGAAGGCTATGTTCCAGATTGGGACTTTTGGTATGTTTAAGCATATATGTGATTACATGTGTTTGAATACATACATTTGTACATGTTTTCTTCAATGATTACGGTAAGCATTGAATTATCATATAGTTTTAAACAGGGTTTTCATTTAGAACCGATTGCCAATAAAATCACAAAAAACGGTTACATTCCCCTAAGTTTGAATAAAGTATGATATTTAAGCAAGTGACCCCCAGTCAAATCTGTAATTTTCATAAGAAAATCTGTTTTACTGAATATTAATGAAAACCTTGAGTTTATCAATACTTATAAGAATGCCAAACAGTTACAAAATAAGCCTATCAGACTTTATCTGGTAAATACTGAATCGGTTTACGAATGTAAACTGCACTCTGATTGGTTGATAACGATTAAGCTGTTACAACATACGCTGCGATTGGCTACCATTGGTCTATTCGACTGCCCACTGCAGCATACGGAGGCAGTGCTTAATGCAGTGTAAAGTGTGAATTAAGATTGACTACGATAAGCTTTCCGTGTATATTAAAACCAACGGAGCATGATTGATAATCATGTGTTACTGTGTAAGTCAGCTTGTATATTGTATACAGAGACAAAACAGACAAGATTTTAGGGCGAAGTCAATTTCGCCAGACCGTTATTTAGAGGCAAAAGTCTGAAAGCTGAGGGCGATTATTTCGCCCATTTCGCCCACTCAGCCGACCCCTGGGGACAGGCTGCACAACTATTATCATATATGGATATCACCCAACCATCATGATCAATGTTACTGTTAAACTAGTACCCCTGTTAAGAGTCAGGCATACAAAATTACATGATTGATTATTTCTGAAAAATGCAATAAATATGATTAAATAAGTACTTACAAATAATATGACATGTTTGGTTGATTCATTTACATCTGAATCAATATATCCTAGAATGAGACCCACCCACATGGCAACAAAAGCTCCCCCACCTAGCAACCACTGGAATAACTTTGGCAACTGAAAATAGAACAATTATAAAATGGTATACAATAAAACTCAAAGTGTCTTTATAGAAAATACGTTCATTGTTACAGATACACAAAAAACATTGAACTGGTCTAATTCAATTCATGAACTTTTTTACCAAAAAAAAATAGAAATCAACTGACAAATAAATCATCATCAAAAGTCTATCAATAGATGTGATTGTGACTTTTGAAGGCAGGGCCGGCAAAATCTGATTTTGACTTTAATACTTGTCCGTTGTGCCATAAGCATTTAATAAATCAACTTATCGATGATATTTACATGTATTTAGTAAATTCTGGAAATTTTCACTTGTCCGTACAGGCTGCGGGACAACCTGGTTAATACGTACGGACAATTGATTTTGCTGCCCCTGTGAAGTATCTCAGACAGACACCTTACTAACTTACCTTCATGTTAGGCATATTAATAAAACAGGTATGATGATCAATCAAAAACTCAGTAGATACTCTACACAAGATGTCTAAGTAAACAACAGATTGAGTAACGTGAAAAAATTAAACATAGAGTAACTTCTGATATCAAAACACAAATTGTAAGGCTGGCCATGGCATATAGTCGAGATTTCCAGTAAATTCCAGGATGTTTGGAATCAAGAAGTATCATTACACCTGGTTTCCACAACCATTCCTTGAAAATATAGTGTCAGTAGATTTATAGACCTTTTTTGTTTCATTGTGCGAATGTATAAAATTTCATACCTGACAAAATTCTGAAGAATCTCAACTTACTTAATGATTGGAAGTTATAAAAACAATTTTTTGGTGTGCTAACATCATTCAGTCTTCACGCTTAAACTAGTGAACTTTCTCAAAATTGTGTATTCGGGCTAGTAGAAAATGTCTTATTTTCAATAGTCCACTAATAGTTCGGGCTAGTGCTTTAAAAAAAATTAGTTCGAACACTGATCATTCACAGCAAAGAACCCAAAATGATGATAATATAAGCAAGGAAAGAATGGGTAAAGACCAAAAAAGGTCCATGGTCAGCAGAAAATACATTCAGACTGGTGGAAACCAGGATCTTTTTTTAAGGCCTAAAAGAATTGTATTTATTTACCAATCTCATGTTGAAACTGAAGTATTCCATTTCATCCCCTGTATTACAACAAGCCATTTTTTAAATTAACTTAAAACACACTTCTAATATTATTAAGTATAAGTAAATCCAAAAAGTTCACAAAGGGAGACTGAAATCCCTATTTTCATAAACTTGTCTGCTGAACAGTCCCATGTGTAACAAACAACAAATCCTAAGTCAGGCATATGTGTAAAACTATCCTCCTAAACAGAAACAGTTTTTACGCCAATGTCAAATAACAGTTTCTTAAAGACAAACAAAACTCTATTGCCCTGTATTAGAGTACAGTCCAGAAAAGTTATGATCACTTATTAATATTAGGGTGACCGACAAAAAAACAACAACACTTGTTGACAACAAAATGCAAACATAAAATGAAATGTACGCAGAAAATTCTAGAAAAATGGTCATAGTGAAAAATTAATGTCAATCAATAGGGTGAGAATTAAAAACAAGGAACATTAGCAACTTCATGTCAAACTATGAAGACACAAAAATGGACGATGCAATATTGATTTGACAATTAGCATGAAACTTAGCAACCAATGTAAATAGCAACTGTGCATGTACAAAATGTAGCATACAAACTGACTTCTAAATAAAGGAACAACTATAAAATTTATGAAGAATAATTTGTCTGAAAGCCAGATAGTTCATTCAACAAACACAGACTAGGACATTCCCTAAAAGCCAAGAACTGAATGATCATAAACAAGTATCATTATTTTCAATTTAGTTTACAAAATGTTCTAAACCTTGATGGATACAGACAAACGTTGCTTTTATCATCTTTTTTGTCAAAATGTTTTCAAGAATTTTTATGGATCAAATATAACCCTTGGCTTAAATAATTTGCGGAGTCAGCAAAATTTCTACTATATGTTATAATAAATTTGACCCTATAATACAAATTCTCAAGAGTCAGAATCCTTACTTTACTAATTTCAAGGGTCAAATGAAAGCCCTGAATATAGGAAAAAACATATACTTTCAGACAGCAGAATGAGACCGAAATTTGGCCCCAAAATCAGTCCAAAAATAACACTGATAGTTAAAGTGGTAAATGGTAAAATCAGACTGCTTCTTTTCACCACTGAACCCCACACTTACTCTCCAACTTGATGACATTTCTTTCATGCAACAAACTCAGTGCATCTTTGATTATCAGGGAGAAAATCAAATACTGACAGCTAGGACATACTAAACAAAGCATTCTGACAACAGAACCTATATAAATGTTGTAGTAATTATAACTAAAATAGAACAAATATACATATACTTCCAAGCTTGATCTGTTAACTGAAACTGGGAACCAATTATGAAAAACTGCACATTGGTTCCCTGTTTAAGGGGATGAATCAAGCGTAAGCAGGTTGACAGTGGGACTGTGTGAGTATAATTCTTTCCGGTCACAGAATGATAACTGTCCTTTCGCTTACTTAAGGGAGATTCAGCATTTCTGACATGAGAAATAGAGATATTATGCATTCTGTTGATTTTTCTATTATTCTGTACCCGGGGGGAGTTCTGACAACCATAAACATGTCTACCTCTTTGAAAACCTTCCCCTTTTTGGAACCAGAGGCTTCTTCCCAACTAGACACATATCACAAATGGGATAAATGGGATTTTTAGCCCAGAGTTGAGTTTGGTTTGATCAACGAAACGCCTTGGTGCAACATAGGATTCAGTCAATCGGTGCCGTTTGGTCAAGTTTGCCGGTCACAAAATCCTAATACATGTCAAACAATGACGATATGTCGCTATAATTACATGGGAACCAGTCTTTTTCCACCTTTTAATACGCCGTCATAAACAGCAACGATCAGAAAAAACATGATTTTATTTTCAAGATTTCGGCTGCACAAAAATCAGCTGTTTGGCGGATATATTCTTCAACGCGTAGAACACGACAAGTTTACTATGCGACAATATATAGCATACACTTATACGGCACATTTTACTAATTTGCGGCACCCATTGACAGATAGGTTTTCCTTGCGATTTTTTTTTTCAAAATAAAATTTGTCTGGGCGGCACTAACAAAGAGGGGGCAGGCGGGGATGATAATCAAGCAATTAATTTATAATGGCCTTATTGAGTGTTTGTCAGACTCATCAATAATTGCCATTGCAAAACTATAGTAATGGTTACATGAAGCAGCACATACATAGATTAAAAGCAACAATTACAAGTGAACTTAAGTCTCTTTTCTTGCCAAAGTGAAAGGAGTACAGCATTTTAGTTGCACAATGATATCATATCATGAATCACATTTGACCCTTTGAACAATATTTTCGCTCCAGGTTTTAGCTGAAATGATAAGGATTACGATGAAAATAATTTCTTTGGTGTTAAAAAAGTACATCTATTTGAAACCAGTCCCTGTGTGCGTAACAAGACCGTATGGTCAAGGACTTATATACATACATGGATTCGCAACTTCCGTATTAACAGTTTAAAGTAATCAAATCCCGCGATAATAAGACGTGAATCAACGGGAATACAAGCTATTGTTTACAAAAGCGAAAATACGAAAAAATCCGTGATATCCGAATGATAATAACAGCGAAAATATCCGTGGCATTCCGAATGTTAAATCTCGGAGACGAAAGGATTATAATAGATGTCCGCCATCTTGGAATTTAGAATGTTCGACTGATGCCTTTTTCAGTGCTTATATTTAGACTTTGTGGATTATAAATGTATCTCAATATATTTAAGGAATTTGTTGCATCCTTTACCAATTTCCCGTGCCCAATTGCCAGAGTTTTATTAGTATAATCAAATTCGTAAACACCCAGTTACAGCTGTCGGACATTGCCGAGTATATAGCAATGCATTGTGGGATCGCCGAACGATATCGTTTGATCTATTTTTAGCAGTTGCGAATCCATGTATGTATATAAGTCCTTGGTATGGTGTAGGTTTTTTATGTACAGTTTGGAAAATAGACATGCTTGTATGCGTCTGCAGACAAAAGTTTAAATATGACTCTTTTTGTGGAAAATAAACGTTTTCAGGAATGGATAAAATATCCATTATGTAAATAAAGGTAAAATACACTACTATCTTTAGTTTTGGACAAACTGTGTTTTAATTTGAAGAAAATCGCTTGGCATGTATAATGCAATTTTTATGCATTGACAAGAGTTTGATGATACAGATGGCGGGTTTCCCCGGGTCAAAACATGTCATAGCCACGATTTGAATGCGATCACGTAATGTTATCGAGAACAGGTGACGCTCGACTATAGGTCACGCGAGGAAAGGGATTTTCACTGGACCGAATGTCCAGTGCTTAAAAACATTTTTCATGAAGACTATACCAGTGGTCACAGGCTTACACAAGAAAATTATGACGGTACACACTGTAAATGATTTTACTAAATGGAGTACTGTACAAATTTGAGCCGTTCTAATCTATCGAGCAACTGGTTACTCGGCAGCCAAGTAAACATACCCTGCCACCGGTCGCGAAAATACATAAAAACTCGATTGTCTTTCATCTCACTATCTTTTCGATAAAAATTCCCCTAAACCAAAAAGGAAAAAAACATGTTCTTATAGACCAAGGTACGTATTCCAATATATAGACAATATTATAAAGACAAATTAAAGTTATACCATAATTTTAATTTTGACGTGGACGATTCCACCATTGCAAATCTAATAACTACAATTTTTTTTGACGAAAATTATGATTGCTACTTTTTTGTTATGTTCGGGATTTTTTTTTGTATGTATGACTACAATATAATTGGAGGCATAACTTCCAAAAATATTCAAATTAACATTTATTTTCTCTCTTTTTCACAGTTTATTATTTTTTTCGTTTTCAAAATAATATTATTATTTACTAAACTGGGAAAAACCAACAATGTCGTAAAATTTATTGAAACACTGTACAAAGTGTATCTGTTCAATTTTACTTTAAAAATTCAATGTTTCTTGATAAATCTCTTGAAACGATCATATGAAAAAAAAATTATTTGTATATTTTACGACATACATTAGTAGTTTACACGTTGCCACCTGTCAACAATTTATTTTAGGTTTGCCACCGGCAAATTTGACGTTGTTTTCTATATCTATACTGCACACGTTTATAACTGAACTGACTTAGGCATAGACGAAACGTGTGCTAATAACACTGGTGAAAAGATGGGAGAAACTTTTATGGCAAAGTCGCTGAAAATTGCAGCTGTTGTTGCGGCCTATTGGTAAGTGGATACAAAATAATTATATCTACATAGAGGATATTAAATGAGACAGAGTGTGAATTCTGTATTGAATTCATTGAACGAGTTGTATAAAACAGTATGAAGCGAGCCTCTTCCACGAAGAGTAATTGAGTCCTTCACAATTAGTTCATTTCTTGTCTTGTGATATTGGTTAACTTCTCCAGACTTCAGATGTGTTATAATTTTCTGATTCGTCTTCAATTTCTGGCGAGCTTCATACTGTTTTATTCAACGAGTTCAATGAATTCAAAACGGATTCTACATGAATTTATATTCTTTTTATCACATGCCCTAAAATTAGTAAAAATACGATGAAAACCGGTCAACACACATGTTTGACATTGCTACTAAAGAGTGACACCTGCGTAATAAGGCATAATAAAGTCATTTATCACGTACCCGTGCCGTTTTTGCCGTGCTGTAAAAGCGATATGGCACGGCCGTGCATATAATATATAAATGACGTCACAAAGTAGCGTCGTGAACTTGATGATCATGAAGCATAGACATTGATTCAAAATTATAACATCACAGGAGTAATGTTGAATTTGAGTAAACAAAGATACTGTTTACTTCGATAGATATGTTCACACATTTATTATTTATGATGTTTCATAATGTTGTTTTTTTGTGCTCCTGATT
The DNA here is from genome assembly GCA_964023205.1 of Lutraria lutraria. Lineage (NCBI taxonomy): Eukaryota > Metazoa > Mollusca > Bivalvia > Venerida > Mactridae > Lutraria > Lutraria lutraria. Next base: position 34,443,037 of record OZ026833.1, read on the forward strand.
AAAAAGTCTTAAATTGCATGTGACGCTCTTATGTTATTACTTAGTAGCAGTGTCAAACAGGTGTGTTGGATTTCTCCGTATTTTCAGGATATGTTATAAAAAGAATATTAAATTTGTGTAGATTCCGTCTTGAATTCATTGAACTCGTTCAATACGACTGTATGAAGCTCGCCAGAGGCTCACTTCATACTGTTTTATTCAACTCGTTCAATAAATTCAATATGGAATCCACACTCATTTAATATCCTCTATAAATCAGTTATTGTCAGATCTCGGCAATTTCAAATGTATTAGTTTGTTGCATATTCTAAATAAGTATATTGTGTGTCATTGCATATACTTAGGCCTTTGAATTAAAACTATACACTTGCACGGATTTCATAATATGTATTAAGCATTTGTGATGCTTCATTTTTACATATCCTATTTAAGATAAACATTTGTTCTCGTGACAAAATTTACCAATTAACCCGATTTATATCCACCTTACGCCACTTTACGCTACATGACGTCACAATATTAAAATGTATAGCTCATGCATATAGCACATTAGAGTGAGCATGTACATCTGACAAGCTCCAAATCATTTATACAAAACTGTTTTGATATAAATATAAATGTGCTATATGCTATGGAAATGTTTATGGGCATGAGATTTCAACCAAGTTCGATAACCAGCCCAATCGGTCCTGACATCTCTGAGTTATGCCCCTTGACACTTTGAAAAATGAATTCTGGAAATTTAATTTTTTTTCAGGTTTATATCAATATCTATGGTATTTCTCAACAAATATCTCCTAAGCAGTGATGATCTAAAGGTATGATCATTCTTTGTTATGATATAACATTCATGTGTATTGTTACTTGTATGATGTGAATATGTGGCATCTACTTAAAACATGCATCTTTTAATTCTTTGTATGCTACATTGTATATTAGATTTATAATTACATTGACCGCCATGTGTTTTAATCTAGGACAGCATTGACAAAGGTGATGTTCATGCATACATACAAGAGTATTATTTAATATCAATGCACTACCAAACTTCACCATCTTTATTATGTTAAAATTTATTTTTTCTGACTGGCTCTTATTTCCCGTCTGATAACGAGACTGTCTTGATTTTTTGTCCAGGTTTACTATTAATATTTTTTTGTTTTGATTTGATATGTTATATATATATATACTAGAAACAGAGAAATTTAGTTAAGGAAGCTAAAGTCTGATTATGTAATTACAGTTTAACCTCTACAATGAATTCTGTAGAACTTCAGTATTACTTTATAATAAATTTAATAATTCCAAAACAGCAGAATAAGAAGAACTTGTTCAATAAAAGATTTTTTACCATGACTGAGTGACTGTGTTCTTGTCTTTCGACTAGGGCAGGGGCGAGTATCCGAGTACTTGGGTAATCACAAATCAAATAGAAAAATCAAGTACAAATAATAGTCATTAATGAGATTCATGCATCGTGATCTTCTTTGTGTATTCTTTTTTCTTAAAAATCTCATATTGTCTCATCAGGGTCTACTCTGTTTGCTAAGTGGTCTAAAAGAATCTTTAAAATGGGTTACGGGCTTCTAATGCTGGTACATTGTAAATCTATTAATTGAAAGGTAGTAATAAATTCAAGCCATAGAACCAGTTCTTATTGATTTATTTCATTATTGCTCAAAGAAAATTGCATTTTGTAAATTTAGCCTCCAAAATTGCAATGTTAAGTCATAGCTGGTAAATTACTTGAATAAAATAACAAAAGATTCATGATTTAAGCTAAACTTTTGGTGTGGAGCACTTCATGTAGACTCAATGAAGCTGTAACTTTTGTTTCTTCCTTCCAGTTAGATGCACCACTGTTTGTTACCTGGTACCAGTGTTTTGTTACCGTACTTCTATGCTTCTTGTTAAGTTTCCTGTCTAGATATATACCTAACTATATCAACTTTCCAGAGATGTCTATTGATCCAAAACTTTGCCGAGCTGTAAGTATAAACTATATTCTTTAGTTAGTCCATTCTTTGATTTTGTGACTAAAATTTTTTGTTAATATAGTTCATACTTAGGCCAGAAAAAATCTTCTTGTCTATAGTTTCTTTATGAAGACTGTTTTTGGTGACACTGAAGTTTCTAATCCTAAGCATAATGTTTGTTTGTTTATCTGAGTTTTACGCCCCTTTTCAACAGTCAGAGTCATATGCGGCCGAAAGTTCACCTAACCATCGTTCCTGGGAAGATCCCCATCCTCCGTAAGCAACTGTGTACTACCATATAGGTGAGTCCCAAAGTATTAACCTTTTTTTTTAAGTTTAAGGAAGATGGTGCGCCCCCAAAGAAGGGGAGATTATATATCGCTTTGAGGGGAAAAAGTTTGAACAATAACATGACAAACCATGCTCATCCTACTTATATATTCATAATCTTGATGGCTATAGAGATCTATCCTATTGGTCAATTTAATAACCTTTTCTACCAGAAAATTAATGTTTTAAAGAAAATGAAATTCTACCGAAGGGGAATTTTTTATGAATGTTGGAAGAAACATACTTTTCAGCCAGGGTAATAGGGCCTCGTTTCAGCCCCAAACCGTGAACAAAAACACTGCAAACTATTTGCGGATGAATTGTACCTCATATTACTGCAGAGGTTATGATTCATTTTTGGACCTACCTAATTTGTTTGGGCACGTAAACCTACAATGGCTTCTTCCATGTAAATACCTTCTCCCTGTAATTGCCAAACCAAGGCACTGATTCATTATTCATTTGTTTAGTATGGTAGTACAACTACAACGTATATTTTTTTGTTGAAAAAAAGAACATCGTGTAAAGTAACTACAAAGTTAAACCTATCTGCAACATCTGTCATGATTTAAAGCAAAATGTCTTAAAGTAGATGTATGGTGTAACGCATGTCGTGAAAGAATATTCTATAAGTGTATACATTGTACCTAACTGAAATGACATACCAGTGAAATCAGAATTGCGCTTGAAAGGATGGAACTCTTTTCTATCTATTTATTGATATTTATGACATTAAACCAGGAATGCAAGGCGTGTGACTTATGGCCCAGCGGTCCTCTGTATTCCACAGTAGGGGGTAATAAAACAGATAGGGTCATTGGTAGACTACTTTCTGTTTACATAATCAATTACTATTATGCTTACAAAAACATCAGAAAATTAGTCATAAACTAATTATCATTAAAAATCAATTGAAATTGACCCCATTTTTTACTAGGTGTCAAGGACACAGCCACTAAGCTAATATGGCCAGACAGGATTAGACCGATAAGGGGCAATAAAACAATTAAGAGATTAAACCTACTGTGGCTTTTATTCGGGGGGGGGGGGGGGGGGTACATTTATTCAACGCTCAATTGACAATGTCTTTAAATACATTCTGGTTCGTGTTAGTGAAAATAATTTTAACAACTTTTTTGCCACGACTGGTATAATGAAAAAATGTATTTATAGAATTCCAATAGTCACCTCCATAAAACTTCCACTCTATACAGTGGTCACCTCTGTACAGTGGTTATCTCAATACAACATCCTCTTCTATACAATAATCATCTTCAAACAACCTCTGTACATGGCTTCCTCCATGTAAATACCTTCTCCCTGCAATTGCCAATTTGGGCTGCTCAATGCTTCTGAGAGGTTTAACAGATTTTTTTTTTTTCAGACACTGCCGCTGTCCATTGTTTTTGTATGTATGATAACATTCAACAATTTATGTTTGAAAAATGTTGGTGTGGCATTTTATAATGTTGGACGATCATTAACTACTGTATTCAATGTTGTAAGTATTTTATTTTCAATATATTATATAATTTTGCACGTCATTCTTTTTTTCTGTGCTGAGCTGTGTAAATATCTATGAATGTTTTCGCTAAAACGACCAACCCAGAAAAATGACCGCAACCCCTAAATATTTTGTGCCCCTGCCATTCGAAATGGCGGTTGGTTATAACTCGTTACCCCTGCCCGTCCGTTTCAATTTTGGTGTCTGTTGATTTATATTTTGGTTTCCTAGCAATAATTCAAGAAATATTTCATGGATTGGTTTCATATTTTACATGAACTATGTGTATAGCGTCTACCATTGTGTTAAGTAGGAAAAATCTGTTTTTAAGTGTGCTTTTAGTTAAGTTGGGGCAAACGTAAATTTTTAATTTAGGAAATTATCACATGTCTGAAAATTAGTCATTTCCTGTTACCTTCTAAATTTTAAATCTGTGTAATTATGAAGACTTGGTTTTAAAGGTTGCATCTTTCACAAACATGCCTTCTACATGCTTAAAATCTGGACTTGGCTTTCAGACTTGTAGATTTGAAATGGGACTGAAAATATCTAGGTCATTTTATTCTTAAAATTATTCTTTGTTCCCTCGGTCTATACCAAAAGTTTGCTTATTTTAATATTCATTATTTTGTACATGTGATAAAAAAAATTCCGCTTTTACCGAAAGTACACATTACATGGACATTTTACGTGGAAATCCATGGAACTTTTCACCTGGGTGTTAACTTCCCTGATGATGAAGTGTGGATGAATTATCGTTATAACTTCTGTAAACTCATGATTTGTTGTCTGTTTTTCAGATGTTCACATATTTTATGCTACAACAAACTACCTCAATGTATGCTTTAGGCTGCTGTGGTGTTATCGTTAGTGGTTTCTTCCTGGGCGTAAATCAAGAAGGTAGTTCAGGTAAGTTTTGTGAAACCTGTTCAGTATGAGCATTACTATGAACTGTCATGCAAAGATTTTGTAGAATTTCACTCCATTCTGTCATGTAATACTCATTCATGTAACCCCTATGGCACTTGTAGACTTACATCGCATATAAGAACATCAAGGAAGCTCACTATAGAATATATTCCTGCACTACTAATACACACCATCGTAATGCCAAAATATTTGACATAAGATCCTAAAATTTCCTTCCAATGTTACAGGTTCTTTTTCCTGTTCTTCATTTCAGGTGAACTGTCAGTGATTGGTGTTATGTTTGGAGTATGTGCAAGTGTCTGTGTTGCCCTAAATGCTATCTATACAAAGAAAGTATTACCTATGGTGGACAACAACATCTGGCGCCTAGCTCTTTACAACAATGTGAACGCTACTTTGTTATTCATTCCACTGATGTTTATTTTCGGTGACGTGTTTGAAGTGTTAAATTTCCCTTTATTAACCAGTCTACATTTCTGGTTCCTCATGACAATGAGTGGAGTGTTCGGTTTCGCCATCGGAACAATAACTGGACTTCAAATTCAAGTAACATCACCCTTAACGCACAATATATCCGGCACTGCCAAGGCTGCTGCACAGACTGTGATAGCGTGCATGTATTTTGGACAGGTCAAATCTTCGTTATGGTGGCTTAGCAATCTCACAGTACTCAGCGGGTCGGCAGCGTATACGGAGGTGAAACGTCGTGAGCTGAAGAAGCAACACACTATCGCCCCACAGTCAACAACGAAATCAGATCAAGTGTAGAAATAATTTTTCTTATTTTTGTTATTCATATTATTCAAGTATTATAGATAAAACAATCATTGTACATTATCTATGGTTTTCAATGGGCATTCAATTTTGAAATCCTTCAAAACATGAAATCGAAAGTTTTTCACACAGTTTAGTCAATCCATGAAATGCCAACTGATTATAAATCTTCGATAAGGTTCTTTTAATACACAAATTGATTTGTATAGAGTCCTGTCTAACTTCAAAAGTACAAGAAAGGATTAATTTATAAAACTGTGCCTATGATATAGTAGTGTTTATAATGTTAATGGAATTTGTTGGTGATTTAATGGTTTACAAAAGATATTGGCATTAATCATTAGAATTTTAATGGTTATATATCTATAGTAGATTTTTTAATGGTTAACAAAAGATGTTGACATTATTCATTAGAATTTTGATGGTTACCTAAATTAGAATTTTAATGGCAAATACAAAATAAAGTTGAATGTATAGTAATACAAATGTAGGCATGTTAATGTTGATGATCGACTTTTTAATTATAATAATAAGGTGTTATTGTAAATATGGGAAAATTGAAGCGATAGTAATCGATACTTATTCCAGTGTTGGTATGAATATACATTTATAGAAATTAATTATTTTCTAAATTTATCAAGTATATTTTGTTCTATCTGAATTCATTATCTTAGATATGATGACCAATAGAAATTTATAGAGCTTTATGGAATTAAAATAAACATACATACTGTTAAACCTGTGCTGATGGCCACCTATGAAACAAGACTACGGTACCCTGTGAATAAAGGCCATTTTAAAAAAAACATTGGTTATATAGTTCTAACAAAATAGTCTCTGAATAAATGAGCACCTGTTAATAATAAATAAAGGGCTATATTTTGTTGCTCCGAAGGGTGGTCTTTGTTCACAGGTTCGATTGTATCATTCCCTATGAATAGAAAAAATATTTACATAATTTATTTACTAATTCAGCAATCTTCTGGAAGATAAACGTGACCCAGAAGCTGCGATAGCTAAACCTCAAGATCCGCAATCATCCCAAGAGACAGGAATGCAATAATAAGGTTGTTTTTGTTACATCTTAGTGGATTAAAAATGATGGTTCAGTACTAACTAACTTTTAATTATAAAAACAAAAGTAACTAACCATATTAGATATATGTAAAACATGGTTTGTTATATGCTGTTGAATAACCAACAATGTAACCACAGTTTAATTATTAATCATAACTTGCTGGTATAATTAATTTGAAAGAAAAATCTACATTTCTTATATTTTTAGAAAATTGTCTAAATATGAACAGGTTGAAAGACGTATCAGTTATATTGAAATGTTGCTGTTTTATAATAATTATAAATTGATTTATTTAGGTACTTATTTCTCTCAAGGCAACAGGGACATAAATTCCTTTGATTGATAAACACCTGCAGTCAGGTAGTACTAATGGGACTATATTGGATATTTATTTGGTACTTCTATTATTGTGGGATATTTTGCTTTCTAATCCACATACTCTATGTGTTCATGAATGTATTTGTTATTATGTGTACATCATCTTGATTTCGGATCATTTCTAAATGGTTTATTCATCTTGTGTAGATTCAGATTGTTCCTCATTGTCAACAACATGATCTGCTCCTGCACTTTGTAACATCTTTTTCCTCCCAAAAGTATTAAAAGTCTATTTTGATAACTTGTGGATTTCCATAGCTTTGTCATGTAAGTACATGATATGAATGAAATAAAAGGATTCTGACTTTGGAAATATTTCATACTTGTAAATGTTTTGTTAAATCATACATGAGACAATTCCAAAGTTCACATGCTCATGTCAGGTGATGATAATCTACAATTAAAATACACACAGTAAAACCTGTGATAGCTGTCACTGCCGATTAAAGGCCACCCTGTGAATAAAGGTCATTCTTTAAAAGAATGTCATTATTTATTCTGAACAAAATTACTTTTGAATAGAGGTCAACTGTCAATATGGGCCACATTTTGTCTTTCTCATTAGGTGACCTTTGTTCACAGGTTTGACTGTAATACAAACAACTAATGAGTGTTACACCTTGATAAACTTTTGTTGCAACAAATATATAACCGATGCTTTTGTAATTGTTTTTGGTGCAAATTTAACATACTTCATTATTTTTGGTACTGAACTTCATTAAATGGATTTGAAAATAATGTGTATATAACCTCAACCGTAATATAATCTTCGTCTCTTGTAAAAAAATTGAATATGACCGCATGTGTATATATATAAAATGCCATGGAAAAGTTAATAAATGTTGTACCACTTTTATTTTGAAACCAACATAAAAAGATATTAAATAAACATTCTATTTCAAATATCAAAGTACAGAATATGAAAGTTCAACACAGCACATTTAAAAAAAAAACACATAGGATATTCGTCAAAATCTCTTTTCAATTTCTTACATGAGGCATGATATGTTCAATGGTTGTTTGAATATAAATGACATACGAAGTTTCTTTCAATTTATCTATTAAAAAGTTGAAAGGAAATACAAAATGTTCATAGAAAAATAGTTTTGCAAATTAAATATTTTAAGCCTTCTTGTACAGACCCTGTGGTATTTTAAAAAGTGAATTAATGTTCAACATTTTAAGTACCCAGGATATAGAATACTTCTTCTTGAATTCAATTTGTCCTTGCTCTATTAATGCTTTCTTCATATTCTTTTCACTTAATAATGTCTTTTCACATAGCTTGCTTAATTCTATTGCTTCGTGTGTATGTTTCTGGCTTGTAGCTAATTAATTCCCTTTAGTTTGTATTAATATATTGATTTTTACATGGTTTTACATGAGTGAGATGAAAAAGTCAATACTTGACAATATAATATTTTTTTACAGTATTCATTAGATTATCCAGTAGTCAAAAAATGTATGAATTTTATTGCAATATGATTATGCGCTATTAATTATATGACCTGTCAGCATGGTCTATTGTGAATCTATTATGAACATGACTATCACTTATTTTATTTGATACTTAATGGATAACACATCTAATGTAAATTGAATTTATTCTGTTGTAAAATTTCATGACATTTTATCGATTGATTATTAAATATCTTCATTGTTTTATTGTGTCATATATTTATAACACTACAAATCTTGTGACTGCTATTTAAAGTTGAGCAGTTTATAATATTAGTATAAAAAGATTTATTTTTGAACATATTAAGGTAAATATTTCATTGTAAATTGAACAGTCATTCGTAATACATCTTCAACTAATATTACAATATTCCTGAAAGCTAAGTTTTTGTACCCAGTTGTATCTCCTAAGATAGCCAGTTTATTCATTGAGTACACAATCACAAAAACTTAAGTCAACTTTTTCATTCTTTTTTTGTCATTTTGTTATTCATTATATATCACCATATACATGATCTTAGAACATGTTCTCATTAGTTTTTATGCTTCTTTTACACATTATATTTATTGTTTGATATAAATGAATACATTCCTTATTATTGTTAATGCATAGTTCCCACATCTACATTACTTACTTCCCTTGTTTTGGATTGGCGGCCATCATGAAAGGCAAATTTGACAAGCATTGGTAGAAATATTTTTGTTTGGAATATTCTAAATATAGGATATTCATAATATGACAACTACATTTTCCTAAACTTGATGTGCTTATGTTTTTTACAACTTCATGATCAAGTTATCTTTTATAAATTGAGTTGTTAGATAAGAACTTTTCTGTGATCTTTTCTATTAAGCACATGATGGCCGCCGATTAAAAAATTGGAGGTAAATAAGGTAAATGTCGGAACTATCTATTGTCATGCTTTGAAACCCATTTTGCTTTTTTTCTGTGTTCATTTTACCTAATGGTTCTAATTTCCACTTTTCTCAACATTTGTTTTCAATTAGTTTTATTCAAAACCAGTGTTCATAGATATTATTGTATTATTAAGATATATGAGTTGTTGTGTAGGATTTTGGCCGCAAAGAAGTCGAACTCTGTCAAAATAATGTTCAATTGACCCCCAATTTCAGACATACGGTAGATAAATCATTATGACATGTTTTCTTATAAATTGGTAAACCGAAGCATATTTGTCAAAATTTAATGTGTCAGTATTCATATAATAGGGTTCATTGATTTTAATACTGTTGTCATTTCTCTGTAGTAATTAGTTCCCATTAGCAAAAGATGGTCAACCAGTTAGCACTAGCAGTTAGCATCAAAAGATTGAGATGTTTAATGGAAATTTTCAAAATGGCATTCACTATAATGTACTTGCATGTCATCACAATGAGTGTCATCATTGAAGACATTTAACAACTCCTATATAAGTGAACCCCCCCCCCCCCTCAAAGCCACGTGCGGTCTAATTATTTAACAATCTCTAATTGTTTTATTCAGATATTAAACTCTCTGTATAACATAAACAATGAACTGTTAATACAAGCTGTATTTCATCTCCCACTAATATTGTGACTTTATTTACATGTTGGTGTATGCCTTTATTTTACATCTGGCGAATAACTGAATAACTAGTAATGTACCAAATGTTCTTATTATATTGCCATGTGTAACAGGTTTCCATCCCGTAAAATCTTATTAATTCAAGGTATACAATAGAAATACAAGGTTGTCTGTTAATTATGGTAATGTCTCAAACTAAACATTGGTGTTAATTTGTTTAGAAATGTGCTTTATTATTATTTATTATAATGTGTATATAAATGTAAACAAAATATACATGTATATAGCTTGGAACATATTTTGAGTCAATGTTACTCAGTGGGGAAGTATTGTTGTTTTTTCTCTAAACTGTTTTTCACTTTGTTTTTCTAGTGTACATGTATGCATATTTTTGCAGTTTGTTAATTTCTGAAATTAATCAAGGCAAGAATCATAGGTCCTATTAGAGACAAATTAGTTACATTGGAAAGCAGCCAGTTTTCATATCAGTTTGTAAGGCAGACAATTCTATTTATACCTTTTCAACCCTTCATTTAGCTTTTTTTATTTTCTTTTTTTTTACAGTGCTACCCTGATATCAAACCACCTTTTAGACCTAGTTTTTTTTCAAATGAGATGTTTACATTGTCAAGTATGTTATACTTAGAAAGAAAATGTGTGAATTGGTTGAAAGATAAGAGGTCATAATAATGTGTTGGCCTTCATATTAATGTGGTTACATAAGGAAGGTTTTCCTGAATCATAATTGGATTAGAGTGGGGGACAGTTATTAAACAATTTCTATATTACGGCCTTGGTGACAGTTACCGGTACATTCAGTCAATGAAGAGACCTGATTAACTAATTTATCTTGACTGGAAAATCTTTTATAAAAGACAACAGCAGATAACTTGATATTAAATATGTACACATTTTGTTTATATTTTATTGCAGAATAACATTTTTTGTTTGAGTTAATGGACCTCATTGTAATCTTTTGTTATATTTTCTTTAAATCATGGAATGGTAAGGCTTTTAAATTATCCCTGCTATAAGTTTATATCAAGATTCCTGCATTTTGTGAATTTCAATTCTGGACTTTGACCTTGTGTGTTTGTGTTACTGCTGTGTTGCATTATACATGTATATGATAATTCTAGTTATACTCTGTGCCATTATGTAATTTAAAGATTTTTCAAGTTGTGTTGTACTTAAGTACTTCAAATAAGACCCACTGTTTATTTATTTACCATTTATACTACGCTTATTGTCACTTTATCTATGTATGAAATTTCATAATCAAATGGTGTACAAGATCTAGTTATAACAAGTTAAATATATAGACTTACTTGTACCAAATGAATGTCTTAAGTGTTAGCAATCTATTTTATCTTTCTAGTAGTGAGATGATGAGTTAAATGCATATGTAACTCACAGCCTAGTTTGCTTCATAGAATAAGAGGAGGGTTGTTTTGTGATTCTAACCACTAAACTCCACATCGAGAGATAGTTTTGTTCCTTATATACGCCGCATACAATTCTCCACACAGCACTTATAGTATAGTTAAACTTAGTTCTACAGACACTGGTGCACAGCAAACACTTATGGATTACGGACCCTAATGCAAGCATTCCATGTTAACCACTTGTTTATTTTCATTTAATATATAGAATGAATTGTTCATAAATCATTCGCCACATGACAAGCTTTTTCTGAATTGTGTAATTTTGGAATTTGTTAACATGAAATTAAAAATGCTATATACTGTAGAATCATTAATTTTCGTTGGGGATTTAATTTCGTGGCTTTCGTGGTTCCACTCATCCACGAAATCAAATCCCCAATAATTTAAATGCGGAGATAAGGCATTTCTTTTCAAAAATCAAAATCCACAAATTTATGTCCCCACGAAATAGCCTTTTTAGTAAAAACCACGAAAATTGAACCCAACGAAAATTAATGATTCCGCAGTAATCATCTCTTTATGATACAGTCAAATATAACTGGCCTGGGTCCATCATATCAAAATGTTGTATGGTTAAAACTTAGTTTTTAATCACTTATGTTTGAATGTCACAATTTATAAGGATCATGTACTTCTAACTTTTGTTTCATAGTCATTTAAATTTTGTATTTAGGGTTCTTTATCCTTAAGCACACTTATATTGATACAAGAGAAGTATTAAACTTCAGGAAAACCTACTGTGTTTAAACTTCAAAGTCTACAATTCTACAATCCACTTTTTGGCCTTTAATAATTGCTTAAAATGTTGTTGGTATTTTTTTCAGTGCTATTAATTTTCATAATTGCTTTCATTGTATTGAAACATATCACTTTTTCTTAGATACTATCTTCTTACACTGTACATTGTAACTGCATGGCTATGAAGTACATAACATATTGTGATTTATGCTGAAATGAATTAAGATGTATAGATTTTTGTTTTCTATTAGATGATTTATGCTGGAATGATATTATAGATTTTGTTTCTATTTGATTTTTTGTATGCTAAACTTTCTTGTCATTTACTCGATGAAATCCTTTCTTTATATATATCTCATGATGAAGTTAAATCATTTATCTGCTTTGGTTTGAATGTGTATTTGATTTATGATATATGTATCATTTTGTTTGAAAAAAAACCCTGACTGATAAAGGGCTCTTAAATTACTGCTAAGTGTATGTCAGATAAAAATTTATGATTGAGTATGTTTACTGTCCTGGTTGAAAATACTTAATGCATTTAGTTTGTATTTATTTGTCAGCAAAAAAACTTGGGTTTTTTATGTGTCAGTCAGATTACCGGTACACTGAATAATTGTTTGTTCATTTAGTACTCATTATAATTATATGATGCAATTATTTGACATAAGTATTCATTTACGTATGATGCGGGTTTTATTCCTACCGCAGTTATTTGGAACAATCATGCAACAGTATTGCATTAAACTGTCGATATATGATTTATTGGTATTTGAATTTATTTAGGGTGTTAGCTGCAAAACACTGTATACCGGTAATAATCAACCAATTACAATAGTTTTGCTATAAGAAGTTGATAAGATATATATATAGTTGTTTATTATGTGTGCTACTGCATATTTTATCATTGTTTATGATGTGGGATTATTTATAAAGTAAAACAAAGAATGGTCAGATGAGATTATCTTTTTCTATGAATTTTGTTTGGTTTTTAATGCATTGTCAATGCCAAGGTCGTACTGCAACTTTCTAACTTTTCACAGTGGGGGAAGATGCTGCGTCAGCTGAATGTTATAGTGAGTTATTTACCATTTTGAAGAATTTTAGACTTTCGCATTGTTGGATTCGTGTCAGAGAGCTTTCTCCTCATGCCCTTGTTTTAGCAATTACAACCCCCTGTTAAAAAGTTATTCAATCATATTTTGCACTATCTCCATATTATTCAGTTGACTTTAAATGTTTTTTGGCCTTTTCTCAAAGTGGTAAAAATGGAGTTAGCTCATTATACTCAGGCGATGACTGGCATGCACCTGGGAAGGACTGCGGACCTATTTTTAAGCCACTAAAAAAGCCTTTTTTAGCTCACTAGAGCACAAAGTGCTCATGGTGAGCTATAGTGATCGTGTGATGTATAACGTAATCCAGGCAACACAGTGGAAGTAAGTGGACAGTAAGTGAATATTACGTTTTCTGAGTAACACACAGACTAAAGCTATTTCATCTCCTGTATACGTCTTAGTATTGGCGTCCGTTTTTTTGGCGATTTTAGGTCAGCATCGGAACCGCCAATTCTAGACCATGCCAATATTAAACCTCGCCAATAATAAACACCGCCAATTATTTTGTCAATAAAATGAAACTCTTGCTATAAAAAGGTGTTGCCAACATTTATTTGTATAAATATTTGTTTGTTTAGAGGAAATAGTATGTTTGTACACGTTTATAGCCTACTGTCACTACATAAAATTTAAACAATGGAAACAAGTAAGGTTTATTTGTCACACCTTATATAACTTAATTCAACAGCACATATAGACATACTAATGTAAATGATAGTGTTTTTATTTTGATGGTTAAGGAGGCGGGACATGGATTTATCTTGGCGGTTGACTATGAGACCGCCAAATACAGAGCCCGCCAATTCAGGAACATCTTAAAAACGCCAAATTTTGCTCCCACAGAAATAAAGAAGTATACAGTATTGATAAATGAGTTTTATAAATGGATTGTGACTTTCAATTCTCTGTATACGGTGCTGTTGGAACAAACCTGTCTACTTGAATATACCATATCAGATTGCTGATACATTCAACAATAGGAACACCATCCATGATCTTTACAGGAGTAATATCAATAAATCAGTATGAGTAATTAATTCACTTGCATTCTGCTCAATATCAACTGTGAATAATAACAATTGACAGTGTCTTAGTTTATGAGTTTTATTTTCACTTGGGAGCAATATACAATATATATATACATGTATATGTGTGATATTGGTCCCAGTTATCACCAGATAGAACGAATAAATAAGTAAAGTTTATTATAAAGTACAGTCAGTATGTATAACAATAATACATGTAATATGAAACCATATAAATATAATATATAAAATGACTGTATCTGATTCATTGGCACACAAAATAGGGTACACATAAAGTGTTTGATATTGCTTATCAAATTATTGTTCAGAAATCATAACCATGTATGTATAAATCAGCCATGATAATTCAATCAAATCCATTGTTTATATGAACATAAATTACAGTTTATTCACCCAAGAAAGACAAACAAAGACAAAAGAAAAATGAAATATTTACTTACGAATTTGATTTTAATAGTAAAAATGAAAAGCAATAAATCCATATTGAGAAATCTATACAGTGATTCTGAAACAACTACATGTATATAATTCATACAAATTAGGTTATCCTTGTAAAAATGATGTTTTCCAGTTGGGTGACCAGCTTATTAAAAAAATCCACAACCCAAATTATCTTGAAGCAATGTTTAATAACAAAAATTCTTTTTTTGATTTCAGCTTTGCTTTTTCGTTGCAATTACTAAGCGTACGATTGTAAAAATATGCCTTTCTAGCTAGTACCTAGTGGTAAAACATACATATAGTCACACTTTAGTTGAGACCTATTTTCTTGTGCTACTTTCCTTTCAACCAAGCTGTTATGAGGTCCAGGGACGGTCACTTCCTGATGATAACATAGGAATGTGATAAATCGCCTTCTTAAAACAACATTTATGAAGTAATGGCCTAATTATTCATTTATAGAACAGTATTAATGCCATGTTTGTTAGTCAAATCATTATTTTGACTTTTATGATAATTAGATGATTGAAAAATCAATAAACTAATTTCCTTCTTTTTCTACTATTCTTTAATACAAGTTTAATACAAGTTTTTTGACAAAATGCTAAAATCGAACCATTAAGTGTAATTTAAAATGTTATGGAACACAATTTTGGCGACGGAATGTATTTATTCATTATTATACCACATAAATCGAGGGTTCAACGCAACAGTGTCATAACTCATATTGAAATAAGAACAAGTTACAACAGTGTTGCGCTGAGCCCTCAAAATACACTTTACGATATGATTGATTTTCAAAGGGAGATCTTGTTGTATTTTTCATTATACAATTTATAGACATACATCAACTTTGAGAGATATTATATTGGCTGTAAACTCTTTTACAGTCAACCTGTGTTAGCAGCCACCTCCGAATTAAGGCCGCCCTGTGAATAAAGGCCATTCTTTTAAAATTGTAATTGCTTGAGAAGAACTAATCTCAGAATAACGGTCACCTGTCAATAAATGCCACATTTGGTCTTTCCATAAGGGTGGCCTTTGTTCACAAGTTAGATTGTAGTTTAGTGTGGACATATGAAATAAAATCATACAATATCCAGCATTTGGGGAAGAGAACTTAAATTTTCATATTTGAGTGTAAGTATGGACTTAACCATATCTTCTTATTGTGTAAACGTTACAAAAATAAAAGTTTTCTTTGTAAAAACCTTTTATGTGTACATTGTATATAAGATATACATTTGGCTTATAATAATAAAAAATGAATGTAATCTACTATAAAAATAAGTTTGTATCAAAGAACAATGTTTTTTAACCATTTGCACAATCTTTAAATAACAATGTTACTACGTTATCAAGTATAATTATAAACATGACTACTTTTAATACATCGTCATTGATAACAAATTTGCACGAAACATTAATAACAAATTCACACAATAACATTAATAACAAATTCACACAATAAAGTCCATTCAGGGCCGTTTAAGAACTGAAATCGCTTCTTACGGGCCTGTCATTCACATACATATAACAGGATTATAAAAATGGCACAAATTCTGTAATAACTTGCGCATGTAAAATAACAGCACCAGTGAATTGTTTCTGAAATGGTATTTACTTGTCTAGCAACATGAACCTCATGCAGCCTACATCACAACATGCATCATAAATGTAGATTTTGCTTTATCTGAAAGAAAAAAGGATAAACAAATATTCATACTGGTATAGGATTAATTCATTAACTTAAAGTGGTTAGTTACTAAGGAACCATTAGACCTTCACTGTTTGTTACATTATAGGGACTATAGACTCCAGGTTTATAATGTGAATAATGCATGTATATGAAATAAGAAAACATCTTTTATTTTACAATGCATTGAAATATATGTTATTGAATTTATATAATTTTATAAATATTTCAAATTTCTTCTAAATCTAAACATTTTGTATATTAATGGCAAGTATAAATAATTTATCTCACTTTTTTGTACATATAATTATTATATGTTTATCAAATTTAATGCCAACAATATTTTCAAGGATAATAATACCTGAGACTTATAATCTATTGCAATTTGTTAAAAATATAAATACTAACTAATATGGTTTATTGTGTTTTATAAAAAATGACAGGGGCTGCATGTTCTTTTGTCATTTAATTGGAGTATTATTTAAGAACAAAGGAAACCGGAAGGTGCATCATCAGTTTAAATGTTTTTCTCTATAAATATTTAAATTGCTTTGTGTCTTCTGATAGAAAGAAAATTATGATTTATTCATACAATAAAAATTATTTTGTGTAAATACAGTAGTACAACATTTTCATTCTCATAAAATACGAACCCAATCGACATTAAATGGAGACAAGAAACCATTAATTTAAAAGTGACTTTTCGTGAGTTATTTAATTTTCAATAATTTTGTTTTCTTTTGTCAATCTGGAGTTTTGTCCCTTTGATTGTATCAGATTCTATTTTTTTGTCGACCTTAGATGAATGCTTTTTATAACAGGACAGAACGGAACTTATTATAACAAAACGAAATAGAATGGAAATATGTTGGCAATGAAATAATCAGACACAAATATGCATTTCATGAAACAATGGAATGTATAAATATTTTATTTACACTCATTAATACAAAATTGAACACCTTCAAAGCTTATGATAACTTAACATTATGTGCATATTGTTATTAAGTTTACAAGTTGGTTACAACAAAATATATACATAAATGCAAACGGTTGAAAAAAAAGTATCAGTTTCACTATATATCTAGAGTCTGTTTACAGAATTATGGAAGGTATACGTAATCATCAACAGTTATGCCAAGTTAATGTCAGAAATTTGAGTTCTACTGATTTCACGGATTGAACCAATTGAAAAACACTGCAATATCGTTCAAAATTGATGTTTATTGCTTTAAGTCAAAAACATATTTGTAATTGATGAAATGCGTTGAAATATGATATATGCCTATTATAAAGAAAATTGGTCTTGCTTATTTATATTAAGCAATACTTCATGAATAGTTCGAGTACATCATTTCTTTTTAAAAAGGATTGCTTTCTTTAATCAATATTTCAGTCAAATTATTAATGTAGATCTAAGTGTTGAATCTGATCGATTAGTCATGATTTCAAAGCCTTACCTCTGTCACGTGATAAAAACTAAATACAGCCAACATCATTATCACAACAAAGCCAATATACTGCACACATCGTAAAAATTCCTGAAAATTAAAATCGATATTTTATAAAATGAATTTATTGCAGTCATCGATAATTCTTAATCAGTCTGGAAGGTATTTTAATGAAGTAGCAGCGCGTACGAAAATAGTGTTCTTTTTACAGTTTGACGTCGGTAACCTAGCTACATTTGCATTTAATTGTTTATTTTACGCCGACAAAACGTCACCCTAATGACGTTTTGACGTCGGTTATTTTCAGACACACAGGACGGTCATGGACAATCAAAGCATTGATGAATACCATTCGGTAGACAACGACATTCGCTCATCCACAAAGTTCGAATTTTCAATTTATGACAATTTATAGCAAATATATGAAGGGAAAAGTACAACGAGTCGTTCACATAGCTGGTGCCGCTAGGAGGCGTTTTAACGTCGTTTAGTTGCTAGGTTACCGACGTCAAACTGTAAAAAGAACACTATTTTCGTAAGCGCTGCTACTTCAGGTATAATTCCTCCAAATTTCATGCCATTCTAACAAACTTTCTTTTTTGCCGAGCAACACCGCGAACTACCTTAAATGTAATGTGCAAGTACTTATATTTGAACACATCAATGTGGAAAGCATTTATGATTGTATACCTATTAAGGATAACGGACATTACTAATTAATACAAACACAAAATGACTGAATAAAACAAGACATTATTATTGTTCAATGAGCGCTTACCCAAATTTTATCGGCAAAAATGGCACATAGATAGAACTGTTGTAAGGCCTGACCCTCCACAATACGCCAACACCAGAAGATCAGCCACGTGACGGAAGAATGTAAGTATGTAGATTGCAGGACCTAAAATACAAATAATATGCGAGTGGTGATAAAAAATGTTCGCAGAAAAGCTCTCTTATTTCTTTATTTTACATTCGATGTTTATGAAATTTCTACCAGATTGTTTAATACAGATGACAGTTATAATCACACATTTTCAATAATTTCAAGCGTCAAATATATCATATGCAAGTGCGCACTCTAATAATTGGACGTACTATCTAAAAACATGTACACAGATTCAGTTAGAAATAAAATATCATATAACCAATACAAGGCTTGTTGGCAGTATTGGAATTTCTCTATAAGTCTTTACAAAAACTGGAGTAATTATTCCAGAAAAGTTTATTTTTCTGTTTAAAATCCAAATGAATTGAAAAAGCATAAATATTATTATATATATCAAGTTATTTTACTTATTTTTGCCAATTTTATGACTGTGTTTTCTACCTTATTCACTAACATTCGCTGTTAAGATACATAAATCACGTAATCATAGCACTGTAAGTCCCGACTTTATTTATTTTCTTTTTAAAATGTTGTTTGGTACTTTGTCGGCAATATTATGGTAAATTACCCCCCCCCCCCCCCCCCCTACATACGTGATTTGAATCATAAACTTACCGTTAGTTCAGAGTTTCCCATTTTTACCATGAACACGCTTTCATATTGTTGTGTGACCATGTCCCACAAAGCGGACGATCCTCCCATTTGCATGCCGAAACACAAGCAACGAAAAAATATAAAACGTTTGCTATATCCTAGATTGGATCGGTTTATTGGCTTTTCTGTCACTAAGTTTAAGTTAGAATCACATTTTTCATCAGCTGTCCACGGTAGTGACGTCGATGATGATGACGTCACATCCTTTCGCGGTGGACATTTCCACCATAAAAAGAAAAGTGCACCGAATGATATTGCTGTCGCACCAATCGTATCACAGATAGAATCAAACCAAAATCCAAAATTTGAATGGTGAGATGAATACAGTTTGTCAACAGCACGGCTTCTATAAACAGTACCATCAAAAGAATCTAATAATATTTTGAGTTCAAAAACTAAAACTGCAATACGTCTACTTTGTAAAGATTCTGAGAAAACGAATCTAGCTGCCACAAAAGATAAGACTAAATGGGTGAAAGTTATCATATTTGGTGTGATAAAATAAAATATTTTGCTAAATTTTGTGATTTCATCAAAACGTTCAGAAATTGGCGTGATAATATAATGTGTAGTTGGATCAGACATGATTAATTTCACTGATAAAGGATGGAACGGGGACCATGGCTCTCGGGGGTCCTTCTTTTCATTGATAAGATCTACTGATTGTAATGTTCTGTAGAGAATCGTATCCATGACTAGAAAATAACATAACAACGTTGTCACCAGTCCGAACAACAGCACGCGCTGGTTCTGAGATATAGTTGCGGCGAATTCCTGCATTTTAGTGACTTGCTGGGAACCACTCCGTGATGCCGAAGAATTTTGATATGTTCAACTTTAACCTGAAACAAGATAAAAAAAGGTTAAGTCATTTTTGGCGGCAGATTATGACTTTACTGTGCGAAGTGTAACATTTCAACAAAGGGCATTTTGCAAAAGTCTTAAGTGAGCGTGAACTGACTCCTGCCGCTCCCGCCACACTTTGATGTAAGAAAACGGGTACTATATATAGTTTTAATAGCTCCCATGACTTATATATATTCCATACATGTATAGTTAAGGTATAGTTAAGGTATTTCATACATCGCTACACAATGCAATCTACGACCGTCACGTTAAATGATTTTTGTAAAATGCACAATACAAATATCATAAAAATGTCAATACTTTGTTAGTTGCCCGCGGACAAAGCGAAATGAAATCACAATTAGTCGTTTGTCGATCTCTTTTCAATAGTTACCGACCGATACGACTGAAAGAAAATAAAGTATGTTTACTTTAAATCAAATGAGTTAGAGTATCTGATCAAACTGAAATATACATGATAGAGAAGACGGGTAACACTTGCCGCAAAAATGAATGTTTTGAATGCGATAATTGTACGAAACATGATCATTGATTCAATAATACATACTAGTTAAATGTTAACGAATGATTGTCAGTGTTGAACTATTTATTTAGGTTTAATGCGGTTTTTTTTCAACACTTTTTCAGTAGTATACGCTGACCGATTCACCAAACCAGTTTTCCTGGACGGCATTCTTAACCAGAACTAACTTTTAGCCTTCCACAATGATCCGACAACTTCTCCACATATGGAGGAAAATCGACGTTGTTGTCAAATTTTCATGGAAGGATATGACCGGCCGCGACCAGGAATCGAATAATCGCTAAATTGTACAATAAAAATATTTAAAAAAAACATTGGTTAATTATTGTTTGAGCGTGAACGAATGATTATCAGATCTGAATACATTAAAATATTGAAATACGTAAATAAAAACATAATTATACTAGTATAAATCACAGCTGTACGACCAATTACAGTGTTCAATGTCCGCGATGGTTTATTAAAGGCATAATGAAAATACAGTCACTCACGATTATAGTATTATAATTCTTCATTTAACTAAGCTACTCTTTATTCAGTCAGTATGGCATATTGAACTTTTGTTATGACAAAGTAAAGTCCAATCTTTCCCTAGGAATTCATTTAGATTACGTTCTACTATATTATGATTTCAATATAATAACAAATATTTGTTTTATTCCTAGTTATCTTGAAGTTTTTGTTTTCTGTTTGTTTGTTTGTTTGAGTTTTACGCTGTTCAACAGTCAGAGTCATACGAGACGGGCAATTCACTTAACAGTCACTCCTGTGAAGAACCAGTACTTAGACTCCCATCTTCCATATGTATTTTGAAGTAAAATATACTATATAGTGTATAATTATATCATTAGAATTTAAAAATTAAATTTGATCGTCCGTCCGTGCACTCTAAGGGGCGTTTATTTGGCAGTTACGTATACTACACAATAAGTATATAAATTATAAGTAAAAAAATATCATACCACTCACTAGTCAGTAACACGAAAATCCAGAATCAATCAATTCCAATTAACAATATCTATGCAGGAACATTTACAATCACCTTTATTTCCGTATATTTAACTCTGACTCGCCTTGAATGATGAAACACATTTGCACATTTAGAATTTACGTAATACATTTTACCCATAGAAGGCTGATATGATAGAAGTATATAATATTAAACTCCTACCACATTCGACGTATTGCAGGTTAAGACACAGTTATCGTGAACTGATATTTGTCAGCACTGTATTTATGTATTTGTCAACAGTTTTGTCACCACGTAGAAATCTTTATTTAAATAACCAGGATTGATTGTAATCCTCTTTTTTATTGTGTGACAAGTCAATAAACGTATGTAGTGTATATTACATGTTTTACATGTATGGTAAGTGTGACAGACACATGATTTTGACATTCGCCCTATTTTGTCTGAACTTGTCCTGATTGGTTTATTGGTATTGACCTAATTTCAGGATAATTATATGTATAACCTCTTAAAATATCTACAATACGTTGACGACGAAGAAAATAATTATGAAAATTGACGTGATTTCTAATGTAGACTGAAGATATAATATATATTGCGAATATGAACTGTGTATATTGGTCCCTTACATAAAGTTACGAATAAAAGGAAAATAAACACTCACTGAGTTGTTCGTCGATGACAAGAATAATCTAACAATAAATTGTTTCGCGAATTAAGGAGGAGTTCTGAGTCGAAGGCTATACAACTTAAAATTGTTCAGCAATCTGAAATTTATTTTTATATTTCCTTAAGGTAATTAACTATTTACTTATAAACACGACAATCAATACATGTACATGTATAAAAATATATATAAGTCAGCGATCTATTACAGTATGTATATTATGCAACCGCTTAACATTATATTAGTCGACGATTTCACGAAAGAGATTGAAAAACTGTTGTCGAATTTCGTATTCCGATTAAGTTTGTAATTTGTCATACCATTTTTCAGGAGTAATCTATTATTTAGTAATGTCACTGTAAGAAATGTCTATATCATAAATGTTTTGTTCCGTGTATTTTGAATTTTATTAGATGAAATAAGTGACACTTGATATTACATGTAATAAAAGTATCCATGCCTTGAGAAAGCCGAGAGAGAAGTTGATAATTTATGTTGGGAGACCGTTCTGAACCCAAGTCTTCTAGTTGTGAAACTGATCTCAAGTTTCTATATTGGTGAGGCTGATATCAAGTTTCTATATTGGTGAGACTGATATCAAGTTTCTATATTGGGAGACTGATATCAAGTTTCTATATTGGGAGACTGATCTCAAGTTTCTATATTGGTGAGGCTGATATCAAGTTTCTATATTGGTGAGACTGATATCAAGTTTCTATATTGGTGAGGCTGATATCAAGTTTCTATATTGGTGAGACTGATATCAAGTTTCTATATTGGTGAGACTGATATCAAGTTTCTATATTGGTGAGGCTGATATCAAGTTTCTATATTGGGAGACTGATATCAAGTTTCTATATTGGTGAGGCTGATCTCAAGTTTCTATATTGGTGAGGCTGATATCAAGTTTCTATATTGGTGAGACTGATATCAAGTTTCTATATTGGTGAGACTGATATCAAGTTTCTATATTGGTGAGGCTGATATCAAGTTTCTATATTGGTGAGACTGATATCAAGTTTCTATATTGGTGAGGCTGATATCAAGTTTCTATATTGGTGAGACTGATATCAAGTTTCTATATTGGGAGACTGATATCAAGTTTCTATATTGGTGAGGCTGATATCAAGTTTCTATATTGGTGAGACTGATATCAAGTTTCTATATTGGTGAGGCTGATCTCAAGTTTCTATATTGGTGAGGCTGATATCAAGTTTCTATATTGGTGAGACTGATATCAAGTTTCTATATTGGTGAGACTGATATCAAGTTTCTATATTGGTGAGGCTGATATCAAGTTTCTATATTGGTGAGACTGATATCAAGTTTCTATATTGGTGAGGCTGATATCAAGTTTCTATATTGGTGAGACTGATATCAAGTTTCTATATTGGTGAGACTGATATCAAGTTTCTATATTGGTGAGACTGATATCAAGTTTCTATATTGGTGAGACTAATATCAAGTTTCTATATTGGTGAGACTAATATCAAGTTTCTATATTGGTGAGACTAATATCAAGTTTCTATATTGGTGAGACTAATATCAAGTTTCTATATTGGTGAGACTGATATCAAGTTTCTATATTGGTGAGACTGATATCAAGTTTCTATATTGGTGAGACTGATATCAAGTTTCTATATTGGTGAGACTGATATCAAGTTTCTATATTGGTGAGACTGATATCAAGTTTCTATATTGGTGAGACTGATATCAAGTTTCTATATTGGTGAGACTAATATCAAGTTTCTATATTGGTGAGACTAATATCAAGTTTCTATATTGGTGAGACTAATATCAAGTTTCTATATTGGTGAGACTGATATCAAGTTTCTATATTGGTGAGGCTGATATCAAGTTTCTATATTGGCGAGACTGATATCAAGTTTCTATATTGGTGAGACTGATATCAAGTTTCTATATTGGCTAGACTGACCTCAAGTTTCTATATTGGTGAGACTGATATCAAGTTTCTATATTGGTGAGACTGATATCAAGTTTCTATATTGGTGAGACTAATATCAAGTTTCTATATTGGCGAGACTGACCTCAAGTTTCTATATTGGTGAGACTGATATCAAGTTTCTATATTGGTGAGACTGATATCAAGTTTCTATATTGGTGAGACTAATATCAAGTTTCTATATTGGCGAGACTGACCTCAAGTTTCTATATTGGTGAGACTGATATCAAGTTTCTATATTGGTGAGACTGATATCAAGTTTCTATATTGGTGAGACTAATATCAAGTTTCTATATTGGTGAGACTAATATCAAGTTTCTATATTGGTGAGACTGATATCAAGTTTCTATATTGGTGAGACTGATATCAAGTTTCTATATTGGTGAGACTGATATTAAGTTTCTATATTGGTGAGACTGATATCAAGTTTCTATATTGGTGAGACTGATATCAAGTTTCTATATTGGTGAGACTGATATCAAGTTTCTATATTGGTGAGACTGATATCAAGTTTCTATATTGGTGAGACTGATATCAAGTTTCTATATTGGTGAGACTGATATCAAGTTTCTATATTGGGAGACTGATATCAAGTTTCTATATTGGTGAGACTGATATCAAGTTTCTATATTGGTGAGACTGATATCAAGTTTCTATATTGGTGAGACTGATATCAAGTTTCTATATTGGGAGACTGATATCAAGTTTCTATATTGGTGAGACTGATATCAAGTTTCTATATTGGTGAGGCTGATATCAAGTTTCTATATTGGGAGACTGATATCAAGTTTCTATATTGGTGAGACTAATATCAAGTTTCTATATTGGGAGACTGATATCAAGTTTCTATATTGGTGAGACTAATATCAAGTTTCTATATTGGTGATCCTAATATCAAGTTTCTATATTGGTGAGACTAATATCAAGTTTCTATATTGGTGAGACTAATATCAAGTTTCTATATTGGTGAGACTAATATCAAGTTTCTATATTGGTGAGACTAATATCAAGTTTCTATATTGGTGAGACTAATATCAAGTTTCTATATTGGGAGACTGATATCAAGTTTCTATATTGGTGAGACTAATATCAAGTTTCTATATTGGGAGACTGATATCAAGTTTCTATATTGGTGAGGCTGATATCAAGTTTCTATATTGGGAGACTGATATCAAGTTTCTATATTGGTGAGACTGATATCAAGTTTCTAAGTTGGTGAAACTGATATCAAGTTTCTATATTGGTGGAACTGATATCAAGTTTCTATATTGGTGGAACTGATATCAAGTTTCTATATTGGTGAGACTGATATCAAGTTTCTATATTGGTGAGACTAATATCAAGTTTCTATATTGGTGAGACTGATATCAAGTTTCTATATTGGTGAGGCTGATATCAAGTTTCTATATTGGGAGACTGATATCAAGTTTCTATATTGGTGAGACTGATATCAAGTTTCTATATTGGTGGAACTGATATCAAGTTTCTATATTGGTGAGACTGATATCAAGTTTCTATATTGGTGAGACTAATATCAAGTTTCTATATTGGTGAGACTGATATCAAGTTTCTATATTGGTGAGACTGATATCAAGTTTCTAAGTTGGTGAAACTGATATCAAGTTTCTATATTGGTGGAACTGATATCAAGTTTCTATATTGGTGAAACTGATTATCAAGTTTCCTAACATCGGGCCCTAGTCTCTTGCACACAGTTAGGATGTCGTGAAAGACACGTGACCAATTTATTTTCCAAACCATCCGTGATTTCCTTTAATAGAAATAATCAATTAGAAATGAATGTATTCACCGATTCCCGTAAAGTTCTATTTTAGATAAACTCGCTAAACTCGCTGTTTTTATGTGTGCAAATGATAACATATATGTGAGCCCAAGGTATGGGATGAGATGAGTTAACGTTATAAACAACTTGTTTTCATTTGATAGATGAAATAAAACAAGTTTTTCAAACGGTTTGTAATTTAATTCAAGCATTGCGTTATCAGTATTTTGATTTATGGAAGTTCTTAACCGTGTAGTTTCATAATCGCATGACCACAACAAACCTCTTATCTACGAACTTCAATAACATTTTGAAAAAAAATAAATGCAATTGCATGTTTACAAATCATTGAATCCTCAGTAACAGCCATCATAAATTTCTGCTATGGGCTCGACTTAAAGCGCGTAACGTTCGATTAAAACTCGTAGTTTGAACGTGATATTTGTAATTGTAATACGTCTCGATGGGAAACTAACTGAGACAACAATCTGCGAAATATAACAACTCACATTTGTGTGAACTACATCACGTATATAGATTTTGTACAGTTGATTAAGCCACAAAACAGGATATAACAACGGTGTTTTTTTGTTTTGTTTTCAAAATGCATATACATGTACGTGTACATTAAAGTCCTTATAAGGCTTGATGTTTTCACATAAATTACACCACACCGTGAGTACATGTTCGTATACATACACTTAGATTACTGTGTCTAGTTTCGCATCAGAGAAGATATGTTTTATGTCTACATGCAGTTTACCTAGGGTTTAATGACACGAGTAGAGAGATCATCATATATTGTGTTGATTGCATACTCTTGTTGGGAGTACGTCATGTTATGAATACAGTGAAACCTCTCCAGGGCGACCCTCTCTTGAGCAACAACCTCCCTTCAGCAACAGCATGAATTTTCCAAACTGTACGATATAACGTTTAATCGAACCTCTAAGAAGCAACAACCTCTCAACAATGATAATTATAATGTTGCTTCTTCCAAAGGGTGTTGCTTTGAAGAGATTGCACTGTACTACAATGTTTTTATCATGTTACTGTATGAATAAATTTGTATAGTATTACACGTAGTACCTTTGTCTTCCCACATTTTCTTGTGTCTTTTCAATAACATCAAAAA
The DNA here is from genome assembly GCA_964023205.1 of Lutraria lutraria. Lineage (NCBI taxonomy): Eukaryota > Metazoa > Mollusca > Bivalvia > Venerida > Mactridae > Lutraria > Lutraria lutraria. Next base: position 34,470,418 of record OZ026833.1, read on the forward strand.
TATCTCCCTATCGAGGCTAGATATATATGACCGTGTTATGAAATATTTTGAAATTGAAATTGAAATTTTGTGTTATTTAGGCTTAGTGCCGTTTTTCAACAATACTTCAGTTATATAACTAAACAAATTGCAAGTGATGCATATTTCAGAAATACAATGTACCATCATTTATACTAGAGCTCTGCAAATCATAAATACCCGACACAAGCCGGGTTCGAACTCTCGAATCCGTACTCCGGATGATCAACGCTCTACAAATTGATGTAAGTGGATAGACTTAAAGTCGAACCAGTGTACAAAGGTCACCTTTAATCTTTTTATGGACACCTATAAAACTGATAACGATCCTCAAATCAGTCTGCTTCGCTTTGAAGTGATTATTTTAGACCTAGTGAGAATAGAACAATCTTGATAAATTTAAGACCTTCAGTAAATGATCAAATAAAAATCATTGCACGGTTTCAAAATCGTATTAACCGTGCTTAACTATAAATGGTTGACTAGGCTGAACAGTTGAAGGATGAAAGTAAATCGTATTGAATGGCCCGAAAAAACAAATCAAGTTACATACGCAAGCAGACAACGGCTTCATGCATAATTATGGTTTGTGTAGCCAATGTCCAATCGGCTTTTTGGGTGTTAAGACTAAATTATATACATGTAGGTATTATTTTACATAGGAAGATAAACTAAATTTTACTAGCAATAAAACCTGGAAATCTTTTTTAATCACGGTTCTTTGTTCAATGATATTGCAAAAAAAGTAGAAAAAAACATCCTAAAACATGTTTACGAGATGTGGCTAATGCTTGTTTATTTCATCGCCATTTTCAACATTATTTCAGTCATACCGTGAAGGGCAGCTTTCCTGTACTTCATTTAACCCTTAACCAGTACTGACAACATTCTATCCGCAAGCTTCAGATGTGACGAAAGAAAGGCATTGTGTGAATATAGTTTTTACGGCAAATAAAATATATTTCTCATATTTTACTATCATTTTATCTCTAGCTTTGTACTACTAAATAAAATAATTAATTTGAATGGGCTTTTAAAGAGCATATTTTTACATTTGATACAGATGTAAGATAAACTTCGGTATGTCTTATTACAGCGTACGACACTAGCAACAGAGTAATTCCGACACAAGGCGCACAATGAGAGTGCTTTAAATTGAAACATCAAGCGATGTTTTTGTGTATCTAACGTTGATTTGAAATTTTGAAATCTAGCGACCTATGATAGGCCTACGTGATCTCAACTTAAGGTGCGTTCATTGATAACAAACGTTTATCTCAGGGCTCTGCGTGGTGGAAAATTGTAATAAATAGAGATATGATTTCAACTCAAGTAGAGTCCAACGAGGAATTGAAGGTCTCAACCTTCGTCCCCGCGGAGAGCCATAAAGACTTGTATAGTAAATTTTATGACCAAGTGAAAGTTAATTAAGATATGTTTATTTATTTATTTATTTATTATTATTCATAGTTTAACTATTTCTAAAACATGGTACATAGAAAATATATAACACAAAATGGGCATATAAAGTTAGTGTTCAAACAAACAAAAAATATTACTGAATAAACAAATTGAGTAAATCCTTATTTCCATTGTGGTCCTTTATAAAATTATATATAAATAACCAAGAAAACAACAATAAATTATATTAATATGAAAAAATAATACAAATTTATCTTAGAGATAATTATTATCACAGAATAAAATTACTATCACAGAATTTACATCATTATCTAAGAATTATTGATATTTAAAATGTGTATAAAAACAACTTCAAACACTAGCAAGCAGATGGGCTTTGACGGTGGACTTAAACTGAGGGAGGTTTCTTAACTTCTCTTATATGCTGTGGCATTTCATTCCAGAGGGAGCAATCTTGATAAGCAAATGATCGTTTACCAAAACCCGTAACCTTGGGTATGTTAATAGGGGATAACTCCAGAAACTAAGTCATGTCGACGTAAACATTTTGTTAATACGAACAATGTCACTCATTTGGGAAAAGATATTGGACAGGTTCAAATTACAGGCAGTAGAAACGGACATGTGATGGTAAAATTGTAATGAATTTGATTAAAAACGCACAAAATTACCTTATAGGAAAAAACAATTGTCACAGAATACGACCAACTAACATATACAATACATTTATAGTATAGAAAGGTGTAAACATGTATTTTCTCATCGTTCCGGTGAATGCACACCGCCTAGCTTAACAAAACGAGAAATTATTTAACAATGGGGACGAATATGTTTGCAGTTGTTTCAAGTATATATATTGTCTCAAAATGAGACTTCCACAGGATTCTAGCTAGAGCTGTTCCAGAGAAGTTGAAATTTGATCGGTTTACTTATTAAGGTCGTCTTCACAGCCTAATAATGTATACCTTTCTGACAAATCTGTTTAATGATAGACGAAAATGTTATCATTATAAAAATAGCATAGCCCAACTATTATTATTTCCATGATAGTTACCTTAGATACTTCAGTTTATTTTACTACACATTTTATTTTAAAAATACAATAGCTGCATGCTGCCTTTGTTGAAAAAAAAATAGAAAAATATTAATTTCTGTAGACATTGCATGATAGCCTTAGACTTTATATTTTTCTTTATCAAATTATATTGATATTGTGTAATTGCATCTTTTTACTCCTACCTTTTACCACGAGTTTTCATTGAAAAGGGTGTTAGTTTGTTTTTAATCTTTAAAGAAATAAGATATAAATACCCATAGACTTCATCAAAGGTTGATAATTCTTTTGAAAAAGTTACGGTAGATCTAAATCATTTTCTATAAATGGAAACCAATACAAATGGTAAGTAGTTCCATAATCTGTCTGCTCCTCAAGTTTTGAGATAATAATTTTGGAATTTGGCTGGGAAGAACTTAAACTGAACCTTAAACAATCGTCTATTTCATAAATTTGATTCAAAATCTCTTATTGTCTTCTAACGTTTAATGCATGAAATAATTAATTTATTTCAGATTTGTCCAGCACGCCTCTGGCCACGATCCAGTGGGTAGTGTCATGTACTTGTTACCGGATGATCCGGGATCGAATCATGATCGCGTCAGGTCGTATACTTTTATCCAAGTTAACAATGACGAATAATTATTTTTTCTTCATCTATGAAGACGTTGTCGACTTCCTGCGGGAGGACAACTTAGTACTGGTTAAAATGAAGTCCAAGAAAATTGACTTGGTGAACCAGCCGCCGTATACAATTAAAATACACTCAAACCTGTGAACAAAGGCCATCCACAATATGGGCTTTAATGATAGCTAAATGATCTTTATTCGGAAGTCGTTATGTTCTAAATAATCAATAGTTTTCATTAGAATGGAATTTTGAAAAAAAAATTGCATATGTCTGTAACAGGATACATATATACGTTACTTAATAAAAATATGTTCTGTTCCTTTACACAAATTATGAACTTTATTCGCAGGTTTTATTGTATATATTTTTTAAAAATGGCGTAAACCGTAACAAACAACTAAGTACAAAAACAGAACATCACAACAAAAACAACTTTTACATATAAAAACAATGTCGCGTTTGAATATTTAAAAGTTACTGTATAATAATTATAAGCTGTTACTATCAGAACTATTCAATACACATCACGATAAATCTGAAAAACATATCTTAATAATCACATTTTTATTAACGTTCATGATATATAATTATGCACTTAAATTAAACATGACGGCAAGGTGTTTACTGATCCAATATATTCGGGTGTTACTAAAGTTGACGTATATATTTTTAACAATGTACATTGTCCATTAAAATACTTCTTAATTTATACATCACTAAACACTCCGGATCTCACGGTATGGTTGTAAGTGATGTATATTTTTGGCCGACAGTGAAACAGTAAAATGCGATTTAGGTCAAAATGGTAGAAATAATTGTTCATTTAGACACAGGCCATTAATTTCGATGTGTTTTCATCAACACTTAGACTATCAGATTCACTTGAATCTGAGAAAGATTCACTTGAATCTGAGAAACCTTTTATGTATAAAATGATGTCTACGCGTACACATGATGCGCGTCACCGATGAAATTGAATTTGAAAAAAAAAAGTTTTTGTCTGGGAGAGCAACATTTATTAATGTTTTAACTTAAATGAAATTGATCTGTGAGTCTTCATAAATGCCCCTTTATGCAGTCTAAAATCCGTGCTAAAATAAGTACTAAATGATTGTAATTAATTAAGCCCGCCTCGGATGCTCAGTGGGTGGAGCGCTCTAGCGAAAGGAATGTAATTATTGTATCATGTCGATTTGACTGAAGATAGTAAGAAGTTCCCTTCTCCTCTCCCTAGATTGGGAGCCGTCGAATGCTTTATAGAAAATGACATACAGGTCAGTAGTGGTCTATTATTTATATATATTTTAATCAAAGAGCGTGCGTTAAAAGTGCCCATTTATCACGAATAATTGTTACCGTGTATCACATGTGACCGTTATCACAAATTAATACAACCAACTTATAATTAACAAGATAGAATAAGAAAATAATTATGAATGTTGGATTTTAGATATAATGAAGCAGACATGGTTATCTGAATTATCATCCTTAACATTTGCCTGCTTTAGGATACAATTTACAAGGATACACGACATGTACGCGTCATCATTAAATTTGTTTGAAGCAAGTTGAAAACTAACAGATGAAACAAACAAAAAATACACATAACACGTCAAAATTAAATATGTACTTACCTTTAACAGACGCACAATCCGACAGTGTTCACATTATCATAACGAGTTTACAATCCTGGGTATTTATTTCATTAAAAAAAACCATCTTATCAGTAGTGTGTACAGCCCTTATATATTGTTTATCTCAAATACTGTATTGGCTTATCAATATCTTCTACGAAAATGTGACCCTTTAACGTATTTGCCTGAGTAACGCTACACAGGCCTTTAAATATAAATTTACATATATATATATGATGAATAATGTACTGAGTCGTGAATCGTATATATAATGACCATGACATTGAAACGTACCACGCTCGTACGATACACACACTGCTCAAAAAGGTCGCATATTGTAATTGGAGATCGCCTGATATCGTACGGTATACAGAATTGAACTGAAATACTGCAAGTAGCCCATAAAAATGTTAAACCACTAAGCGACATTTCTCTGCATTGGTAAACACTTATAATATACATAATTTATATATGCACATGAAAATATCACTTGCTTTTAAACGAAGAACGTTAACGTTATTATGAGTTAACCGCATGCCTGTTAAATAAGCCACATTAATTAGCGCTCGACCCACTTTTTTATCCAATCAGTGACAAGGAATTTAAATCAAGTCCAAAAATGGCTTTCTTATCTTAATAGAATATAAAAACCGGCGTTTTAACTTCTTGGTAACGAAATATGATTTAGTTGACACAGCCCATGCGGAGCACTAAGAGGGTTAAAATGCATATTTTGGTGTTCTTCATAATAAGAAAGCTATAGTTTTAACTTTCTTATTTACGAAGAATACCCAAATGTGGTATCTAGCCTAGATACGGGAAATGAACTTACAATGTTAAAAAACTTTCAGCATCGTCTAGACCTCTGTGCAAAACTTCGTGTTGTACTTAAACTTAACTCGCACGTGCCATAGTATGTTAACAACTTTTCATGGAGCCTACCATACAGTATATGATTTTATGAAACATCTATAACCTAAAGAAAATAGTATTACCTAAGTGGCATTCGAATAAAGGCCACATTTTGTCTTTCTCTTTCTCACGGATGTCCTTTGTTCAAAAGTTCGACTATGTATACAGTTCAAACCATTTACAAGTTCAGTCTAGCTAAAATTTTAAGACAGGTGTTCGAAACTTCAACTTGATTTACTCATCAAGAGACGTCTTACTGAACCGTCACATTATAATATAATTTATATTCATAACCGTTTTAGAGATTGATCTTATATAATTATGTTCTAATCATAATTTAATGTCTCAGAAAACATTTCTTTTATTTCTAACGTATTCATTAATATTACCATGGAATATCCGTCAATTAAATTAAAATCAATGAAATCGAATTCGTATTCAAATAAGCTGACTTAATTATTACTTGCGTATTTTATGAATTAGGTTACTTCGTACGGCACTTCAATGACAGTGTGAAATTACACCTGACAGTAGAAATTGATCATGTTTTACTATCGTTATATTATGCTAATTTATCCTATTATTATTTTACATTGTGTTGGTATAATGCCATCGGATAGACATTAAGTTAGGCTTAATTCATTGCGCCTCTTAAAATTTTCGTGATTATTCTTCCTACCTACGCTCGTGTATAGTACGTATATATCGTTCTTTCTCCAAACCGGATGTGAGCTACATGCAGTTAATTGTTCTTCCCACCACTCGATATACCTCATACGATAGAGGAACGGAATATACCGAGCTCTTCCGATTGTATTTATCACTCTCCATCGGTCGGAGTCAATCGTAACTGGGTCGGATTTTTCGATGGATCTATTAACAGTAAATGGGAGGATACTATATTAATAGTTTAAAATATAACTTGTCTCCTAGCAAGATGTCTACACGTAATGTTGATGAAGCCGAATCGAACAGCGAAGCTGTAATGGACGGAGATGCTCAGAACTCGATGGAAATGGCCAGTGACGAATTCCCAGTGTTTGTCTGCCATCCATGTAGCAAAGGCTATGGAGTTGTGGCGGCCAAGAATTACTGCGTGGACTGCGGGCAGCTCATGTGTGACACGTGTCTCAGTCAACATAACAAGTTCGATATTATGAATGGTCACCATATTACTAACGCTGAGGCATCGAACGATTATGGCGCTATTCCGACAATCCGATGTAATAGCCACCCTGGGAAGATTATTGATGTGTATTGTAAAGTTCACGAGACTCCCTGCTGTGCCACATGTATTTCTCAAGACCATAGGTACCATAATAAGATATCTTCATTTCGTATATTAGTAATTCGATGACTCATCTTTGCAACATATTAATAATAATCATTTCATTCATTAAATTCATGAACACGTATAAATTAGGTTTAGCGTGTTTTTCAAGTGATTCGTAGTTAAATTCTTAATACGTCATGAAATGATATATAATTGGTCAGTTGATCGATTTGAATACAAATGTATTTATAAATCAGTAATACAAAGTCTTTTGGGAAGGTTAATACCAATCAAATAAAGATCAATAGTTCATGTTTAAAACTGTTTAGTTAAATATTAATCTTGACTCCTATGTACTCGTACCCAGCTAAATATCCTTAACAGTACACGAGTCGGAATTTTATACCGAGTTTGAATTTATATTGCAAACTTTAAATATCATTGTGCACGTACGAAATTCTATTTATTAACCGAAATCGAAAGTACATTTTTGTAGCTACAAATATACAACAATCAAGTAAGCAATCCAGGGCCGTATCTATAATACCTCGTATATAGCATAGGACGTAAATCTTCTTTTGTAAACTAAAGATGAAGAACGTTCTTTTCTCATAAACCATTAGTGAAGGAATTTGTGAAGATATTAATAAATGGGTATTTTATCAGCAGTGAGTTTAAAATAACAATATCGTAGGGATGACAAGGGACACAACTCTAATCATACTGTTTACATATTATTTATATCTCCTTCACTGTTGTCTCCCTTGGTAACCATACCTGGCGACTGCATCTCATAACTACTCTGAACTGTTCTCAAGAGTGTAGTGTTCAGTCTACTATTATCAACTGACTCCATATTCCTGATAAATTGTCAGCGAATACTGTAGCTTAAAGGCATGTATGAGGCCAAAATGTTTGTTTCTTGTTACATTCTCATTAAAGATAGGGGTAGGTAGGTAGGTCGGTGATTTGATTGGCTCTTGTAAGCGCGTGGACATGTGAAATGTCTGTAAGTGGATGTAGCGATTTTCAGGCTTAAACAATGGTAGGGTCGCGGGGGAATTAGGGTATACAATCGGGTAAACGGAAACAAACATTTTAGGCCAAATGTACACGATGTCACGAAGTCTCTTTATTGACGGCTCTTGTGGTGCGTCCATGGCATATACTCGGGAAGATAATTCGCTGTACGCCGTATTATTTATGTATAGGATAGATCACGAGTAACTGTTGTCTATGAAATTTAGAGACTAGCGCAGCGAGCCGTAAATTTCATAGTCACCAGTTACGAGAGATCTATATGACTTAGACCACAGGTAATACTGAATGTTTTTACAACGGCTAACTGTGATCTACGTGTTTAGAAAACACCTTTTCTGTCCTGTGATTGGTCAGTTCGAGTCAACTGTGGTCTAAATAACTGTATAAACCCCAACTTGGATCTTGTATGAATAGCCATCTCTCTAAAGATATGCCCATAAACATTCACCTTACACAAAATAAAGTTCAAAAACTCAATTTTGAAATGAACCAATAAAATATATGTAATTCCAGTAATGAGGGGTTATGATTTAATTGAAAACCACCTAGATCTATATTTTTCATACAGTATCATTATATGCAGTCTCTGGATTTATTATTTTAATGATTTAGTAATTTGCTCTCTAACCAATTTTTTAGTACTTTAGATATTTATTTCGAGTTTATGAATAAAATTCTGGCTTATTGCTTGGATCACAAAAAAAAATCGAAATATTCATCATTTTACTGATAAGAAGAAATTCGATATATTACGTATTGCTCATCTACATGTACATATGTATATGCAAAATGAAGCTCTAAAATGATAAATATCTCATACTTATTTTCCTTTTATTACACTAAATACTCATCTTTTTTTAGACGGTAACATGCTATTGTATTGAAAACGTGTGTGTACTTTCGATGAACTTTAGTTTGGTTATTTGTTCGTACGAACTATATTTCTTACACAATTCATACGCATACACGTACTTGTCAATAATTTTGTTTGAACTTGTAATTTATGTATATTTCAGCTCCTGTGATGATAAGGATAGTATACGAAACGTTGCTAAAGGTTTCAGTAATACACCAGAGTACAAACAAGCAGACAAGTTATTACAGAAGACAATCAAGACGCTTAAGGAGAGTAAAAGACAAAACGAACACCACTTGGATAAGCTCGATTTGGCGACGAAAGAATGTTTAGCAACTGTTTCTGGGGAACATGAAGAAATCGAAGTTCAAGTCAACTCAAAGCTGAAACAAATCCGGGACGAAATCAAGCAAAGAAAGGAAAGACATGAAGCAGGCGTACAGGACAGATTATCAAAGATCAAAGGAACCATTGGACGAATGGAAAACAATAAGACACAACTAGAAAAAGGAGAATTCAATGATTCAGATGCATTTATTATTTTGAAAACGATCAAGTCAAGCGACGCAGACCATGCAGATGAAAACAGGGAAATGAATAAAACTATTGCTTCTTTAGCGCTGGGTGACAACACAAAAGACATGGCCAAGTTTGAAAGTTTAAAGCTGTTTGGACAATTACCAGACAATCGCGTATTCGATGCAATATTTGACAAAGATTATCCCATCAAGGCATCCGACGATGCAATGGTTTGTTGCATTACAGATTCTTGCTTAATGGATAACGGACAAATTATACTTGCCGATCAAAACAACTGGGCTATCAAGAAGATAGGATTAACATTTCAAGTTGAAGATAAGTTGTCGCTGACTGGGAAACCTGGCGCCGTCTGTCAAACAAAATATCCAGAGGTGGTGGTACCTCTACTTGGCAAAAGAATAGTCCAGTTCGCATCTATCGTGTCTCCAATGACCCTTACGCGCTCATTTTCAATTGGAGAATCTTGTCGTGGTTCTACTTTTTCTGACTCAATGTTGTATTTGTCATGCGGAGGAATGCAGCAGTATAAAGACGGTCCAGGTGAAATACGTGTTTATGATCAGGTCGGCGATTTATGTCGGAAATACACGAAGTTTTCCGGTAAACGAATTACAATACCTAAGCGAGCAGTAACAACCAGTTCGGGTGTTTACGTTGCTGATGCGGATGTAGGCGTTCTTGGCATTGGAGTTACAGGAGTTGCTGAAAGTGGCCCTTATACACACAAGGATATGAAGTCTCCGATAGGTTTGTGTTGCCTAGGAGAAGGCATTCTGATTGTTTGTGGTTACGATTCCCACAGCGTGATGTTGTTGTATGTCGAAGATGGAAGTATGCGGCCATTAATTGGAAAAGATCAAGGATTAAGACATCCTAAATCTGTATGTATTGACAGTACAGGAAAGAAATTGATCGTCTGTTTGGGTGACAAGGACTATATCAAAGTATTTGATCTAAATCAGAAGTAAAAGAGAAAAGTGTCTCACAGTGATGGATATCTTTTATTGCATTGCTGAAATAAACAAATTTATGTGTGACGGCACATTAATTTCTGCCTATTAGTAAGATGATCAGATTACGAATCGTGGTAAAAACCACGAGAACTGAGCCCAACGAAAATAAAAGAAAATACAGTATTTTCATGGAAACAATGACATTTTCACGAAAATTTAAGAACTGAGTAATAAGATTTTGCTGTTTATATGTTTTATACATGTATTTTAATCACGTGTAAGCTTAGATTACGGACATAATCAAATTATATGCTTATTTTATGTTTATTTCCATTATGAAGTCAAAAAGACATCTGATGTCAATTACTCGTCTAACGTGTTCTACAACAATCATATTGCTCAAATGTTGGTTTCAATATTGAACGAGTAAGAAGAAGACGGTGCATATTTCGTCATATTCATTGAATTACTTTTTATTGTACAAGACTGCTTTCAAATAATTCATTCATTAAATAACTACAGTTATTACTGAATGTGATAAATACACCCTTATCATACGGCGCCTCTTATTGTCTTAAGTAATTGACGTTACTTTAAAGGCCAGTCTAGGTATGTACATTAATTTGTTTCACCTCTCAGGACCTTCCTAACTGGTATGAGGATCGTACCTCTCCATGTAAAAAGGTCCAGGGATTGACGAAAGCATGAGATTTCTTTCAGACTTGAATTACGTACAAAATGATAATGCAGGGAGGAACGGTAATGTAGGGGTAGAGCGTCGGACCCCCTAACCCGGAGGTTGCGGGTTCGAATCCTGTCCGTGGCGGACTTTGACTGGAAGCTCCACAGACCCTTCTTTCGGCGCGAGTACTGGTCAGAACCCAAGAAGCAGTCATCTGGAGTAGTTAATATAAGTTGTAAGAACTTGCTCTACAGTAGATGTGAACTAAAATGAGTATGTAGTTTACAATGTATGATATACTGAACAACTGAAACACCGATCTCGGTAATGCATTTGTATCACCTCTTGTGCACCTCTTGCAAGATAATAATACCATTTAAGGTATTTGCCACCTCTCCTTGTAAACAGGTCTAAATTCGTATGTGTCGTGTTTGTATATATATAAAATTTATATACCAAATTTAATTTATATAGAGCACACGCTGTGGTCTGGTGAGCAAGTCGTGTTCTAGAAACATTAGATGCCAAAAAGGATGATTCAGCAACACCCGTGGTAGCGATATTGGCCACCGTAAGTGTCGATATCCTCCTACTATCTTCAAAATAATACCAAGAACTTTCAGAGGCACCATTTCAACGTGCAAACCACCAAACACAAAGAACGAAATTTTGTCATTGCCACTGAATTTGTTTGCCAATAGCGAACAAAAGAACTTGACAAGGATTGAGGAAATTGGTGGCTTCCCGGACCTTATAGATGGAATTTCTTATGATGACAACGGAATGAGCTTGCTCATGTAAAATGGGTAAGACAGCATTCAGCGATAGTTAAAACCAGGACGCCCGCTTTTCATTGTTATGGAAAGCCGCCCATGCAAGATATGCAATCAAAACCTTTTGAAGGCATTGATATTCAAAGTTTATATTCTGTTTTATAATGCTGGTCTCCATGTCAAGAAAATTATCAGACAATAGAGATGGCTGAAAAGTTTTTGAAAAGTGTGCTGGAAAATTATACTTGTGTATTGCTCGGGTATAGATGGAAACCCGATTGATGCGGGCTTATCGCCAAATGTACAAGTTAACGTGGTTATTTTGCACCGTCAACGTTCGTATCGTATGTTGAAATAAAGAAATGCCCGTCCCACGAAATGATGATATTGACGTATTGGAGCCAGAATTGTGATCAATATTATGTTGTGAAGAGTTCATGGTGTAGCAGTGGTGAACAAACTACTCCACGTCGTTGTACAACATCTCCTCCAAGCATTGTGGAAATTTCAAGAACTCGTTTATATTATGTACATATATACCGCACTGAAAGAAGATATCAATTAGATGTCCTTGTCTACACAAAATCAAAAGGCCAATGTAAATAGCTAATGGGGGTTCGTTTATCTAGGAATGAAGATGGACATTTGCTATGACAGTTATACTGAAGTAATTTAGTTATTGCAGAGAGAGGAGACTTAGAGTTGCACTGTTCCATCTGCGCTTCATTGTTCGATGAATATTGTACTGTTTTTGTACTGATATCAATTGACTTCTGGTTCGAAATTATCATTGAATTTGTTTTCATGGATCATAAGCACGTGCAGCAAACAATGCATGGCCTGTATCTTTCTTAAGTCATTAAGACTTTCTGACCGCGTTAATGCGGTTCTAATCCAGAATCCAACTGTTTCAGTCTCAGGTGCCTGATCAGACAGTTGAATCATGGCACTCGTCCGACAAAGTTTGTGTTTCGAATAATGTATATAACTAGTTCAGCAAATGTTTTTTTCTCGACTTCTCATTACGTTTTGTATTGCACGCCTTTCTCTGTTGCTAAGAGATGTAAAACTTTTAATACTATTTCATTTCAAGAGCGACATCATAATCGGCACTAAGTTTGGCCAATAAAGAAGAATTGAATGTTTTTGGCACACTCATTAATGTATCGGTATTCGATGACTGGTCACATGAAGTTCATCAATTTATAGATTTAAAAACTAAACCATAAGTATATACTTAAATAAATACAGTGAATAAAGTCTATTGTCAGTGATTTGAAACAAAAAGCATATTCGATTGGCCTTCTATAAACCAATATTAAATGTTCTTTACACATTTTTGAACAGCGATATAAACTACTCAGTATTTAGAACTATATTACAACAATTAGCCTTAAAATTACTATGAATGAATAATACATGCAGGGAACCGTTCCTCAGATTTTTTATATTGTCCTATGTTCGTTAGAATTCCGTATCCTGAAACCCGTTAATAGACTAAAATGAAATCAAGCATCAAAATTCTGAGGCACGGTTCCTAGATAAAAATGTCTGCTACAAAATACTGAAAACCGCAAAAGGCATTTTGAAAATATAGGTATGTACGAACCTAAACTTGCAACACTACTGATTAATTGAACAAAGGGTGTTCAACTCATATTAAATGAAAGTAGTGTCATGTACCACCGACGGACGCATTTTGACTTCTATGACAGACAGATGTTTATATACTCGATGAACTGTAAACTTTGAAGCAGACTTTGAACCGAATTTTCTTACAATGAGCATTGAAGTTGTTTAGAGGTACCATCAAAATTACATATGTCGGGTTAAACGTGATGAACTCAACCTTCAGAATTTAGCCGCCCCAATAACCTATATATTCCATTGACCTAAACAACTGTCAAAATTTAAGTATACAACAGTTTGGTTATAAACCCCATTATTTACGGTAAGAATGATATTATGAGCATAAACGATTGATAACAATCTGTTTTCACTCCAATTATACACGTCATATAGCCTGGAGACAATGGGTTTGATTCCGAGCGTGACCTCAGCGTTCCTGACCAGGTACACGTTGGCACACGGTCTTAAATTAACCCCGACACATGTATGCATCATCATACCAAGTTTGGTGCTTGTATGAAAATTTGCACTATTTTGCCGAAAAGAACGTTTTATTTACTGCGCTTAACATGATGGTGTTTTACATTGTGCTCTATAATCTTTTCTCAAAGTCTTTTGTTGCAAATATGTAATAGATGCATATGTACTCAGTATTGAATAAATTTTTGCTCTACAAAATTAATATCGATAAATATCGTTATGACAACATCGCAGTAAATCGTATAATCACTTTTTACAAATTCATAGTAAGTTTGTTTATATTAAACCAGACATGTATGGACAGATAAAAATTTATGATTTAGTATGTTTACTGTCCTGGTTGAAAATACTTAATCCATTTAGTTTGTATTTATTTGTCGCAAAAAAGTTTTTTTAATGTGTCAATCAGTTTACCGTTACACTGAATAATTTTCTCTTTTTTATGAAGATGTTTGGTCATTTAGTACTCTTTTTATGCGCATTTTTTGTCCATTTTCATTCTCATTATAATTATATGATCAATTAATTGACATAAGTATTCATGTACATTTAATGAGGATTTGGTTCCTACCTCAATTATTTGGAACAACCATGCATTAAACTGTTGATTTATGATTCATTGGTATTTGAATTTATTTATGATGTTTGTTGCAAAATACTGTATAATAACCAACCAATTTGATTACAATAGTTTTGCACTAAGATGTTGATAGATATACTGTATATTAGTTGTTTATTATATGTGCTACTGCATATTTTATCATTGTTTATGATGTGGGATTATTGATAAAGTAAAACAAAGAATGGTTAGATGAGTTTATCTTTTTTCTATGATTTTTTTAATGCAGTGTCAATGCCAAGGACATACTGCAACTTTCTAACTTTTCTACACAGCGGAGGAATACACTGCCTCTCCTGATCATATAGTGAGCTTTCTACCATTTTGAAGAATTTGAGATGTTTACATTGTTGAAATCCTGTCAGAGAGAGAGGTATCTTCTCATGCCCTTGTTTTAGCAATTGGAACTACCGTTAAAATGTTGTTCAATCACATTTTGCGCTATCTCCATGTTTTTCATAATTGACTTTGAATGTTTGCTGGCCTTTGCCTCAAAGTGGTAAAAATGGAGTTCGCTCATTATTTTACTCAGGCAATGACTGCACCCGGGAAGGACTGCCGACCTTTTTTAAGCCAGTTGTTTCTGGGCTAGAATGGGATTCAAACTTACTGCTGTAAGGGTCTAGTGATTACCATTCTGAGATGTTGATCACTCTTCCATATTAAAAGAAGCCCTGTGTTTTTTTAAAACGGTTACTTTCGAATTCATTTTAAATTCATTGAAGACTTAATTGAGTCAAGGGTTATCAACTCTTTTGTATACATGTAGCAATTGTTTGACATGGGAGAAACCTTGAATCACTAGCTTTTGTGGTACTGTGGCATTTACATTAATGTATAATGTAATCCAGGCAACACAGGGCAAGTAAGTGGACAGTAAGTGACTATCATGTTTTCTGAGAACCATACAGACAGAGGCTACTTCATCTATTGTATACGTCTTAATATTGGAGCCCGTTTATTTTTCGCGATTTTAGAGGTCTAGATCATGCCAACATAAAACCTAGCCGATGATAAACACCGCCAATTATTTTGTCAATTAAATGAAACACTTAAGGTGTTACCGACACTTTTTTGTATGAATATTTGTTTGTTTAGAGGAAATAGTATGTTTGTACACATTTACAGCCTATTGTCACAATGTAAAATTTAACCAATGGAAACGAGTAAGGTTTATTTGTCACACCTTATATAACTTAATTCAACAGCACATATAGACATACTAATGTAAACCCGATAGTGTTTTAATTTTGGCGGTTAAGTAGGCGGGACATTGATTTATTTTGGCGGTTGGCTATGAGACCACCAAATATAGAACCCGCCAATTCATGAACATCTTAAAAACGCCAAATTTTGCACCTGCAGAGATAAAGACATACACAGTATTGATTAATGAGTTTTACAAATGGATAAGTGACTTTCAATTCTCTGTATACGGTGCTGTTGTAACAAAGCTGACTACTTGAATATACCGTATCAGATTGTCCATACATTCAACAATAGGAACACTATCCATGGTCTTTTCAAGAGTAATATCAATAAATCAGTATGAGTAATTAATTCACTTAATCAACAGTGAATAATAACAATTAACAGTGACGTATATAGTTTATCTATGGATTTTATTTTCACTTGGAACCAGTATACAATATATATATGTTTGTATATTGGTCCTAGTAATCACCAGTTTGAAGAATGAATAACTAAGAACAATCTGTATGTATAACAATAATAATATGAAACAATATAAATATAATATATAAAATGACTATAACTGATTTATTGGCACACAAAATAGGGTATGCATAAAGTGTTCGATTTTATCAAATTATATTATTCAGAAATTATAACCACATATGTATAAATCAGCCCACATAATTAAATCTAATCCAATGTATGTATGAACACAAATTATAGTTAATTCACCCAAGTAAGACAAACGAAGACGAAGAAAAATGAAATGTATACTAAGATCTTCATTTTTTTATTAGAAATGAAAAGCAATGACCATAAATCCAAATTGAGAAATCTATTCAGTGATTCTGAAACAACCATAAATTCACACAAATAAGGGTATCCTTAAAATAATGATGTTTTACAGTTGGGTGACCAGCTCATTAAAAAATTCCACAGCCCAAAATATCTTGAAGCAATGTTTAATAACAATTTTTATTTTTTATTTCAGCATTACGTTTTCAGAGCAAGCGTACAATGTTAAAAAATATGCCTATCTAGCAAGTACGTAGTAGTAAAACATAAGTATATTCACACTATTTAGCTGAGAACTATTTTCTTGTGTGGCTTTCCTTTCAACCAAGCTGTTATGCGGTCCAGAGATGGTCACTGCCTGATGGCAACGTAGGAATTGTGATAAATCACCTTCCAAAAATCAACGTTATTTATGAATGAATGACCTAACTATTCATTTATAAAACTAGTCATGTCATGTTTGTTTGTCAAATCATTTTTTTACAATCTATGATAATTAGATGAGTGAAACAAAATCAATAAACTAAGTTTGTTCTTTTTCTACTATTCTTTGTTAAAAGTTTTTTGACAAAATGCTAAAATCGAACCATTAAGTGTTATTTAAAATGTTTTGGAACACAATTATGGCGACTGATATAATATTATACCACATAAATACACTTAACGATAGATTGATTTTCAAAGGGAGATCTTGTTGTATTTTTCAATATACAATTTATAGACATACATCAGCTTTGAGAGATATTATATTGGCTGTAAATTCATATACAGTTAAACCTGTGTTATCAGCCATCTCCGAATTAAGGCCACCCTGTGAATAAAGGCCATTCTTTTAAAACTGTCATTTACTGATAAAAACTGACCTCAGAATAAAGGTCACCTGTCAATAAAGGCCACAATTTGTCTTTCCAAAGGGTGACCTTTGTTCACAAGTGTGACTGTAGTTTTTTGCGAACATATAAAATAAGATCATACAATACCCAGCATTTGAGGAAGAGAACTTAAATTCTCATATTTGAGTATGGACTTTATTAAACTTTCTGCTTTTTATGAAAACGTTACAAAATATACTTTCTTCGTAAAATCCTTTAACATGTACATTGTATATAAGATCTACATTTGGCTTATAAAACAAACAAAAATGAATGTTGTCTACTACAAAAATAGATATTTTTAATCTATATATATTTTTTTAAACCATTTACACAATCTTGATAACAATATCACTACATTATCGCCAAGTATAATCATAAACACGACTACTTTTAGTACATGAACATTGATAACAAATTTGCATGAAACATTAATAACAAATTCACACGATAACAAAGTCCATTCAGGGCCGTTAGAACTGAAATGGTTTCTTACGGGCCTGCCATTCACATACATATACCAGGATTATAAGAATGGCACAAATTCTTAATAACTTGTGCTTGAAAATAAACAGCACCAGTGAATTGTTTCTGAAATGGTATTTACTTGTCCAGCTACATACATCTCATATGGCTTATGTCACAACATTCATCATAAATGTAGTTTTTGCTTTATCTGAAAGAAAAAAGGATACAAATATATATATATAGGATTGGCTCATTGGTTAGTGACAGACTGTATGAATAATTATTAAATGTTTATCAAATTTAATGCCAACAATATTTCCAAGGATATTAATATCTCTAATAATCTATTGAAATTTGTTAATAATATAAACATTAACTAATATGATTTATTTTTTGTACGTTAAAAAAGTACAAGGACTTTTCTTTTGTCATTTGATTAGAATATTTTTTAAGAACAATTGAAACCAGAAGGTGCCATCATTGGTCAAAATGTTTTTATCTGCAATATTTAAATGCTTTGAGTCTTCTGATAGAAAGATAATTATGATTTATTCATACAATAAAAATCATTTTGTGCTTCTTCTGAGTTTAAAAACGGTAGTACAACAATTTCATTCTCATAAGATACGAACCCAATTGACATTAATTGGAGACAAAAAACTATTAATTTAAAAGTGACTTTTCGTGAGTTTTCAATTCTATGGTTTTCTATTGTCAATCTGGAGTTTTCTCCCTTTAGAGCAAAATTTCTAATAACAAAACGAAATAGAATGGAAATATTTTGGCAATCAAATAATTAGACGAATATGCATTTCATGAAACTATGAAACTATGGAAAATACAAATATTTTGTTTACACTAATACACAATTGAACAACGTCAAAAACTGATGAAAACTTAACATTATGTGCACATTTATCAAGTTTAAAAGTTGGTTACAACAAAACAAATACATAAATACAAATGGTTGAAAAAAGTATCAGTTTCACTATATATCTAGAGCCTGTGTACAGAATTATGGAATGTTACAGCCAAGTTGATGCCAGAAATTTGAGTTCCACTGCTTGACGGATTTAAACAATTGAAGAACACTTTTTATTGCTTTAAATCAAAAACATATTTGTAATTGATAGAATGCGTTGAAATGTGATATATACCTATTAAAAGAATATTTGTCTTGCTTATTAATAGCTTAAGCAATAATTAATGAATAGTTCGCACACAATCGATCATTTCTTTTCAGAAAGCATTTGATTGGTTTCTTTAATCAATATTTCATTCAAATTATTAATCACGGTAGATCTAAGTGATGAATCTAATCTAATAGTCACAAGTTAAATGTTTGTACGGCGCAAAATCGCACCCGGCAATTCAATACTAGAATGTGGCCTATGTAGCATTTTTTATCAGGATGTGCGAAGTTTCAGATCAAACGAATTTGTTATTTTGACTTAACTGATCCCGAAACTAAAGTGATCATCTACTCCATCAAAAATACAAGCCGTTGATGTTTCATGAATCTCATAAATCTGGTCACATGGTTCTACAGTTCACGAGGTACTCTATATGACTTGTAGTCCCTGTTTCCACCCTAAAATTAAAATCAGGGGAAACTATCACCTCGATGTATCAGACGTTGCAATATCTGTTGGAATGCATATAAAATATTTAAATAAAGTCTCCAAAAATAATATACTCCGTTGTCTGAGGGTACGTTGTCGTAAAAACCTGGTATAACGGTCCCAAACATAGATTTTCAACTGTAAATCGACCATCTATATCGAACCATAAAGTGACCGTCTATGTCGAAGCAATTAAGTCATCATTTCTCACCTGATCGGACATTTTTTGTATTGAGCTCCGAAATCGATATTTAATTAACGACAATTGCGTAAACAAGTCAGTGTGCACGCTCGCGATTATAAAATTAGTCTGTGTGAATATGTTTATAATGTTTTGTTTATTGCGACATGTTGCTAAAATAAATACATCGAAACGTATAAATACCGTGTTCCGTATCTTATAACACGATTAAATGATTATTACAACACACCGATAATAAACAGCAAATTTCTCTAATAATTTATACATCGAAGTTCATTTAGATCGAACAATTTTTCCTAAGTCCTTTGATATAAAGAGTTTCGGCTGCATTTATTGACAGATGGGCAGATTCATTCCCGTCGTTTTTTATCGAGCTCGCTCCATTCTTAGACTATAAATAGCGACTGCGTCATCAAGCTAACACTAGTTGGTGTGAGTAACACGTGACCTCGCTCTATTTCTGTTTTGTTTATATCACGTGATGACCATTGCGGATATTTCGGAATATTTCGGGCACTGTCACTTATCTGCTTCGCGCAAGAAGTTGCGATTTTGCATTGCCACTTAAAAATAAGCATTCCAGAGTGTACGGCGGGCTTCCGCCGCCGTACAATAATTTCAAAGCCTTACCTCTGTCACGTGATAAAAACTAAATACAGCCAACATCATTATCACAACAAAACCAATATACTGAACACAGCGTAAAAACTCCTGAAAATTAAAATCGATATTTTTTAAACGCATTTTTAAAAAATAAATTTATTGTATTCATTAATAATTCTTAATCGATATGGATTAATTAAATGTAATATGCATGTATAACTTATATTTGAACACATCAAAGTGGAAAGCATTAATAAATGTATCCATTAAGGATAACGG
The DNA here is from genome assembly GCA_964023205.1 of Lutraria lutraria. Classification (NCBI taxonomy): domain Eukaryota; kingdom Metazoa; phylum Mollusca; class Bivalvia; order Venerida; family Mactridae; genus Lutraria; species Lutraria lutraria. Next base: position 34,490,970 of record OZ026833.1, read on the forward strand.
ACATACCCTAATTAATACAAACTCAAAATTACTGAATACAAATTAAAGGTACCTGATCCTTAAAAATTGTGACATAATTGATTAAATATTAACTTTCAACCATACAACATTTTGAAATATTGGACCTAGGTCGTTATATTTGACTTTATATTATAAAGGGAGGTAATTTTACCAACTAGTACTCTCCCCTTTCTATGATTATATAGCATTTTTATAATTCATGTTTACAACTTCCAAAATTACACAATTCAGAAAAGCTTGTGGTGAATGATTTATAAATGATTCATTCTACATATTCAATAGAAATAAGCAAAAGTTTAACGCTTGTTTTAGGGTCTGTAATCATTGAGACAACTTCGTCAAATGAGTAAGCTGTTCAGTGTAAGTGTATAATACCATGTAATACATTCTGTAAGTGCCATCGTTCCACGTAATAAAATTTAAAGTTTTCAGTAGTACATGACTCTGCCACGGTAACGTTCTCGTTCTTGTTCATAAATAGGCATTCATTAAATGTATGTTAGTTTTACAATGTGTATACATACACTGTATATTCGTTTCATCTTCAGGAGGTCTGGCCTTTGTTCACACAAATAACACAATAAATCGAGCTTTCAAAGCGTGAGTTGAAAAATTAATGTACGGTTATATATACGATTGTAAAGCAAAGCCTTTTGAACAAATTTACTATACGTATATCAAACTTTAATTTGGTATTATGTTTGATTTGTTAAAAACTCCTAAACGTTTAGAATTGGCAGCATTTAACGTACATCTTTGGCAATGATTTGTATTTTCATATTACTTAGTGTTTACATGTTTTGAGGCCTTTTGAAACAAGACATTATTATTGTTCAATGAGCACTTACTAAAATTTTATCGGCAAAAATGGCACATAGATAGTATTGCTGCAAGGCCTGACCCTCCACAATACGCCAACACCAGAAGATAAGCCACGTGACTGAAGAATGTAAGTATGTAGATTGCAGGACCTAAAATACAAGTAATATACGAGGGGTGATAAAAATGTTCGCAGAAAAAATCCCTTATTTCTTTATTTTACATTCGATGTTTATGAAATTTCTATCAGATTGATTAACACAAATAACAGTTCAGTTATATAATCACCGATTTTCAATCATTTCAAACGTCAAGATCTAGATACATGTACACAGATGTACGTGTGTAATCTCAAGATGTATAATTATTATTCAAACGTAAAACTATGTTCTGATAATTATCAAAATTCATTTAGAAATAAAATATCGTATGTAACCAATACAAAGCTTGTTGGCAGTATTTAAATTTCTCTATAGGTCTTTACAAAAACTGGAGTAATTATTCCAGAAAAGTTGCTTTTTCTGTTTATAATCCGAATGAATTGAAAAAGCTTAAATATCAGGTTATTTTACTTATTTTTTCAAACTCTGTTTTCAACTTATTTACTAACCTTCGCTGCTAAGATACATTTATCATGTAATCATGTCACTGTAAGCCCCGGAATTATTTATTTTTCTTTTAAAAATGTTGATGGGTACTTACATGTAGCCGGCAATATTATGGATTTGTATCAGAAACTTACCGTTAGATCAGAGTTTCCCATTTTTACCATGAATACGCTGTCATACTGTTGTATGACCATATTCCACAAAACGGACGATCCTCCCATCTGCATGCCGAAACACAAACAACGAAAAAATATAAAACGTTTGCTATATCCCAGACTGGATCGGTTTATTGGCTTTTCTGTCACTAAGTTGAAGTTAGAATCACTTTTTTCATCAGCTGTCCACGGTAGTGACGTCGATGATGATGACGTCACATCTTTTCGCGATGGACATTTCCACCATAAAAAGAAAAGTGCACCGAATGATATTGCTGTCGCACCAATCGTATCACAGATAGAATCGAACCAAAATCCAAAATTTGAATGATGAGATGAATACAGTTTGTCAACAGCACGGCTTCTATAAACAGTACCGTCAAAAGAATCTAATAATATTTTGAGTTCAAAAACTAAAACTGCAATACGTCTACTTTGTAAAGATTCTGAGAAAACGAATCTACCTGCCACGAATGATAAGACTAAATGGGTGAAAGTTATCATATTTGGTGTGATAAAATAAAATATTTTGCTAAATTTTGTGATTTCATCAAAACGTTCAGAAATTAGCGTGATAATATAATGTGTAGTTTGATCAGACATGATTAATTTCACTGATAAAGGATGGAAAGGAGACCATAGCTCTCGGGGGTCCTTCTTTTCATTAATAAGATCTACTGATTGTAACGTTCTGTAGAGAATCGTATCCATAACTAGAAAATAACATAACAACGTTGTCACCAATCCGAACAATAGCACGCGCTGGTTCTGAGATATAGTTGCGGCGAATTCCTGCATTTTAGTGACTTGCTGGGAACCACTCCGTGATGCCGAAGAATTTTGATTTGTTCAACTTTAACCTGAAACAAGATAAAAAAAGTGAAGTCATTTTGGCGGCAGATTATGACTTTACTGTGCGAAGTGTAACATTTCAACAAAGGGCATATTGCACAAGTCTTAATTGAGCGTGAACTGGCTCCTGCCACTTTGATGTAAGAAAACGGGTACTATATATAGTTTTAATAGATCCCATGACTTATATATATTCCATACATGTATAGTTAAGGTACTTCATAGATCGCTACACTTTGCAATATACGACCGTCACGTTAAATTATTTTTGTAAAATGCTTAATACAAATATAAAAACGTCAGTATTTTGTTAGTTGCCCGCGGGCAAAGCAAAATGAAATCGCAATTAGTCGTTTGTCGATCTCTTTTCAGTAGTTACCGACCGATACGACTGAAAGAAAATAAAGAATGCTTACTTTAAATCAAATGAGTTTGAGTATTCTGATCAAATTGAAATATACATGATAGAAAAGACGGTTAACACTTGCCGCAAAAAAAATGAATGTTTTGAATGCGATTGTTCGAAATATGATCATTGATTCAATAATTGTTTGAATGACAACGAATGATTATCTGCGCTGATCTATTTATATGGGTTTATCGCCGGGTTTTTTTTCAACACTTTTTCAGTTGTATACCAGTCACCAACCAGTTTCCTGGACGGAATTCTTAACCAGAAACCACAAGGATCTGACAACTTCTGCACATGTAGTGGAAAATCGACAATATTGTCAAATTTTCATGGAAGGGTATGACCGGCCGCGAACTGGAAACAAATAATCCAACGCACTAACCACTCGATCACGACCGCTGAATTGTACAATAAAATATTTAAAAAGACCCATTGGTTATTGTTTGAGCATGAACTAGTGATTACCATATCTGAATACATTAAAATATTGAAATAAACAAAAACATATATTAGTCTTAATCGCAGCTGTGCGACCAAATACAGTGTTCAATGATTGTATTATTCAAACATTTCACAATAGTATGTGGTATTTCATAGCTAGATCATGAGCTCAAAATATCCGTGATGGTTAATTGAAGGCATAATGAAAATACAGTCAATCACGGTTATAGTATTATAATTCTCCATTTAACTAAACTGTTCTTTATTCAGTCAATTTAATGGCATATTGAACTTTTGTTATGACAAAGTAAAGTCAAATCCTTCACTAGGAATTCATTTAGATTACGTTCTACTATATTATGATTTCAATCTAATAACAAATATTTGTTTTATTCCTAGTTATCTTGAAGTTTTTGTTTTCTGTTTGTTTGTTTGTATGTTTGTTTGTTTGTTTGTTTGTTTGAGTTTTACGCTGTTCAACAGTCAGAGTCATACGAGACGGGCAATTCACTTAACAGTCACTCCTGTGAAGAACCAGTACTTAGACTCCCATCCTCCATATGTATTTTGAAGTAAAATATACTATATAGTGTATAATTATATCATTAGAATTTAAAAATTACATTTGATCGTCTGTCCATGCACTCTTAGGGGCTTTTATTTGGCAGTTACGTATACTACACAATAAAGATATAAATTATAAATAAGAAAATATAATGTGCGTGAAGTTAGCAGCGTAGCAGCCTAGCAGCGTGAAGTTGGCAGCGTAGCAGCCTAGCAGCATAGCAGCGTGAAGTTGGCAGCGTAGCAGCGTAGCAGCCCAGCAGCGTGAAGTTGGCAGCGTAGCAGCCCAGCAGCGTGAAGTAGGCAGTGTAGCAGCCCAGCAGCGTGAAGTTGGCAGCGTAGCAGCTTAATATATTTCTACAAATAAACTGCACAAGAAATCAAGCTAAACACTTAAGAATGCACGAAGTAATGTGAGTCTGTTGTTTGAAAGTTAATTAATTGGAAATAAAGGAATTTTAAAACATTTTTTTCTCATGTGAAATTAGACGCTGCTAGCAGCGTGAAGTTGGCAGCGCGAAGTTAGCAGCCCAGCAGCGTTACAGCGTTATGTATATTTCTAAAGATAAACTTCACAACAAATCAAGCTGGACACTTAAAAATGCATAAGATAAGGTGACTCAGTTGTTTGAACGTTAATTAAGTGAAAATATCGAAATTTTCAAAAAAAAATAATAATGTGAAATTAGACGCTGCTAGCTGCGTGAAGTTGGCAGCGTGAAACTAGCAGCCCAGCAGCGTTACAGCGTTATGTATATTTCTAAAGATAAACTTCACAACAAATCAAGCTGGACACTTAAGAATGCATAAGATAATGTGACTCAGTTGTTTGAACGTTAATTAAGTGAAAATATCGAAATTTTCAACAACAAAAAAAAATGTGAAATTAGACGCTGCTAGCAGCGTGAAGTTGGCAGCGTGAAACTAGCAGCCCAGCAGCGTTACAGCGTTATGTATATTTCTACAGATAAACTTCACAACAAATCAAGCTTGATACTAAAAATGCATAAATTAAGTTGAGTCTCTTGTTTGAACGTTAATTAAGTGAAAATGTCGAAATTTTCAAAAAAAATAATAATGTGAAATTAGACGCTGCTAGCAGCGTGAAGTTGGCAGCGTGAAACTAGCAGCCCAGCAGCCTAACAGTGTAATATGTATTTCTACAGATAAACTTCAAACCAAATCAAGCTAAACACTTAAGAATGCATAAAATAATGTCAGTTTGTTGTTTGAACCTTCATTAATTGAAAATATGGGGAATTTCATTTTGTGTGTGTGAAATTAGACGCTGCTACCAGCGTGAAGTTAGCAGCCCAGCAGCTTAACAACGTAATATATTTTTCTACAGATAAACTTCAAAACAAATCATGCAAATACTTTAAAATGCATGAAATAATACTATTATGTTGCTTTAATGCGTATTAGACTAAAAAATACGATTTTTGTCGAGTTTGTGAGTTCGGTATTGTAGCGACCACACAACGGTCTAATAGATTTCTACTGATAAACTGATAGAATAATACGATTCTATTGCTTTAACGTTCAATAGAGAAAACTTAGTTTTTGTATGTGTGTGTGTTTGAAGTTGGCAGGGGGAGGGCGTGGATACATGGCGAATTAGACAACAATACTTTCCCGATGTACGGGAATTTGATAAACACCGCCGTAGCATATAGCGGGAAATAGACTTTTCCCGTATTTAATGGACCGGTGACGGGATTTTTGACAGTGGCACATTTTCACGTTGTGTTATTTTTACGCACAGTTTTGAAAAAAAAAATGAATGGCGGCTTTGCATGTACGCATTGAATGTACATCTGTATTATATAAACATAGCACGCATTGAACTAACACCTGTATCATAGGTGCATAGTACGTATAAAATGTACACCATCCTCATTGGTACGTAGCCCGCATTGAACGTACACCTGTGTGATAGGAACATAGCGCACATTAGACGTACACCTGTATTATAGAAACATCGCCCGCATTGAACGTACAACTGTATAATATAAACATAGCCGGCATCGAACGTACACCTGTATTGTAAGGACATATTCCGCATTGATTATACACCTTCACTTTATAATTTAATACGATTTTTCTTTTTCAGTCAATGTTTGTGACATATTTCTTCATAAATGCACAAGTATGAAGGCTGAAGACTAAAATACATAAACTAATACGATTTTTTTTGTTTTGATGCTTATTAAAAAGAAGGTTTTGAGTTTGTATCATTTTGTGAAACGATTTTTGCGGGAAGGAAAAAGCGCAAGAAATTCAGACTGGATCATAGTTAGGCCACTAGCTTCCAGCGGTCTAGAATTATACACCCTACCATCGAGATATGTATCAGAATCACGTTCTACAAGCTATAGAAACTATTTTGGACGGGAAAAAACGCTAAAAAATCACTGCATCATAGTAAGGCCGCTACGCCGCGAGAGCTTCCAGCGGTCCTATACTGTACAGGGTGCGTATCCGTATGTGTATTTTATGTGTACCTTTAAGTACGACATGATCGAGGTTGACTGCAATTATTTCCAACCTGGAACCATTATACAATGATCTATAATGGTCCCAGTTCCAACCCGGACAGCTCAAAAACGGCGCTGAAACGTATCGACTATTAACAAATTGTGAAATCCACTTTTTACTAATCATGCTAATTTTGTATAACAGCAATAGACTGTGTTTTAAATACCGATTTTGCTTTTATACGAAAGTAAATTTAGTCAACCGCTACACAGATTTTTATATTCTTATACATACTGTAATAAATGCATTTGTTTTAGTCTTCTATTTTAATAATACTGAAACTCGATTGAGCGTTCATTTTTTATTACCTTGTATAATGCATCATGCTGTGACTGTATATACAAGGATGCCTAATAGGCAGACATGATCTTCGCAAAATTCCGGTTATTTCCGTAAATATAACGACGTAAATATCCGAGATTTGCAGGAAGATCGTTGAATGGATCTTAAAAATCTCACGTGTATCATCAAGGGTCGGAGAAGATATCATTTGATGGTGGTCATATTTTATATGGTGAATGAAAATAAATTTCCAAAACGAGTGCACATTTGATGCCATTTTGCATATAAAAGTTATGATGTTAAAAACCTCGAATTTACTTCGGAATCTACCAAGTTTACATTGAACCAGGGAGTTGTATTAATACTTAATAATTCTAAATACAACTACCAGATTGAACATAAAATGAATCGTCGACAGGTGTCTTTTATAAACACGTAAGGGTCGGAGAAATCATGAATTCAAAATAACAAAAAGATATCGTCAGTAATATAAAAGATTAATTAAAATATTAAGTAAAAAAATATCGATATTCCAAATCATTATGACAGCAGCAGGAGTTTAAAGACATTGAACAGCTACAATATGAGTGACACCCCCCCCCCCCCCCCAAAATCCACATGAGGTCTAATCTCGATTGTTTTTCAAGCACATTTTTTATGCGCCCTGGTTATTGTTTGTAAGATCACACAAAAGATCATATATAATTATGTCATAAGGATATCAGTCGACAATCACTGAAATTAATTGATGCTTAATTGTTTGTCACACGTACTTTCCATTTTTACATTCCAATGGACAGTCGCATAGCAACATCGACCGATCGACAAGTCACGCACAGTTGCATTCGAAGTGTCCAAAATACAGATGCTGAACACGTGTCATATGGATTCCTGTTGCGTGATCAATTAGTTCTCGGTTTTGATTGGTTATGTTAATTAAAGTATGACCTACATTTACTGTAAGGAAGAAATGACGAGCTTATACGTTCTGTGTAAAAAAAATGTGTTAGAAAAAAAAATTACACGCGATTAAGGATTTAACCGGATTGTATAGAAATTCGGCTTGTCGAAGTGAGTAATGCATAATTATCATTTATTAGCTAATAATTTTAAATATACTTCTGTATTATTTGCAGTTGGTGAATTTTACTATTTGGATTAAATATATATATAATACATACCAGTTTGAAACATCACGGTGTGAACATGATGAAACATCTGTAATGCTAGAATCATCCCCAGAATCGCTAGTAGAAATATCCGTGTCAAATTCACTAATTTCGTCAATAGGCTCAAACTGGTACGGTTGAACAACGAAACGATCTTCCGTACATGACGAATAATCAAAATAATCGTCCATCTCCGTAAAAATCAAGTGTACTCAATGTTATTGACAGCTATAATAAAGCTACGCTATTATGTGCAGCTAGTGTGTTTACATTGATTAACATCAACAATGACGTCACACGCCAAGGAAAGATAACCGCGTTGATACTCTCGGAAGGTGCGATATTTGATAGTTTTCTTATTTCGATTTATGCGGCCAATTTTCATTTTTGAAAAGTGAAATTTTGTAAATGTACTTAAATTTGTGTATATTTAACAATTCCAAGCCCTCTTGGATCGATGAATATGACCTTTAATTGTTTTATTGCCCCTAATAGGATTAATCCTGTCTTTTCACGGTCAGCTAAGTGTCTGTAGACTTGACACCTAGTCATGCATAAAAAGGGTCATAAATGTTATTGATCTTTAGTGATAATTAGTTTATGGAGGAATTCCTGTTGTTTTTATATTCAGTATATACTAAAATATAACAATTACTGTCACTACCATTTTATTCCTGCCATTTTTTCTTCTATACATTACAGACCGTCCCTGCTACCTAACTCATTACCAGTGTTAAATGCACAACAGTACAAGTCTGCAATCATTCAACCATTTAATCCTCATAAGTATTTCTTCTTCTTGTCGAAAAACATAAAAATACTCTTAATAACAATGAAATAATACATCAACTGATCGCATTTCTTGACACACTGACGTTCATATTGATTTTTGCTTGATGACCTTATTACCGCCTATCAACCAATTAAATGAGAGATATGTAGTAACGCGGGAAATTCCTGTGTCAGTACTAATTAAAACTCCATCCAATGTGCGGATCATCTAGCATTTGCTGAAATATCAAAACTGTGTTTTAATAGATCTAATGCATAAAAATGCTACACATTTAAATATCAGTGTTAATTTGAATTGAATGCAAATGGCAGTGTGAAAGATAAATTGACTTGACTGTAGAAATGATAAAAATCAAAAATGAAAAAAGTCGCGGCAGGAAATGTCTGGTTCCCTGCCAACAAATGCCAGACTGAGACAGATGGAGGCGATATGCATGTGCAAGTCCTTGTTATTATCCGGGCATCAGGGGTAATAGCGTCACTGTGGAAATAGGCATACATGTTAACATATTAATAAAACAAAAATATAAAAAAAAATTCAATATTTATTTATTATCTATTCATGATACAGTTACCTATGTTTTTTGTCTGTCAATCAGTGATAAGATTTAATCATTATTCATTATTTATTTTTTATACTTCCAGATCCCCTTACTTAAAGAGTCGAGTTTTAAAAAATGAAGTTACTGCAAACAGAGACTGCTGCAACCTTAGATATGCATGTATTATTGATGTTGAAGTTGGTTGTCAACCTTGAAGAATGATACTGAGTCTACTGTAGTGATGAGCATGGTTTTGCTACTTATGCAGTTTTGCAACAGTGTACAAGTAAAAATGTAAGTAGAAATAGAACATTACTAATGATTAAATGAATTGGACAAATATGATCAGAAATGTAATATTTTCAGTGCATAATTAATTATCCATAATTTACATGTATTATCAAACTCTATTATCAATGATATTGAAAAAAATATGATAGTGCTTTTGGAAACATTTTGTCTTGCTATAAAGTATGCACCGGAGGAAAACACACCGGACTTATGGGACTTTAATTAACATCATTTGTGTCTATTTAAAAAAAACATTTGTGTACTTTCAGTGTATGTATACCTGGAGCTGTGCTGCCGTAACTGTGCTGTACTGCCTGAGAAATGCAAAGTCAACAAAATGTGGTTATGGTTGGAAATCAAATGTTGGAAGAGTTCTGACGAAGGAAACCAAGTCAGAGTTGGTTGAAAGGTAATAAGAATTTAAAAAGATACATGTGGTTATTTTATTGTAAGTGATTTCAAATAACAAAACTGTTAAATCGCCAGGTGAAAATTGACTGATCAACAAACCGATGGTGAGGTGAAATTTTCAGGGTGTATGGTAATATGCCTGCTTGAACCTTTGACCTCCTGTTTGCAAGTCAGATGCTCTACAAACTGTCTAATTGAGCTGTTAATACTACAACTAATGTATAAATACAGGTACTATATACAGTAACTACTACACACCAGTTTATTATAATAATTAAATAATAAATTTCTGTTAATTATAACAATACCAGCATTTGAAATATATCATAGATGTAAGAAATATACTTTCATAAGTATTGCAGAAGCAAAATTTAATCATGCAAAAAAGAAGATTCAGTATGGTAAAAGTTAATTTTTTATCTTGCTTTAGGATCAAGAAGAACCTTGAGTAGGTGGAGAACCTGCCTGTAATAAGTCCTCATCCTTATCAACCAAAACTGGCAAAAATAACAGAAAATTGTTAATTGTGCTTGCCAGAGGATTGTACAACAATAAATTGCAACCAGACCAGCCTGACAAATCAACAACATGGACACGGAAAACAAATGATATGCAATTAATTTTTTCATGACTTCATATTCTGAAATACTAAAAAGTCTGGAACTATGGAGAAAATCAGTTGACTAAGGATATGCAGTTTAACTTGATATACATTTGTACCTATATGTTTTTAATTTTAGGAAGTTGGAAGGTTGGGAATGGAACCTTAATGACTATTTTGTGGTATAAAAAAGTAGTGCTATTCAAATATTCTATGACTCATTGTTTTTTGTTCAGCTGAAGATGTTCTAATTATTAGCTCATCAGAGCACAAAGTGCTATTGGAGAGCTATTGTGATCGTATGTTGTCAGTCGTCGGTGATGCATCACTGCGTCAACAATTGCTTTAAACAACATCTCTTGAAACAGTTTCAAAGAAATTTTACAGGGATTAAAAAATCTAGTTGCCATGGCAACAAATAGGAAAATCTTAATAATCTCCTTGTCCAAAACCACAGGGCCTAGAGTTAAGATATCTGGTGTGTAGCAATGTGTAGTTGACCTCAACCAAGTTTTTTCAAGTTATAGCCCCTGAATCAAAATTGGTCCCACCCCGGGGGTAACATTATTGTACATAGACTTATATATGAAAATTTTAAAAATCGTCTAGTCAGAAACTACAGTGCCTAGAGCTTAGATATTTGTTGTGTATACTAAGCATTGTCCAGTGGACCTCTACCAAGTTTGTTCCAATTATTGGCCCGCTTGGCTAGCTCAGTGGTTAGGGCGTATGTCTACTGATCATGAGGTTGTGAGTACGAACCCGTGTGAGGCGTACACTGTGCATGATAAATGACTGAAGATAATACATCCTATGTTAAATTGTCCTCCACCTCTGACTTATGTAGTGCAGCTTGGCAGAAGCTTACGGATAGAATGTGTTTAGTACTGGTTAAGGCCTAAATTAAGTCCAGGAAAGCTACTTAGGATAACTGCCTGCCACAATATGACTGAAATAATGTTGAAAATGGCGTAAAACCCGATGAAACAAATAAAATTATTGCCCATGGGTTAAAATTGGCCCACACCAGGAGTCACTTGATTGTACATAGACTTATATGGGAAAATCTTCTGGTCAAAAACTACAACGCCTAGAGGTTAGATATTTAGTGTGTTGCATTGTCTAGTAGACATATTCCAAGTTTATTCAAATTATTGCCCTGGGGTCAAAATTAGCCCAAACCAGGGGTTTTCCCTACATTATATAAGATTATTATCGGAAATTTTAATAAGTCCTTTTGTCCAAAACTGCAAGGCTTGGAGCTCAGATACTCGGTGGACTTCTACCAAGTTTGTTGAAAGTATCGCCCTTGGGTCAAAATGGGCCCTACCCCGGATATTTACTCCATATTATTTAGGATTATAAAGGAAAATAAAAACTGTTATTGTCCAAAACCGCTAGGCTTAGAACTTAGATATTTGGGGTGTAGCATTATCTAGTGGACCTGTACCAAGATTATTTAAGTTGTGGCCCCGGTGTCAAAAAATTTACTCTGTCCTATTCTTACGCAACTAAATGTAATGATAGCGCCCATGTGACATGCGTGTCTATTAAATGTTCTATAATACTACTATTGCCGAATCGATCAGGATTACTAAAAAAATCAAAAATTGGTTGCAGACAAATAATTATGTTATGCGTAATTTAATGTTTAATAACGTTTAAATAACATCGTCAGATAGAAAGTTCATTCGGCCAAAGTACCGATGAAACGAGTTATACGATTGGCTGAGTTATAAATAGATATAAATAGTGATCATGGAAATTCCGACTTTTGAAAATAGAAACTGGTATAGGCCGTCATCAGATCTTGCCGTAAGGAAGATCGAATACTTTAGTCGGATTGCATGGTCCTCTTGTTTTTAAGTATGTTATTATTCTTGAGTGCATCAAATTAAGTGACAGTCAAACCTGTTAGTGGTCACCATATACGTCAACAAAGGTCAACCAAGGGAAAGACAAAATGTGGTCTTATTGACAGGTTTGTCTGTATTAATATGTTCAGCAGAGCTAATTTAGATATACCTGGATCATATCATGAATTTGATTCTTACAATAATTATCAAATTTCTGAACAAAATAATATCAATACACGTGTGGCAGTAATGGAAAAAAAGTCCAGTTTATTTTCAAAAAGCTATTTAATGTTTTTACTGTTTTTTTTTTAAATTTATTAAAGTTTTATATGATATTTGTTGTATAATTATTATCCTCTAACAGTTGCAAAAATTTCGTAAATATTTTACTGTTGTTAGTTGTACCTTCCTTAGCTGCAAATTGTATGAATAACCACTGTGGTGTTTATCAGTTGATGCTTGTATCCTTGTCCTGTGTCTACCATAATCTATATGCAATTCGTACTTTACATCAAGCATGTCCATAAGTATCATTCAAACAGTTTGTCTAAAGATATGGCTCATATCAGTGGATATTTGTGAATATGACTTGACAGAATGACCAACGATCCTTGTGCTTTTTGAATCATTGCCCTTGGTCGTCAGTAGATGACTATTGGCTTAGGTCAGTAGATGACGCATACAGATTTTAGCGTCATGTGACCTTCAGTGGAAATATGGTGAATTACTTAACATATATACTTTAGCATAACTCTGTCAGCAGTATTGTTAAAGTTACGCCCCTTCTTAAAAAACTTCGGTTGAATTTTTTATTAAGTCCATTATCTTGCACATTTTCACAAATATTCATTTCAAATTGGGAAAACTTACTTATAGTGACATGGTACAGAGGGCATAACTGTGTAAGCAGTATTTTTAGAGTTATACCCCTTTTTAACTTTGAATTTTGGTTAAAATGATTGTTTGAAAACCATCAAAGATATTTAATTAAGAATACTTTGTTATAGGGGCATGGCACATCTTAGGGACCAGCAGAATAACTCTGTCAACAGTATTTACAGAGTTATGTCCTTTTTTACTTAGATTTTTGTTGTTGAAATAGGTAAAATTGTATAATATCTTGAAGACTTTCAAAGATATTCAACTCAAACTGTGCATACTTCCTTATAGTGATAACGCGCATTTGTAGGACAAACAGCATAACAACTCTGACAACAGTATTTTTAGAGTTATGCCTTTTTAACTTAGAATTTTGGTTAAAATAGATTATTAAGTAGATTGTTTGGAAAAAACATTAAAGATATTTTATTTAAACATTGAATACTTTGTTATGTGAACAAGGTGCATCTGTACAACAAGCAGCATAACTCATTAACAGTATTTTTCGAGTTATGCCCCTTGTTCACTTAGATTTTTTCGTTAAAATAGGTAAAGTAGTACAATATCTTGGAAAACTTTCAAAGATATTCAAATCAAACATTGAATACTTTCTTAAGGGGACATTAGGCGCATCTGTAGGACAAGTGGCATAACTCTGTTAACAGTAATTTTAAAATTATGCCCCTTTTTCACTTTAATATATTTTTCTCCTCTATCAAGCATTTATTACACTGAAGACTTATGAATGTCGAGCACGCTGTCTTCAGACAGTTCTTGCTATTGCTAAGAAACTAATGAATCGTATGCCTTTCTTCAATGTCAAGCACATAGAGTCTACAGGTATATAACAATGTATAAATGAAAAGTCGGTCCGTTAGTGTAAATGTTAAAATATTTTGCATGGGTACGAACCATATGGGTACATTTTTCTCTTTCATGCTTGGTATGAAAAAATCACCTTCCGACAGTACTTTCACCAATTTGATTAATTTGTTAGCATTAGTAATTTTGTATTTGTTTATGTATGAGTATGATTAAATGTATGAATAATTAAATTAAGAAGTGCCAAATAGTACAATATCACTGACCACATTCATATTTTAAACATAGGATTTGCAGAGTAATGAAAATCTAAGTTATATATTGATTTCTTATTGTATTTTTCATTCTTCCTGTATTTGGGTTTCATTTTAGCTTAATTGTCATAACATGAAATACATTAGATAGTGGAAACATAGCTAGAATTTGAATATAGTTTTTATCATAATGGGTCTGGGACTCTATTCCAGTTCATACCCTATGAACTTTCAAGAGCTACATTAAGACTCATGTATATCATTTTTCTACTATTATATTTTGCCCCATAATTTAACAATTAAGCAGTTGTTGTTGTTTTTTTAAAGAAAGAGAGCAATATTAATCTATCCTTAGTATTAAACCTTAAATTAGATAATAATTTTGGAATTTGGCTGGAAAGAACTTAAACTGAACCTTAAACAATCGTCTATTTCATAAATTTGATTCAAAATCTCTTATTGTCTTCTAACGTTTAATGCATGAAATAATTTATTTATTTCAGATTTGTCCAGCACGCCTCTGGCCATGATCCAGTGGGTAGTGTCATGTACTTGTTACCAGACGATCTTGGATCGAATCATGGTCGCGTCAGGTCGTATACTTTTATAAAAGTTAACAATGACGAATAATTAATTATTTTTTCTTCATCTATGAAAACGTTGTCGACTTCCTGTGGGACGACAACTTAGTACTGGTTAGAATAAAGTCTAAGAAAATTGACTTGGTGAATACAACTAAAATACACTCAAACCTGTGAACAAAGGCCATCCACAATATGGGTGTTTAATGATAGCTAAATGACCTTTATTCGGAAGTCGTTATGTTCTAAATAATCAATGGTTTTCATTAGAATGGAATTTTGAACAAAAATATTTGCATATGTCTGTAACAGGATACATTATACGTTACTTAATAAAAATATGTTCTGTTCCTTTACACAAATTATGAACTTTATTCGCAGATTTTATTGTATATATTTTTGAAAAATGGCGTAAACCGTAACAAACAACTAAGTACAAAAACAGAACATCACAACAAAAACAACTTTTACATATAAAAACATTGTCACATTTGAATATTTAAAAGTTACTGTATAATAATAATAAGCTGTTACTATCAGCATTATTCAATACATATCACGATAAATCTGAAAAACATATCTTAATAATCACAATTTTATTAACGTTCATGATATGTAATTATGCACTTGAATTAAACATGACGACAAGGTGTTTTTGTTAAGTGTTTACTGATCCAATATATTCGGGTGTTACTAAAATTGACGTATATATTTATAACAATGTACATTGTCCATTAAAATACTTCTTTATACATCACTAAACACTCCGGATCTCATGGTACGGTTGTAAGTGATGTATATTTTTTGCCGACAGTGAAACAGTAAAATGCGATTTAGGTCAAAATGGTAGAAATAATTGTACATTTAGACACAGGCCATAAATTTCGATGTATTTTCATCAACACTTAGACTATCAGATTCACTTGAATCTGAGAAACATTTTATGTATAAAATGATGTCTACGCGTACACATGATGCGTCACCGATGAAATTGAATTTGAAAAAAACTGTTTTTGTCTGGGAGAGCAACATTTAATAATGTTTTAACTTATATGAAATTGATCTGTGAGTCTTCATAAATGCCCCTTTGTGCAGTCTAAAATCCGTGCTAAAAAAAGAACTAATTGATTGTAATTAATTAAGCCCGCCTCGGATGCTCAGTGGGTGGAGCGCTCTAGCGAAAGGAATGTAATTATTGTACCATGTCGATTTGACTGAAGATAGTAAGAGGTTCCCTTCTCCTCTCCCTAGATTGGGAGCCGTCGAATGCTTTATAGAAAATGACATAGGGGTCAGTAGTGGTCTAATATTTATATATATTTTAATCAATGAGTGTGCGTTCATAAGTGGCTGCTGTTAAAAATGGCCGGTTATCACAAACAATTGTTTATCCTATGTTACCGTGTATCACATGTAACCGTTATCACAAATTAATACAACCAACTTGACAAGATAGAATAAGAAAATAATTATGAATGTCGGATTTTAGATATAATGAAGCAGACATGGTTATCTGAATTATCATCCTTAACATTTGCCTGCTTTAGGATACAATTTACAAGGATACACGACATGTCCGCGTAATCATTAAATTTGTTTGAAGCAAGTTGAAAACTAACAGATGAAACAAACAAAAAATATACAAAACACGTCAAAATTAAATATGTACTTACCTTTAACAGACGCACAATCCGACAGTGTTCATATTATCATAACGAGTTTACAATCATGGGTATTTATTTCATTAAAGAAACATCTTATCAGTAGTGTGTATACAGCCCTTACATATTGTATATCTCAAATACTGTATTGGCTTATCAATATCTTCTACGAAAATGTGACCCTTTAAAGTATTTGCCTGAGTAACGCTACACAGGCCTTTAAATATAAATATACATATTATACAAGTTAAATGTTTGTACGGCGCAAACTAAAGTGATCATCTACTCCATCAAAAATACAAGCCGTTGATGTTTCATGAATCTCATGAATCTGGTCATATGGTTCTACAGTTCACGAGGTACTCTATATGTAGTCCCTGTTTCCACCCTAAAATTAAAATCAGGGGAAACTATCACCTCGATGTATCAGACGTTGCAATATCTGCTGGAATGCATTTAAAATATTTGAATAAAGTCTCCAAAAATAATATACTCCGTTGTCTGAGGGTACGTTGTCGTAAAACCCTTGTATAACGGTCCCAAACATAGATTTTCAACTGTAAAGTGACCATCTATATCGAACCATAAAGTGACCGTCTATGTCGAAGCAATTAAGTCATCATTTCTCACCTGATCGGACATTTTTTGTATTGATCTCCGAAATCTATATTTAATTAATGACAATTGCGTAAACAAGTCAGTGTCCACGCTCGCGATTATAAAATTAGTCTGTGTGAATATGTTTATAATGTTTTGTTTATTTGCGACATGTTGCTACAATAATTACATCGAAACGTATAAATACCGTGTTTCGTATCTTATAACACGATTAAATGATTATTACAACACACCGACGATCGCTCCAAAATGTATTTAACACCGCGAATTTCTCTAATAATTTATACATCGAAGTTCATTTAGATCGAACAATTTTTCCTAAGTCCTTTGATATAAAGAGTTTCGGCTGCATTTTCAAGAGCACGACCATTCGGGCTACCAAATAGCAAGATGCACTAGACTGGACCAGTAAGCTATTGCTTGTCGTTCGGACCTGCCTTAATGTCGAACCCTGTCGTCACAGTGCCCATATAAATACTAAACTAGTTCTTGTTGTAGCGAACTAGGCAGAGTCAAATTCTCAGTCAACTGAAACCACTTTTATTGAAATATTGACACGTTTCTAGTAATTTATAGGTGATTGACATTGACGAGACGACAACGATATGAAACAGATACTAGTATTCGGTGAATGTCACGTGATCATTGGTACTATTAGCGAGTCCGATTAACAACTTGAATAATACAGTCTGTATGTACACATGAACACCACTTAAAAAGTAGTTTTGCTTCATCCTCAGTAATATAACACAATGCTTGATAGTGTACTAAATTCAACGCCATGTTTGTTTACTATAGTAGGATTGGATTCGGTTCGTTTATTGACAGATGGGCAGATTCATTCCCGTCGTTGTTTATCGAGCTCGCTCCATTCTTAGACTATAAATAGCGACTGCGTCATCAAGCTAACACTAGTTGGTGTGAGTAACACGTGACCTAGCTCTATTTCTGTTTTGTTCATATCACGTGATGACCATTGCGGATATTTCGGGCACTGTCAGTAATCTGCTTCGGTGCAAGAAGTTGCGATTTTGCATTGCCACTTAAAAATAAGCATTCCAGAGTGTACGGCGTCTTCCGCCGCTGTACAATGATGAATGATGTACTGAGTCGTGAATCGTATATATAATGACCATGACATTGAAACGTACCACGCTCGTACGATACACACACTGCTCAAAAAGGTCGCATATTGTAATTGGAGATCGCCTGATATCGTACGGTATACAGAATTGAACTGAAATACTGCAAGTAGCCCATTAAAATGTTAAACCACTAAGCGACATTTCTATGCATTTGTAAACACTTATAACATACATAATTTATATATGCACATGAAAATATCACTTGCTTTTAAACGAGGAACGTTATTATGATTTAACCGCATGCCTGTTAAATAAGCCACATTAGCGCTCGACCCACTTTCTTATCCAATCAGTGACAAGGAATTTAAATCAAGTCCAAAAATGGATTTCTTATCTTAATAGAATATAAAAACCGGCGTTTTAACTTCTTGGTAACGAGATATGATTTAGTTGACACAGCCCATGCGGATCACTTAGAGGGTTAAAATGCATATTTTGGTGTTCTTCGTAATAAGAAAGCTATAGTCGCTGCCGCTCGTTTTAGCTTTCTTATTTACGAAGAATACCCAAATGTGTTATCTTGCCTAGATACGGGAAATGAACTTACAATGTTTAAACAATCTTTCAGCATCGTCTAGACCTCGGTGCAAAACTTCGTGTTGTACTTAAACTTAACTCGCACGTGCCATACTTTGTTAACAACTTTTCATGGAGCCTACCATACAGTATATGGTTTTATGAAACATCTATAACCTAAAGAAAATGGTATTACCTAAGTGGCATTCGAATAAAGGCCACATGTCAATAAAGGCCACATTTTATCTTTCTCTTTCTCACGGATGACCTTTGTTCAAAAGTTCGACTATGTATACAGTTCAAACCATTTACAAGTTCAGTCTAGCTAAAATTTTAAGACAGGTGTTCGAAACTTCAACTTGATTTACTCATCAAGAGACGTCTTACTGAACCGTCACATTATAATATAATTTATATTCATAACCGTTTTAGAGATTGATCTTATATAATTATGTTCTAATCATAATTTAATGTCTCAGAAAACATTTCTTTTATTTCTAACGTATTCATTAATATTACCATGGAATATCCGTCAATTAAATTAAAATCAATGAAATCGAATTCGTATTCAAATAAGCTGACTTAATTATTACTTGCGTATTTTATGAATTAGGTTACTTCGTACGGCACTTCAATGACAGTGTGAAATTACACCTGACAGTAGAAATTGATCATGTTTTACTATCGTTATATTATGCTAATTTATCCTATTATTATTTTACATTGTGTTGGTATAATGCCATCGGATAGACATTAAGTTAGGCTTAATTCATTGCGCCTCTTAAAATTTTCGTGATTATTCTTCCTACCTACGCTCGTGTATAGTACGTATATATCGTTCTTTCTCCAAACCGGATGTGAGCTACATGCAGTTAATTGTTCTTCCCACCACTCGATATACCTCATACGATAGAGGAACGGAATATACCGAGCTCTTTCGATTGTATTTATCACTCTCCATCGGTCGGAGTCAATCGTAACTGGGTCGGATTTTTCGATGGATCTATTAACAGTAAATGGGAGGATACTATATTAATAGTTTAAAATATAACTTGTCTCCTAGCAAGATGTCTACACGTAATGTTGATGAAGCCGAATCGAACAGCGAAGCTGTAATGGACGGAGATGCTCAGAACTCGATGGAAATGGCAAGTGACGAATTCCCAGTGTTTGTCTGCCATCCATGTAGCAAAGGCTATGGAGTTGTGGCGGCCAAGAATTACTGCGTGGACTGTGGGCAGCTCATGTGTGACACGTGTCTCAGTCAACATAACAAGTTCGATATTATGAATGGTCACCATATTACTAACGCTGAGGCATCGAACGATTATGGCGCTATTCCGACAATCCGATGTAATAGCCACCCTGGGAAGATTATTGATGTGTATTGTAAAGTTCACGAGACTCCCTGCTGTGCCACATGTATTTCTCAAGACCATAGGTACCATAATAAGATATCTTCATATCGTATATTAGTAATTCGATGACTCATCTTTGCAACATATTAATAATAATCATTTAGCGTGTTTTTCAAGTGATTCGTAGTTAAATTCTTAATACGTCATGAAATGATATATAATTGGTCAGTTGATCGATTTGAATACAAATGTATTTATAAATCAGTAATACAAAGTCTTTTGGGAAGGTTAATACCAATCAAATAAAGATCAATAGTTCATGTTTAAAACTGTTTAGTTAAATATTAATCTTGACTCCTATATATGTACTCGTACCCAGCTAAATATCCTTAACAGTACACGAGTCGGAATTTTATACCGAGTTTGAATTTATATTGCAAACTTTAAATATCATTGTGCATGTACGTAATTCTATTTATTAACCGAAATCGAAAGTACATTTTTCACGGTAGCTACAAATATACAACAATCAAGTAAGCAATCCAGGGCCGTATCTATCATACCTCGTATATAGCATATAGGACGTAAATCTTCTTTTGTAAACTAAAGATGAAGAACGTTCTTTTCTCATAAACCATTAGTGAAGGAATTTGTGAAGATATTAATAAATGGGTATTTTATCAGCCGTGAGTTTAAAATAACAATATCGTAGGGATGACAAGGGACACAACTCTAATCATACTGTTTACATATTATTTATATCTCCTTCACTGTTGTCTCCCTTGGTAACCATACCTGGCGACTGCATCTCATAACTACTCTGAACTGTTCTCAAGAGTGTAGTGTTCAGTCTACTATTATCAACTGACTCCATATTCCTGATAAATTGTCAGCGAATACTGTAGCTTAAAGGCATGTATGAGGCCAAAATGTTTGTTTCTTGTTACATTCTCATTAAAGATAGGGGTAGGTAGGTAGGTCGGTGATTTGATTGGCTCTTGTAAGCGCGTGGACATGTGAAATGTCTGTAAGTGGATGTAGCGATTTTCAGGCTTAAACAATGGTAGGGTCGCGGGGGAATTAGGGTATACAATCGGGTAAACGGAAACAAACATTTTAGGCCAAATGTACACGATGTCACGAAGTCTCTTTATTGACGGCTCTTGTGGTGCGTCCATGGCATATACTCGGGAAGATAATTCGCTGTACGCCGTATTATTTATGTATAGGATAGATCACGAGTAACTGTTGTCTATGAAATTTAGAGACTAGCGCAGCGAGCCGTAAATTTCATAGTCACCAGTTACGAGAGATCTATATGACTTAGACCACAGGTAATACTGAATGTTTTTACAACGGCTAACTGTGATCTACGTGTTTAGAAAACACTTTTTCTGTCCTGTGATTGGTCAGTTCGAGTCAACTGTGGTCTAAATAACTGTATAAACCCCAACTTGGATCTTGTATGAATAGCCATCTCTCTAAAGATATGCCCATAAACATTCACCTTACACAAAATAAAGTTCAAAAACTCAATTTTGAAATGAACCAATAAAATATATGTAATTCCAGTAATGAGGGGTTATGATTTAATTGAAAACCACCTAGATCTATATTTTTCATACAGTATCATTATATGCAGTCTCTGGATTTATTATTTTAATGATTTAGTAATTTGCTCTCTAACCAATTTTTTAGTACTTTAGATATTTATTTCGAGTTTATGAATAAAATTCTGGCTTATTGCTTGGATCACAAAAAAAGAAGAAATTCGATATATTACGTATTGCTCATCTACATGTACATATGTATATGCAAAATGAAGCTCTAAAATGATAAATATCTCATACTTATTTTCCTTTTATTACACTAAATACTCATCTTTTTTTAGACGGTAACATGCTATTGTATTGAAAACGTGTGTGTACTTTCGATGAACTTTAGTTTGGTTATTTGTTCGTACGAACTATATTTCTTACACAATTCATACGCATACACGTACTTGTCAATAATTTTGTTTGAACTTGTAATTTATGTATGTTTCAGCTCCTGTGATGATAAGGATAGTATACGAAACGTTGCTAAAGGTTTCAGTAATACACCAGAGTACAAACAAGCAGACAAGTTATTACAGAAGACAATCAAGACGCTTAAGGAGAGTAAAAGACAAAACGAACACCACTTGGATAAGCTCGATTTGGCGACGAAAGAATGTTTAGCAACTGTTTCTGGGGAACATGAAGAAATCGAAGTTCAAGTCAACTCAAAGCTGAAACAAATCCGGGACGAAATCAAGCAAAGAAAGGAAAGACATGAAGCAGGCGTACAGGACAGATTATCAAAGATCAAAGGAACCATTGGACGAATGGAAAACAATAAGACACAACTAGAAAAAGGAGAATTCAATGATTCAGATGCATTTATTATTTTGAAAACGATCAAGTCAAGCGACGCAGACCATGCAGATGAAAACAGGGAAATGAATAAAACTATTGCTTCTTTAGCGCTGGGTGACAACACAAAAGACATGGCCAAGTTTGAAAGTTTAAAGCTGTTTGGACAATTACCAGACAATCGCGAATTCGATGCAATATTTGACAAAGATTATCCCATCAAGGCATCCGACGATGCAATGGTTTGTTGCATTACAGATTCTTGCTTAATGGATAACGGACAAATTATACTTGCCGATCAAAACAACTGGGCTATCAAGAAGATAGGATTAACATTTCAAGTTGAAGATAAGTTGTCGCTGACTGGGAAACCTGGCGCCGTCTGTCAAACAAAATATCCAGAGGTGGTGGTACCTCTACTTGGCAAAAGAATAGTCCAGTTCGCATCTATCGTGTCTCCAATGACCCTTACGCGCTCATTTTCAATTGGAGAATCTTGTCGTGGTTCTACTTTTTCTGACTCAATGTTGTATTTGTCATGCGGAGGTATGCAGCAGTATAAAGACGGTCCAGGTGAAATACGTGTTTATGATCAGGTCGGCGATTTATGTCGGAAATACACGAAGTTTTCCGGTAAACGAATTACAATACCTAAGCGAGCAGTAACAACCAGTTCGGGTGTTTACGTTGCTGATGCGGATGTAGGTGTTCTTGGCATTGGAGTTACAGGAGTTGCTGAAAGTGGCCCTTATACACACAAGGATATGAAGTCTCCGATAGGTTTGTGTTGCCTAGGAGAAGGCATTCTGATTGTTTGTGGTTATGATTCCCACAACGTGATGCTTTTGTATGTGGAAGATGGAAATATGCGGCCATTGATTGGAAAAGATCAGGGATTAAGACATCCCAAATCTATATGTATTGACAGTACAGGAAAGAAATTGATCGTCTGTTTGGGTGACAAGGATTATATCAAAGTATTTGATCTAAATCAGAAGTAAATACTTTACCAGAAAAGTGTCTCACAGTGATGGATAGCTTTTATTGCATTGCTGAAATGAACAAATTTGTGTATGGCGGCATATTAATTTATGCCTATTAGTAAGATAATCAGATTACTGTGGAATCATTGTATGTATGGCCAGTATATTCAGACTTACGAGTATAATATTTGAAAGCAAGTTGGAAGCAAAATTTAAATCCACAGAGACAGTTTATTCAAATAATGAGTGGTAATTCAATGGATGGAATATATGTTTTATAAACGTTTTTAAAGCTAGCGTTTGAAATACCTTAACAAACAATTGAAATCACATTTTTGATATTACATTGATATGTTTAATTATTGTAAATGAACACATATATTTGCAAGCAATAATACTCCTCAATCTTTTCTATTTATATATGTAATAACTATTGTCAATTTCATTATGTTGTGCTTATTTGATTAATGTTGTTTATATATCATGATATTACATGAAAAATACATCACCAATTTTTGAATATCATGATTGTATTATGGGTCGGAGGCCTAAATATTGCAAATAAACTAATTGTATTATTGTATTAATTTTCGTGTGCGATTTAATTTCGTGGATTTCGTGGGTCAGCTCATCCACGAAATCAAATCCCCAGGAGTTTAAATGCAGCGATAAGGATTTTTTCAAAATCAAAATCCCCACGAAATAGTCATTTTAGTAATCAAAGCGCTGATAGCGCTGGAAGAACAGGGTTTGATCCTGTGGTTAGACAGTTGTATTTTCAGTCACACAGTGCCATACACACAGCCATGACCGTAGTCCAGTGGTTAGTGCACTGGATTTGTAACCCGGCGATCCGGGTTCGATTCCCGGTCGCTGTAGGTCATACCTTTCAATGAATGCATATTTATCAATTCTTAACTAGTATCTTGTTACTACTGTAATTTTCATATGAACCTATAGACATGTAATTGTCCGATCCTAATAGCTCACTCTGGCAATCTGTGCCAGGTGAGCTAAAAAGGGCTATACTTCTACATGTACTTTGTTATTTAAAAACAGTTTGAAATGTTTCTTATACAAACAAGAGGGCCACGATGGCACTTTATCGCTCACCTGAGAACAAAGGCCAATAATTAATGACCAGGTAATATAGTTTCCATCTCGTAAAACTCATTTTTACGTAGATTTTGAGATCAAAACCAACAATGAAGGTATAATACTGTTAAACAAGCTAAAACGTAGCAAATATTCTAATCCAAGAGCCCATAACTCTTGAAGTTTTGGTCCGATTCCACCCATAACTGAACTCGTCCAAAACCATAAGGTCATACACATTCATTGTAAATATGATTAGGATCGGTGAATAAATGAAGGCGCTAGAGTGTAAACAAGCTAAAATATAGCAATTTTTTCTAAGTCAAGGGCCATAACTCTTGAAGTTCTGGTCCGATTTTGCCCATAAGCGAACTTGTCCAAGATCTTTTGGTTATATTCATTTACTGAAAATATTATTAGGATTGGTGAATAAATGAATGCGCTAGAGTGTAAACAAACTCAAATATAGCAAATTTTCTAAGTCAAGGGCCCATAACTCTTGAAGTTATTGTCCGATTTTGCCCATAATCGAAATTAGCCGAGACATTTTGGCCATATACATTGTTGTGAGCAAGTTTAATCACGATTCGTTAAGAGCTGCGGATGCTAGAGTGTAAACAAACTAATTGTGGACGGACGCCGGACGCCGGACATTCAACGATCCTAAAAGCTCACCTGATGAATCAGGTGAGCTAATATAGGCCTATTTCATCAGTAAATTAAGATATCTTTCTAGGTAAAATATGCAACATCCAAACGTATAAGCCTAATGGGATTTTAATCCGTGATATTTTTTCTGTTTTAGTACAATTATATTGATGAGTAATAATATGACATAATTATTAAACTACTTTTTTCATTGATCAATAATCCTGCTACACATACAAGCCGCAGTTAAAATGATATCAGTTGTACTTTATCAACATTTCACATCTGAGACTGGACATGAGGTAATAAACTTCACGATACAGAACTCTGGTCAACTTTTAAGTTGGTTTATTAACATTAGTTTATAACCCTTCAATTAGCAACATACTATTACAGCGATTGTTTAGTGATTACCTTGTTTACAGCCTGGGTTTAAACCACATGATGAAATTACGTATTTTCATTGGATATTAAGCAGCGCAAAGATCTCATCAAGTTCAACTTTTATTTAACGCTTTTCATTTCATTCCATTCATTAAGCAACACGTTTTACGTATACTCTTAACACCAAAGTCATTTTTGGACTTGATTTTTATCAAAATCAAGTCCTTTGTAATCATTGACTTATGTTTGGCGCTGGACTCCATAACAGCTTGGTTAAAACAGGGATGCTATATATAGCATCCCTGGTTAAAAGAATGCCATATAAAGGAAATAGTGCGCAACTAAATGGTATGTTTATATAGAAGTATCTGGAATCTTTCCCCAATCAAGTGTGTCAGATCTAAATACATTTCAAATCATTCTATTGTAACTACATGGAAAGAGTCATGTATCTAAATAAGTGCTTGTCGGTAGATACATGAGATTTTTAAATGCGTAGAATTAAAACCGCGTATTTACTGTCCAATAAAATATCTTGCCGTAAAAGTAGTTCTACTTTCGGTCTTCGTTCGATAGTTCAGAAAAATCTCCACGGACGTATTCATGTATTTGCAACAATCTACCATCGATGTGTGTGTTTTGTGCCTTTCTAACATTTCTTAAAATTACAAAGCGAATTCTCATTTAATCGTATTTCGTGGTATTCACACCAACTAGTGTTATTTTGATGACGGAATCGCTATTTATAGACTCACTCCCCGCAGTGGCTAGTAGCAAAGCGTAACCGATGTGGGGAGTTTGATTTATCGAAGGTTGAATGTTAAAACTGCGGCTTAAGAATAATAATTCTCTAAATACGAACGTAAATTACTGGATACGTGCTTTTAAAATTTACTGTTTAAGAGTTCCTTTTACGCCAGATTATTTAGAATTACATAATCACGTCTGAATTTCATGCAACACCGGGTTAACTATAGGTCATATAGGTCTTACTCTACTGTGTCAGGACCTTTTTGATTTGAGTGACCCTGAATGTGTTCAATGCGACGATGTTCTGTTGTGTTAAAACCAGAAGAATCAATGTTTGTATTAACTGTTAGTGAAGTGTTGTTTACTAGTTTTGTACAATAAAGAGTTTTTAATGCAATTAAATTGTCCTCAATTATTGTGCTAATCATTAAACTTTCCAATATCAGGCTTTTTCATTTTAAAATTTTAGCAAAGGGACTATAGTAAAGCCCTAGCTTATGTCATTTACCTATATGCATATGACCTGCATTACAATATGAATGAAAAATCGGTCCGTAATTTTAAATGTTAAAATATTTGTATGGGCTCGAACGATGTGGGTACACATTTCTCTCTTTTGTCTCGTATGGTAAAAATCAAGTCCGTCAGTACTTTCAGTACTTTGATTAATATGGACAATGTAAACCAGATAAGACTGAATGCCGTCTTCTCATTGAACCTATTTATTTGGCGTTTGGGGAAGAACTTCTTATCGGTTGTGATAGGGGAAACCAGTTGTTACTATTTTTAGAATTTGATACTGTGAGGTTAAAAAACTGATTGTAACCAAGAACAAGCTTGCAAGCAACCCTGTTCAAAAACCACGAAAATTGAGCCCAACAACAATAAATGAAAATACAGTATTTTCATGGAAACAAAGACATTTTCACGAAAATTTAAGAACTAAATAATAAGATTTTGCTGTATATATGTTTTATATTTTAATCACGTGTAAGCTTAGATTACGGACATAATCATATATATGCTTATTTTATGTTTATTTTCATTTTTTAAGTCAAATCTCTTATTTTCTTAAGTAATTGACTGTTTACTTTAAAGGCCAGTCTAGGTATGTACATGCATTTGTTCCTGTCCTGTCCTAGCTGGTACGAGGATCGTACCATTTAAGGTGTTTTCCACCTCTCCATGTAAACAGGTCTGGGGATTGACAAAAACATGATATTTCTTTCAGTTGAATTACGTACAAAATGATCATGCAGGGAGGAGCAGTAATGTAGGAGTAGAGCGTCGGACCCCTAATCTGGAGGTTGCGGGTTAGAATCCTGTCCGTGGCGGACTTTGACTGGAAGCTCCACCACCCCTTCTTTCGGCGGGAGTACAGGTCAGAACCCAGGAAGCAGTCATCTAGAGTAGTTAATATAAGTTGTAAGAATTTGCTCTACAGTCGATGTGAAACAAAAAGCTTTAACTAAAATGATTATGTAGTTTACAATTGGTAAGATAATAATACCATTTCAGTTTTTTGCCACCTCTCCTTGTAAAAAGGTCTAAATTCGTATGTGTCGTGTTTGTATATACACGTATTTGGTGTTTTTGTATCGTGCTTATGGTGTCGTAATTCTGTTGTTTTTTAGCTCACAGAGCACAAAATGCTCAAGATGAGAAGTTGTGATCGCGTGTTGTCCGTCGTCCGTCCGTTAGTGCATCAATAATTCCTTTAAACAACACCTCCTTCTTAAGCAGTTGGCCAATTTCAACGAAACTTTTCAGTGATGTTCCTTGCATGAAGCTCTACCAAAGCTGTTCAATAAATTAAATTTCATTAAAAACTTGATTCACCAGGTGAACTTTTAGGATCGATGAATGCCCGGCGTTCGGCGTCCGTCCATAAATAGTTTGTTTACACTATAGCATCCACAGCTCTTAACCAATCGTGATTTAACTTTCTCACAATGTATATGGCCAAAATGTCTCGGCTAAGTTCGAATATGGGCAAAATCGGACAATAACTGCTAGAGTTATGGGCCCTTGACTTAGAAAATTTGCTATATTTAGCTTATTTACACACTAGCGCCTTCATTTATTCACCTAATAATATTTTCAGTAAATGTTTGAAAGGGGACCACTAAAGGATCATTTCAGCAAAGTTTGGACGCAAGTCGATCGCACATTGTGCTCTGGTGAGCTAAAATCGTAGTGGGTAAATTTTGACCAGTACCCTATTCATCTGTTTGATATATGTCATTGCTGATGAAGATTTAATACACATAGTAGTGATGATTGTCAGCAAAGAGGTCTTGAAATGTTGCTGAAAGGTAACTTGTAAGATAAATTTCAACAAATAAAAGCCAACCATAGGTCAATTACCCCACCCACAAAAATAGCTTTTAAAGTTAACATATGGCAGTGTATCGTTCATTCGATGTAAATAGGGAAAGATATGAACTCACCTTATTTCAAACATATCTGTTATGGTTGACTTTAGATGTATTCAGTTGGTAACATTGAGGACTTCCACACACTTTGGTTAATCGTCAACATCGATAACTACTTGATCGTCAACAATTGTCTTACGTTCGTTTTTCGGCTTTGGAAAGGTAACATCCCTCCTTCCAACCAATTTAGATAACTATCGTATCTTTTGCACGTCCCGTAACTACATCTTATCACCATTTCGATTCTAATTTCAATTTATAATCTAATAACCGTAATAACTGACGAAATATTGATTGTCCGGTTATCTGTTTCTTTTTTACTAGGATCTACAGCTGCAAGGCTAAGTTATTTTGTTTTCCTGCTGCTGGTAAATTATGCGATACGAAAGCTGAGGAGCCTGTTGTCAGACCTGAGTACGTTAATTGGGTAACAGCTACCGTTACATATTAAACAGCAGCTACCAGTTTCAATTTGCGAGACTATTACGAAATTCAGGTGTTCCACTATTAAATCGACTTGTTTCATCTTGCATGGGTTTGAAGATTTTGTTCAAAGTAAAAGTTGCCTTTTATAAGCAAGGATAAACATTGCATAATTTCAAAGAACATTAACAAAAATTATGAAAAAATGGCATAAACCTTACACCCCTACTAAACGGAGGCTCTTGCACATTTTTGTGATCTGCTAAATATGAGCCATCGACACTTCCGTTATAGAAACAAAGCTAAACAGGTAAGCACATTTTATAAAAATATCCGTTTTTAAAGCAAACGCTTGTTTTTCAAAAATAGAAGAATGCTATGCCACCTAGAACATTTTGCTCGTCATTTTGCATGTATTTACGACCAGAAATACCCCAAGATCGAAAACTTCCAAACTCTCTACAGAAAGATATAGTGGTTTCGCCTTTCAAGATCAAGTTTGTAACTAACAATTGAATTTGTTTCTTTGTATCTACCAGTATGGGATGTCTACAGGTGAAGTCGATGGAGTCGAGCGCTGCTGTGATGGACAATATAAAGTCGATGGAGCCGAGTAAAGATGTAATGGATGCCAGACGTGCTCAAGAAGCAACGGAGCTTGAGAAGGGCAATGACGAGTTCCCAGACTTTGTCTGTCATCCATGTAGCAAAGGCAATGAATGTATGGCGGCCAAGAATTACTGCGTGGACTGCGGGCATCTCATGTGTGACACGTGCCTCAGCCAACATAAAAAGTTTGATCTTATGAATGGTCACCATATTACTAACGCTGAGGCATCGAACTATCATGGCGCTATTCCGACAATCCGATGTAATAGCCACCTGGGAAGATTATTGATACGTATTACAAAGTTCACGAGACTCCCTGCGGTGTCACATGCATATCTCAAGTTCACAGGTAACATTATTATGAGATCAGCATGTTTATGTGTTTTTTTTTTATTTTTCCGGAATGTTTTCGGGACTGTACGTAGTGCTTGTTGTGTGGGTAGGGGGGTTAGCGACGAAAACACGCGCCGTACACGGTAAGATTTAATAGATTTTACTAAGTCTTACTATTACACGAGCCGGGTTTGACGGTGGCAGTCAATTGATATTGTAAATTTAGAATATCACTGTGCATGTACTTAAAAATCAAATATTATGTTCACAATTTCTTTGTTTAAGTTTATTCTGTTTAATCGATGAGCAAAGCGGTCTGTCTTAACCGAAATCGAAAGGACATGATGTAGCTATAAATAGACGACAAGCAATCCAGGAGAGCGTTTCATAAATCATTTTGCCGGAAGTGCGTTTCATAGCAAACTCTAGGAGCGGTCTAGGGCTGTCCTTAGTGCAAATTTTGTTTTAAGCAGACGCATTTTTTTATATATGATTAAATATTCACTTTTGCTGCGCATCCTGGAGCCATCCATGTTTTTGTATAGCACGAACGCATTAGAATCCCGGATGTTTACACTGGGTGGTGTCATTTCATCTCATTTAGAAGAGTAGGTTTTAAGTCAAAATTTGAGTTATGAATTGTTGAAACGAACCTAGGACAGTTCCTATGATGATCTTAGGAACGATCCAATATCGGTTGTCCTAGGAAATTTAATGAAACGCACCACAGGGCCGTATCTTACATTCTGTTCGGATTCATACCTAGCGTCAAACTCCTCGCACCGTTGCTACAAGTACAGTCCGTGGGGACCTCCCGTGTGAAAAAGAGATCCATGGACAAGTTTAATATCAGTATAAAGCTGCATGATTGAAGTTTTGTAAAAATTGGGTAGACATGTGGAATCATGGTACATTAGTCTAGAGAAAGACAAGATGGCGGCCAAATGATTGAAAAAATCGTTTTATTGGATAAGATAAGTTGGTTTTCGTATGTATTACATCAAAAATGATGTAACTACTTCGCATCCTGTTAGACCAGTAATCTTATTAATTTGTATCTCCTTTTCTGTATTTTAAATACAATTTGACATATTTTTAAAATTGCATGGAAATGTAGCAAAATTACCGTGCGACATGGGGTTGGAATCTTCACCTATCAGCCCAGACATAGTGGAGAAAATTAATATTTTTACAAATCACTATTTAATCTTAAACAACATTTGTAAAATAAAAACAATTGTAAAATATCAGGGATTAAGACATCCCAAATCTGTATACATTGGCAGTACAGGAACGAAATTGATCGTCTGATAAGAGGGTTGAATTCGCATCAAAAGTGACTTACTGTCATGAATTATTTTGTATACAGTATTGTTTTGAAACGGACAAATTTAAATATGTTGACATATCTTAAACAACGTCTTGCCAATTGCACTAGTATTATTGGCATTACAGTCAATTTCTCAAAACATACCATGATTCCACATTGTCTACCCAAAATTTCAAATGTATCCATGGACCATTTTTCACATACGGGAGGTCACCAGGTATTTTACTATTTACTATAAACATTAGCGAAGGATATAAATATTTCAACATCTGTGAAGGACACTGTATATTTGATAAACAAGGGAAACAACTATGATTATACTGTATACTTATTGCTTAACCAGTTTAACTTATTGCTTACATTCCTTCACTGTTGTCACCCTTTGAAAACATGGTCGATTACCAATCCATTAAGCTTAATAAAGTTTTTATATAATTATAATGCCCCTCATTCCTGCTCTAATGTGAGACTCTTCTCGAAACTGTAGTGTTCAGTTAGATTAATTGCCTGCTAAAACTGTAGCTTCGCCTTTTGGTTACATGCTCATTGCAAATAGCGGTATGACCAAACAGCGTACATCCGGATGTCTGCGGACACTTCATCGTAGGTATGCAATTTCGCCGAAAACTTAATTTTTTTAGCGACCCGGACTATCAATCACACAATTGCTCAGAAATGTATCAGAATCACATTCTACATGCATTAGAAACTATTTTGGACGGAAAAAGTCGCAAAATTCCACTTCATGATAGTTAGGCCGCCAGGCCACTAGGCCGCCAACTTCACGTTTTCAGCGGCCTGGCGCCCTGGAATATTATACACCCTATCGCCCAGAAATGTATCAGAATCACGTTCTATAAGCATTAGTGAAGGGAAAAGTCGCAAAAAAATCACTTCATCGTAGGTACGCAATTTCGGCGAAAACTTTTTTAGCGACCCGGAATATTAATCACCCAATCGCCCAGAAAGGTATCAGAATCACGTTCTATAAGCATTAGAAAGTATTTTGGAAGGGAAAAGTCGCAAAAAAAATCACTTCATCGTAGGTACGCAATTTCGCCGGAAAGGTGACTACTTAGAATGGTAAGGACCTTTATTCCTTATAGAGGATCGTACCGTCTGTTCGGTGACCATCGAATGATGGTTTGACGCCCACTATCATGTTCAGCATCATAGGCGGAACAAACATATCAAGATTAGTACTCGCATAAGGAAAAAGAATTACTATGCTCAGAGATTAGTCGGAGCAGCGCTAATGCTTACTATTCTGTTCAGCAAGAAAGGCGGAGCAAACGTAGGAATACAGATTTCCCTGCTAAAGAGAGAGACCTGGGGGAGCAGTTCGAATCAACAACATGATGCCTGTGTTTTTAGAATCGGAGGGGGGGGGGTTCGAACGGTAAATGGTACGGTTCTAAGTTACGGAACAGTACGGATTCAGGCGGAAGGGCGAACTTTTAGTGTTGTCAAGCAGTTAGAGGCTTTCCATGAAGACATCACCTGAGATTCTGGCGAGCAATATTCGAGTATTTCCCCTGATTTGACGGATTCTTTAGAGACCACTGGTACGACCATTGTTCTACGACTCCTTGTCATTAGGGTAAGTACTTTATTGTTTTCAAAACGATCAATATTGTGAAAAAGAAAATCTTACCTTATGTTGTTGTATGTCGAATACCGGTTCCAATCCAGGTTTTTTTCGGTATTTTGGGAATATGATCCATACCCTTGGGATTGGGAATTTTCGCGGAGTTTTAATCAAAACTGGAAACTGGAAGTATAATTACTGTTTTGCAATGTTCAACTTAATCTACTTATTCTCCCATAAAACAATAGCAGAATAAGGTATTTACTACCAATAGTGATGTTAATAAACTTATATAGTTAATAAAAAGGATATATTTTTTGGGGGATTGAGATTTTTTGTCTGTGAATTGGGAAAAGATACTATTTTACATTGGGAATATGACCGAATTTCGGCTATAAAATCGCCCTAAAAACTTGCAATCTCTGCACAGTGTTATCGTTCGTTATCTCTCCAATACTAAGAAATCTGGTTCACAGTCCATGTTGCAGTGCACCAATGTACACATAAGTCAAGGGAACTATATTAGTACGAGGCGACGAGGTTTACAGGGCCATGAATATTTGCATAGTTTGGTTAATGTAACTACAGTTTCTCTATCATACAGGCTTGTATGAAGTACAGAAAAAACAAATGTCGTTGATTTTTAAATTTAACCATTGTTTGTATAAAAAATGATTTTTAGATAAGCGTAAACAGTCTTCGAAACAATTTTCGGGACTTTGTGGGTAGTAAGGTTTGAAAAGTACCTATAAAAAAGCGTAGCCTATTGCTGCCTGACCGTTTGGGGACAAGCTGTTATATATGCAATTAACATTTCCAACGCTTTGTAGTTACGGTAAAAACATATATTTAAAATTAAAGTTTTTATCACTTAATGGAAACGTACAGGTCAAATCAAGTTGTTTGGGAAAAGATGAAAAGAAATAAAAACATTTTTAATAATACTAGCTTCTCCCAAAACGATTACGCAACCGCGTGGTCAAATACTGATGGCGCTTAAGAGCGCCGACAAAGAGACGCCTCTGTTTCCGCTGCATGGGTAGAAAAATCCAAATTACAGAACATTACGGTAACCAATGGGGGCCAACGACGTATCACGAGAGGCGGTTCGCATCGAAAACATGTGTATGTTATGCAACGAAATTTTATGTAAACAGTCTCTGGTTTTCTGACCTCCACATGCCATTTTGAAATGTTTGACCTGCAGGGGGACGAATTGTTAGTTTTTTGGATTGTCTTGTTAGTTGTTTTTATTAAGTTTGTATTTGCCGTCGTAAAATGCGTTTTCTGTACAATGATTGCGTTGTCATTCATCAAATTATGCCAGATTAGTCCGTTATTCTGTGTAAAAAACAGTTTTCCTCAAAATTATTGTGACATGAAACCCATTAGTAAAATATTTAGCACTCATGATACAGGCATCATGACTGTGAACATAACTTAGCATCTCCCCACCGCTTATCAGATTCAATAGAATGTATACACGTTAATATAACAAGGCCTCTCGCACTAGACAAGTGTGTATGGTGTCAACTGAAGTCTCTTTTTGATGTATATGTTACTAACAGAGTGTGTGATGTTGTGTGAACAGTCTGAAGTCAAATGTGTATATCAATTAATATTTTGCAGTTGACAGTTACCTATTTAATTATGTGTGATGGTCTAAAGAGAACAGTTAAAATTCTCAGATGGTCTTATCATTTAATAACTGCATTATAATAGATTTAGGCACATACTTATATAATTTACGAGTTTGAACAATTTAGAAATCTGCTGTTATCTAAAAAGTTTGATTGCATTTCTTCGATTCGTTAACACCATTGCCCCATTCATTAGTATATATAGCAATGTTGCACCGTGCTCGTCAATCCAAGCGTGATTTGCACCGAATTCGCCAATATCCACCATTTGAAAAAAGGTGACCCAGTCTTGAAGACGTCTACGGTCAGTTATAATGCCCATATCACACCAGAGCACGTCCGCACCACGCTCGCAAAGTTCCTATCACGTCCTGAAAATTCTGACGGCCGTGGCAGGGACAGGGTCAAACTCGAAAAGAAATGATGCACTCAGGCTCGCACTATGCCCTTATAACGTCTTTGCCAGGTTCTCACTGCGTCTATCACGTTGCCAGTAAGTTCATTACACGTGCAGTTTCCCGTTGTCACCAGGTCCATTGCGTTAATACTACGCCCAAATTATGTGCTCACTACGTCCATGCAGACTGAACTGCGCTCTCCCTAGGTCCCAATAACGTCCTCATTGCATTCACTAGCTCCGTATGTATACTGCACCATATGTGTCCATTTATATTAACTGGTCATAATGGCCAAACAGAAGTCTTCTTTCCGCTTATAGTCATGCACTAACGCAACATAATCTAAGTTGCTTCATGTTTCTTTTTCTTCTATTTCTTATTTAGAAAACGGCAATTTCAGCATCCAAATGGCTTGTCAGGTGGTACAATAACAAAATGCATTCATTTGCTAACGTCCTGTCAGGACGCGGTGGGTGTAGTGCAATCGTTGCCCTAGTGTAATGGGGGTATAATTAGAGTAGATGTGATGGATTGAAGAAGCTTTTGTAATTGTACTACGGTCTCTTTTATTGTTTCATCGGTAACGTTAGATCTACTTTTTCAAAGTCCTCTGCGTCTGAGCATAGTATAGTTGTGTCCAATTGTTCCGTCAGTTCAGCACCATCTGGTTGAGAAACTTCTGTACATCCCGGATTCCGCTTGTTTCAGGAACAATTGGCAATGGACAGACTTAGTCGGTGTGTTCACTTTAAGAAATTTCCATATTGGTCTGTCACTTGTTACATTATTTGTAGGTATTAATTTTTCCAGTTTCCGTGATCATTGTCATGTCGTCGATGTTGTAGATAACGTAATGGTCCTTCATTTTAAGTTGCATTGTGATATTTAGTTGTACCTCTATCATCTGCTTCCCTCATGAACGTAACGCTCTATATGCTGGAGTTTGCACAGTGTCATTGCGCTTCTAAAATGCTGGAAAATGGTGACCGGCAGTACATACACACCGCGTGGTCTGTATCCTGAAATTGATTTTGACTTCAGTGAGCAACGTACACATGAAGAGTGACCTTCGTTTAGCACCATACACACACTCTGTGAGAAACAAACACAGGCGTAGTATGCAAAAAAACCCGTTCATATGTGCTTATTACATCTACAGAACATTTCTAATGAAGACAAAAAGATTGAATAAGTAAACCACACCAGTAAGTATAAGAAATGATACT
Organism: Lutraria lutraria; assembly: GCA_964023205.1. NCBI lineage: Eukaryota > Metazoa > Mollusca > Bivalvia > Venerida > Mactridae > Lutraria > Lutraria lutraria. The sequence goes on from OZ026833.1 coordinate 34,527,393, forward strand.
CACGAAAAATATTTTAATGAAAAATCTACCAAAACAAGACTGTCTACGAACATCCCTAACTTTTGAGCTTAATTCATACGTAATTGGTACTCAATTAACTGCATACAACTGTTTCATAGTATTAAACGTTTCTACTCACCATGTTTCGTGCTTGGAATATGATATTCCAGCAAAATACATTGTCACTAACTACGAGAAATGCCGTCCTTAGCTTTTCAACCACGTTATGTGTACATAACATGTGGCGTTTGTCGTTGCATAACATACACATGTTTTCGATGCGAACCGCCTCTCGTGATACGTCGTTGGCCCCCAGTGGTAACATCTAAATGCAAACCGTTTAAGTTGTCAAGGTGTCAATCAAATATCAATTCGGCTACGTCCCGCCTGTATTTGACGGACTCTTGTAAACACGCAAAGTTTCTTCCTGCTAAATATTTCTTTCTCAACCGATAATTTTTCATATACAGTAATACTCATCAAAACCGGACCCCTTCCGGACTGGGCCTAAAGTCCGAGTTTTCGGAGAATTCCGATTTTCACAGAGCTTTTGACAAAAAAATCCGAGAAATGAAGGTTTTACTGCATATATCCAGAGATATATATCATACTTACTACATGTACATGAAAAGTCTAGCATCAGACATAATATCGTCGACGTAAGCTACAAAAATTATTAGAATTATTTGCAGAAAATATTCATCAATAGAATCCGCCCATATCTCTTACTGACTCCGCCTCTACTACCTGACCTCTATGGTATGTTTACTTTAATAGTGTGAATAAAGCGATTACCCGAAAACTTTCAAACCCTCTAGAAAGTAGTTTCGCCTTTCAAGATCAAGTTTGTATTTTAACAATTGAATTTGTTTCTTTGTGTCTACCAATATGGGATGTCTACAGGGAAAGTCGAGCGAAGCTGTGATGGACGATATAAAGTCGATTGAGCCGACTGAAGATGTAAAACTTATGGATGGACATGCTCATGAATCAATGGAGAAGGGCAATGACGAGATCCCAGACTTTGTCTGTCATTCATGTAGCAAAGGCAATGAATTTGTGGCGGCCAAGAATTACTGCGTGGACTGCGAGCATCTCATGTGTGACACGTGCCTCAGCCAACATAAAAAGTTCGATCTTATGAATGGTCATCAAATTACTATACCCGTCGTTTATTGGTTACATATGTACCTGTTTATAACAGTCATAGGTGACTGATATAACTGCATAATTTCACCGTGGGGAAACGGGATCCTGTCAAACTATAATAATTAAGAACAACGCCAATCACTAGTTTAACTAATGTTTATTAAATAATAACGTTCCATCGATAAATTGTGATAATAAATATTCTTAACTCAAGTAAAACGGAATAAGCTAATAATATCCTTCACTGTTCGCAAGTTTCGGAGAAAATTGATCAAGTCGGTTATTATTCTAAATATTCTTAAAATGAAGTGAGCTCCGGAAAATACGTCTTATTGCTTACGATCAAAAGCCCGGACTCCTTTTAGAAATTTGGAAATTTGCCTCTGGGCGAAATATCACTCACCAAGCTTATAATTTTCCATGACGTATACCTGGCTAAAGATAACTCTACAAACGTTATTACCATATTGGTCAAGGGATCACGGACTACCCTAACTTGATTTGTAACTTGAGCTCTCTTTTCCTGCACGTGAGTCGGAATGAATATTTCTAGCTTATGAACTCCGGTACATCACTAACGCTGAGGCATCGAAAGATTATGGCGCTTTTCCGACAATCCGATGTAATAGTCACCCTGGGAAGATTATTGATACGTATTGTAAAGTTCACGAGACTCCCTGCTGTTCCACATGCATGTCTCAAGATCACAGGTAACATTATTATGAGATCAGCAATGTTTATGCTTTTTGTGTCTGGACTGTTTTGGGGATTGTAATGCTTGTTGTGCAGTAGCAGTGAGAGGGTAGGGGGTTAGCGACCAAAGCATGTGCCGTATACCTAGGGTCAAATTTAATACTAAGTCTTACCATTACACGAGTCGTAATTTTAGCCGGGCTTGACGTCGACAGTCAATTGATATTGTAAATTTAGAATATCACAGTGGCTGCGCATGTACTTGAATTTTAGATATTCTGTTCACAATTTCTTTGTTTGTAAAGTATATTATGTTTAATCGATGAGCTAGCTGCTCAACCGAAATCGAACGTACGTTTTTGTAGCTATAAATAGACGCCAAGCACACTGGTAGGAGAGTTTTTCATTAAGAAAATTGCGGTACTGAGTGCGTTTCATTAAAATTCCTAGGATTACTCTTAAGAGCAAAATCGTCCCTAACCATGGAGCGGTCTAGGGCTGTCCTAAGTGCAAACAGCGAACATCCACGAATTTTCGTACAGATTTTCCGCCAAATTTAAATGATACAAATGTACCTTGTACTTGAGTGAAATATATATCATATAAATGAACAATTAAAATGAGAAATATGTTAGATACGGTCTCTGTGAATATAATTTACCGTAAAGTTGGGCTTATACACTCAACAGAAAATGGATGTTATCGGATGTCAGTGAATGTACGTGCTTATGCGCTAATTTTACTACACAGCGAACATCCACGAATATTGACTAAACAGCGAACATCCACGAGGTGGTATGGTTGTATCGAAAGCCACCTATACTTGTCATATATACTTAAGGCCAAAAGTTCTGCACGGGGGTTTCTTGTGCTATAAAGTTTTCAAATTTTGGGTGATTTCCCTAAAACCGTTTTTTGTTGTTCGGTACGAACAATAAAGTTACTACCATATTTCAACAATCGTTCAGTTTTCATTTTTTCTGCATACCGAATCGAACTGCTTCCATTAACCTTCCGCCTACGAACATAGTTCCAATATTTCCAGTCAATGACATAAATACAAATTCAAATATTACGTGTATATCAGTCAAACTATATCGTAAACAAGCAACACAAAACAGTCGTAAAAAATCTAAACAATCCTCTCCCTCGGATTACTACAATAATTTATTTAGTAATACTATAAATCAGTACACACATTTCAAGGAAGGATGACGTCATAATCCTCGTGCTGTATATGCTTATTTAGTGTAGTTCCTAGCTTGTAAGTCATCATTGAATCCATGGACGATGCGATAATAACTGGGTGTCAACCAGATATTTAAAAAAGTGGTTCATCGGGAAATTGTAATCGATTAATTTAATGCTGATAACATGTAACTTTTTCTTCAAGCATGTCTTCGTGCATGTCTTCGTGTATGAGGTATAAGTTTCTGTGTAAGTCGAGTATACAAAGAGGCAGGTAATGTAGACTACATGATATTATGCTAATTGTTGAACTACTTTGGTGAGCAGATGGGAATCATAAATCAAAGCACTGAAAGCACATGGAACGGGAACAACTTTAACAACAGCATAGCGGGTGTAGAAAAGCGTTAGTAGTACAACATTTATGTGCGAACCATCGTTCGGATTCAAAACCTCACCCAACAAATAGATTTTTTTCATCTTACACATAATTAAAAATAATTATGCTTTAAATACAGGAAAGCGACGCATCTCGTTTGAGCAGTAATGGTATGCACGAATTGCACGTGCATTGCACATTGTGAATATTCGAATTGTAAAATTAAAAGTTTTATGCTTTTCTTGTATTGAAAACGTCCGACACGTTATTCACCGGTGTAAAAAAATGTTTGAGTTGACGTTAACGTAACAATGAAACTCTCAAATGAGGTACGTATGTGTGCTGTGGGCCAATCGCATGGTTGTGTCATTGCAGCGCAAATTGCAAGAATTTTACTATTGATGAACAAACAATTTATCGTCTAAGACAACGACACGGCGAAACCAGTGTAGTCATCCAACGTCGGCGTACGGGACGTCAGCAGGATAGGCAGACAGCTTTAATTAATCTACGAAGACGTTTTGAAGTTCCTTTTCACACTGCTAGGAAAACACCAGGTTGGACTCGTCTTCATGCCAGTGCATGTGTACGATTCCGAGGCGACGTCGTCTATGTGAAAAATATTCTGTAAAAACGTACTTGGGGTTTCTTGGATAACGTAAACCCAGATGATCGAAGACGTACGTGGCATAAAAGCACTAGATGAACTTTACGTCCTGTTTTTTTTATACGGCGGAATCCTGGACTAATTTTACAAGATAAAAAATTCCTTGCTCAAAATAGCTTGCAATGAGCCCAGACTTGAATTCGATAGAACACATCTGGGCAGATCAGAAGCTTTAAGTCTTCCAAAATGTAGCTGGCTGGCGGAACTTTCTTCGTCGTGAATGGGCTGCTTTGGATCAGCGGTTTTTTCAGGCACTTGCTTAATCAATGATGAAGAAGATGCACAGCTGTTCTTAACACAAACGGTGGACATTCCCGTTATTAAATGTAGCAAAGATCACACTTCGGTGCATTTGAAATTGAAATGTAAAACTGATTTTGATGGTGATATTAACAAATTGAATCAAAATTGTTAAAATTTGGAATGATTGTTCGATAATGAATAATTTGGATATAAAATAAAAATGTAGATAAATGGGAAACGCCGTTTCATTTATCAATCTTTAAATGAACGCTGCAGAACGTTTGGTCTTAATTATATATCATACAAAAGGTATAGCTAGTAAACAGCTTAAATACACTCAACAGACAATGGATGTCCACGGATGTCAGTGGATGTACGCGCTTATGCGCTAATTAGACTGAACAGCAAACATCCACGAATATTTGATTATATATTTGAAATAGAAATTGTAATTAATGTATATTTCAGCTCATGTGATGATAAGGACAGTATACGAAAAGTTGCTAAAGGTTTCAATGATACTACAGAGTATCAACAAGCTGACATGTTATTACAGAAGACGATCCAGACGCTATATGAGAACCAAAGGCAAAATGAACATCAACTTGAAGACCTTGATTCGGCGATGAAAGCAAGTTTAGCAACTGTCTCTGAGGAATATGAAGAAATCGAACTTCAAGTCAACTTTAAGCTGAAACAAATCCGGCACCAAATCAAGCAAAGAAAAGAAAGACATGAAGCAGAGGTACGTGACAGATTATCAAAGATTAAAGCAAATATTAAACGAATGGAAAACAATAAGACGAAATTTGAAAAAGGAGAATTCAATGATTCAGATGCATTTATTGTTTTCAAAACGACGAAGACAAGCGAGTCAGACCATGCAGATGAGAAAAGAGAAATGAATAGCACTATTGCTTCATTAGCGCGTGTTGACAACAAAAAAGACATGATCGTGTTTGAAAGTTTACGGCTGTTTGGACGAATACCAGACGTACAATCTTAGAAATTAGCATTTTGAATTTTCTCACCATTTGCGCAAGTAACTTTACAGAAGTCACTGATTGGAAAATATCAGGGATTAAGATATCCCAAATCTGTACGCATTGACAGTAGAGGGTTGACATTCCATCAAATGTGACTTACAGTCGTGAATTCTTTTATTGTATTGTTTTGAAACGGACAAATTTAAATATGTTGACATAACGTTATCAAATTTGCATATTAAAATAATCAGACAATTTTCGCGAAAATTTAATAACTTTTCATGATAAGATTTTGATGTCGTTATTATATATATATTCTGTTGCAAAAGAAAGTGTGCACTCAGGTTTTCGTCGAGTTAAGTCTTTTCGTCCAAAAGTATAATAAATTTGGTATCAAAATGCCAGTTTATGACCAATTTAATGTGCATCAGTTGTTTAAAAAAACCCAGATTTTTGGCAAATCAAAGACAACAGGGTTGCCAATCTCTTTCTTATCAGATTATCAAAAAATTACCGCCTGTTTTTCGATTTTGGTTTTCATTTTCAAAGTTAATTTTATTTCAAAAACGTGTGTGTGACCACCTCTATTATTTATGCAAACGTTGGTGCGACTGTATAGTAGTTCCATTATACAATGGCTTTATATATGGCTGCAGAAGCGAAATATTTTTAACTGTTTGACTCTTATTTTTGATAAGTTATTTAATATTGATATTTTCCGGATGAATGGGCCGAGGGTTTTATAGTACCATTACATGTATATAAAAAGGGTGACAAAAATAATCCAGGTAATTATTGAGGGATAACGTTTTTAAGTACAATGGGTAGATTATTCACGAAAATACTGTACTAAATAATCGACTTACACTTTTCTTTCAAAATTAAATTTTGGTACCCTCAGTTGCAAATTTCTGTTATTTTCCAATAAAAAAGTTTCATTTAAAGCAAAAATATCAATCTTGTTAACAGGTGTTGATAAATGATATTTTATCTCATCAAGTTTTGGCATAAAACTTCATTGGTGCGACCGCTACCATGGCCTTTAATTCCAGTGACACGAGGACGATTCCTGGACTCTTAAGTTATACCTAACACTATGACGGTTCTGTTTGTAAGAACCGCTTTTACGGTCAGTACTTCCGGCAACATCGGAATAGTTCTGGGAATAATGCTGGGTGGGACCACTACGACGGTCAGTACTTCCGGTGGCACCCGGAGGTTTCCGAGAATTCTACTGGCTCGAACCGCTATCACTGCTGGTACTTCCGGTGACATTAGGAGGGGTCGGTGAATTCTGCTGTCTGGAACCGCTATCGCGGCTGGTACTTCCGGCAGTATCAGGAGGGGCCTGGGAATTATGCTGGCTGGAACCGCTATCGCAGCCAGTACTCACATTGGAAGCAAGAGGCGTCCGGGAATTCAGCTGGCTATCGCATACAGTACTTCCAGCAACACTGGGGGAATTCTGAGAATTCCTTTGGCTATGACCGCTATCACTGCAAGTCTCATTTCGTTTAGAATTTTCATGTAGATTCTTAATTGAATCCGATATTGATTGCATTTTTTAAAATTGATTGTCATGTTTTAGTTCGCTGGATAACTTCAATGATGTTGTAACGGAAGTTATTTCTTCAATGCGACTGTCTGTATGTAAACAGTTTGCAACATGTTTTCATTTGTTTTTTAACACTGTAAATTTCATCTCGAAGTTGTGAAAAACAATCCATTGTTTCTTGTTGATGTTTTGTAAGTGATTCTGCTACAGATTTGATTGAACTTTGAATGGTTTGTAATTTTTCAAGTAAAGGATCAGTTTGATTAGAATCACTAATACTAGGTATACATGTATATACATTTAAAGTTTAAATTCTGTCATGTGGAAGTTGAACTCAATTTCATCATCTGAATCTTCATTATATTCTGTGTTACTACAATTTTCGGTTAGAATATTCCGTAATGTTGAATTTCTTTCTTGAATTGTTAAACCTTGTCCACATAGATCATTTTAAATAGACTGCATTATCGAGGGTTATATAACACAGATAATCCATGTTATATCAACCTATAAATGACAAACACAAGCTGAGTCTTATAACCAGTTACAGATGGCTACAATTAAATCATATATGTTGTATTAAACTATAAATGACCAGCACTGAGGTCGATGATTGGTCACAGATAGCCACAACAAATCCATGTTATATCAACATATTTAAATGATCAGAATTGACGCCAATAATAGTTCACAGCTATCTCATGTTGTATTAACTTATAAATGACTAGTATTGGGACTTGTTACTGGTCACAGATGGCCGCAGCTAATTCGTCTTTTATTAAGATATAGATGACCAGAATTGAAGCCAATGATAGGTCACAGATGACCACAGGTAATTCATGTTATATTTGCGTATAAATGACCAGAATCGAGTCTTACAACCAGTCACAGATGGCCACAGCTCAATCATGTTATATTTACCAATAAGTGATCAAAGTTGTGTCATATTATCAGTCAAAGATGGCGACAGTTAAATCATGTTATATTTACTGATAAATGATCAAAGTTGTGTCATATAACCAGTCACAGATGGCAACAGCTCAATCATGTTGTATTTACTGATAAATGATCAAAATTGTGTCATATAACCAGTCACAGATGGCAACAGCTCAATCATGTTATATTTACTTATAAATGACCACAATTGTGTCATATAACCAGTCAAAGATGGCCACAGCTAAGCCATGTTATATTTACTAATAAATGACCACAATTGTGTCATATTATCAGTCACAGATGGCCACAGCTCAATCATGTTATATTTACTGATAAATGATCAAAATTGTGTCATATAACCAGTCACAGAGGGCCACAGCTCAATCATGTTATATTTACTAATAAATAACCACAATTGTGTCATATTATCAGTCACAGATGGCCACAGCTAAACCATGTTATATTTACTAATAAATGACCACAATTGTGTCATATTAACAGTCACAGATGGCCACAGCTCAATCATGTTATATTTACTGATAAATGATCATAATTGAGTCTTAAATTATAATTATATATCATACACAAATATTGTAATTATAGGCTATGGGCTACTGGGCGAAACCCTCCCCCCCGGAGGCATTTTTGTAGACACCATTTTTTTGAAAGCTCAATGCCTGCTGATCATTTTCCCTGTGTCTGCAATTTGGGCGTTGGGGCGTTTGTGAACTACAGCATGCTAATTTCCGTTACCGAAAAATACGTTTGACAACATTTTATTTTGGTTAGAAGTCTTATTTTAGATATTTTCAATAATTCATCAATTTGACCAATTCCTTTGACCAAAATAAGTTAACAGCGGCGTTACTTGTCGATGAAATGCATGTTTTTCACTTTATTGCACTATATATGCTCTGTAATTTACGTTACCCCGCGTTACCCTAAAATGACAAGGAAATGACAGTTGTATATGTTAAATTAACACAAAAGCAGTCGTTAACAATGTTTTTATTCGTATTAGGCAAATACTACCACATATTCATGTTTTTCTTTCATTGAATGCTCGTTTATGTCTTCATTTTACGTAAAATACGTTACATATAAAAGTATACGTGCTACATGGAAATCATTTATATAACTGTGGTCACATACTATGATCAAATAGGTATGCAGTGATAGGTAATCATGATACATTCATTAATACCCATAACTGGAAAACATTTCTAGTTACAAATGTTGTGAAGTTTGACTGGCATACTAGTAGTTTACGTTACATAACGTTACCTTTATTACGATAAGTACTTAACACGCTTTACAATGCATAAACATTGATTTAATATACAAAATGTATATACCTGATTACTGGCAATACGTACATGTAAATTAACATTCCAACTTTTTTTAATCCATCACTGATTGTGTTTTACGTTACATGGTTTTATTTGTGTTACGTTTGAAATGATTCATAAACGAGTAACAACATTTCTATGAAACTGTTATAAAATCATCATCGAATAAATTCTAAGAATATGTATCTACGAAACAATCAAATTTACAATGACAGCGACAGTGCAATAAACATTGTGCCATTGACACACATAAACATGTGTGTGTCATTTACGTTACCATTTGTTTCATGATTATTTTTATGTATACATGTATATACTTAAGTGCAATATTGTATGTTATGTCAGATTTCATTAGCTGTACATATTGTCATCAAGGTATTTTTGTTGTTCAGATGGCAAACGTTCACGAATTTCACAAATCCTCATCACTTTTCTGTTTCATAGACAGCATCGACCATACTAATGAGCTCAATGTCGTTTTTATCATCAGTGTCTTCTGCGTCGCTTGCCTTTGGCAGAATATTATCCACGTACCAGTTGTATTCCAGCATGTTGTCAGGACCGAATTTCCAATCACTTTCATCTACTTTTAGAAGATCATGATTGCCCTCTTTGCAAGGGTCCAAATATACACCTTATAATTACCCGTAACACATTGAACATACGAGACGGGATCTGCAGGGAGTGAGTAAGCTCATGTCCATACCACTTAGAGCATTCAGAAAACAACCATGGCTTTGATACTTGTCATACCTCAGTTTGTTGATGTCGTTGTATTTTTAATGACCAAACAGCACACATACAAATGTCTCAATGGCACTGTAAAGTTCATCCGAACAAACATGCTTGGTAAATTGGCCAATATTGTCATGTAATTTTCATTTATAGGAGCAAAGCTCCTATAGCTATACATTACTTTTTTTAATTACAATTACGTGACGCCTCATATATCCGCTTTGAAAAAAAAGTATATGCAGGATTCTGTTGGTTTCCTCCGTTTCTTCATTAACTGTTGAGGTAACGAAATTCAATACGTATTGAAAATAGTTTCATTCAGTAAAGTAGCGCTGGAACACTATATTGTCTCTGAGATTAGTGAGATTACGTATTGACACATGTAGCTTTTCCTTGGTAATTGTGGTTAATTGGCCAAATGATGTACATCTGTACAGACTATACATACTTGACATTCAAATTTTAATTAAAATGATGATAACACAGGCCTTTAAATGGTTTAAGGATGGTTTTATCTAACACATTTAAACTCCGCTTCTGACTGTAATCTCAGTGCTATGAATCTCAGTTAGTGTGACTGTGACGCCATATCTATAAGACTGCTCAAAGATTAGCTTTATTGACTGTGTCTTATTGTCGTCATCAGATATGAAACCCATCCGATTTCATGGAGTTATTGTTTTTTTGCCTGAGCGCAAGCACGTTGGAGCTGCCCAACGTCATCGGTGCTCATCTGATTTGATAGACTGTTTGTTGTATGTGTCTGATATAAAGTCTACACGAGACGTTTAGGCAACTGATAAGAAGTCGTCTCAGCTACTTGCTCGATGTGTCCGGAACTGCTATAAGTCTCTGCAGTTACCCAATTAGGCGTTACCATTAACAACATAGGGTGCGCCTTCTGGCTAGTTGTTGGTTCTATTGGTGACTCAATATAAGGCACTCGACCTAGAAGAAATGACCAGGTAAGATTCAGGTCTATGTCATGTTGAACTTACAGGAGTACAAGGAGGCCAGATGCGTTACGTTCTGCTCGTATCTGAGTTATTATATTATGCTGAAATACTCTGTGTGAAAGGTTGTGTTTCTTCAAACATTTGCCGGGGTAATTGATCAATTGCTTCGATAAGGGCTTGTGCTCCCATAGAGCATGGTTTAAGTGTTTCACAGACGTCACTTTGTCAAAAGAACCACTGGCACAATTCCGGAATTTATCATAAGGGTCGCGAGACCACGGTCGTTCATTACTTTACCTACATGTATCGAAGATGGAGCATAAATGTGTGAAATACACCCGTTCTCACTATGACATTGTGAATTTGTTCCAGAAACTGCCAAACCAATGAGTACAATTTCATGGCCACTGCTAGGTCACAGGCTACAATTGCATAATCATGGAAAAAAGAAATATATCTATAAATTACTACGAAATTGATAGACTAAATTAAATATTTATTTGATTAATGAAATTATTTATTTATTGACAATTGATTGCTTTTATTTGATTTATTGACATGAAAATTTTATTATTAATGAAATGGGTTTTTTTTAAATTCAAGCCTCCACTTTAGATCTTATAATGTCTGATGCAAAAAATATCAAGATTTAGTTATACATGCACTTAAGTTCATAGTTATATTTTGGTAACACATGTGGTTAATAATATATACGTATTTTCTGCATTATTGTTACTTTTTTGTCACCTTGTTAACATATAATACAATTGAGTACCATCTACTCATTAGATAGTGTTCTGCTCGATCCAGAAACAGTAAGTCTATGATAATAATCGAATATTTTAGATATATGCGACCTTATTTCAGTGATACTATTGGTAACGTAAATTATACCACATTTGATGATGTGTTTAACATTTCTACACTCTAGTTTACATTCTCTGTGCTTATAATTATAATTACAAAGCCTTTAACACAAATTATTTTGATCTCTTTGCGGTATTGTGTTAACTTTAAAATTTCAATTATGGTAACGCCCAAAAATGGCGAAACGGAGTAAAGCCCCAACACCCAGATGGTAGACACTGGGATTTGGTAGGTCTTTCCATACACTTTCAGAAAAACATACTGTAGAAAAATGCCTCCGGGGGGAGGGGGGATATTGGTGCCCCATAGTCTATTACAAGAACCTGCTAAATATTACAATACCAGAGTGTTTATAATTATTATATCATCACAGACGTATTATACGTACGTCTCTGATTTCAGTAAATAAAATTGAAGACCTATTCCGCTGTAACATTCTGTATTAGATCCGAATGCAGGTCGCGTTTTACACCTGACCCAAGTTTTCACCTATGGCCACAGCAACTTTTTCCACAGATGGCCAAAAGTGTTTCTGCGGATGGACAAATTACTGTGCACGGATGGAAAGTTCTTCGTCTGTTGAAGTATCCAGTTTTCTCCTGTTTATGAACTACTACCTCGTAAGTGTTGATTCTTGTTGATAAATGTGATGCACTTAACGATGAAATATAGGTTTAAGCGTTGACTGTTTTTATTTGTGGTTGTAATTGCTAGTTATGTGAATGTCATGTGTTTTCGCGATTTCGCGATGTTTGTGTCCTTGTATTTATCTATCTGTCTTAAGTTTCCACCATTTTCAAGGGAAATAATTAGACTATTTTACTAAATATCCTCCTAAATACTATCGCATCAAGGTCAAAGGTCAAGGTCACTGTGACGTGGAGTGTGAAAATCGTTTCCGATAGATATCGTCGGTTGCCATGTATTCGATACGTACATGTTTTCGATACTTTCTGTTTTCTGCGCATAAACGCTTGACAGGAAGTAGAATGACGTCACTTTTTGTTCACGCAATGTGCTCGACCTTGATATTTTACGATCCGCACAATATAATTCCAAAATATGTCGTTATCAAGTAAGTTAACAGTCAATTTGAAACACACAGCAAATAACCGCTCAATTTACTACGCCATTTTATCACTTTAACAACAATATCGTTAAAAATGAAAATAAGAAAAACTGAGAAAATATTTTGACCTAGACTGGGAATTTGGCTCGTCTGCTATGTAGATCACACGACCATCATGCAACAGTCGTATTTCCTGTCCACTACAGGGTGTTTAAAAAGTGTTCATGTCTTATTTATTTTTCGCTAAAATTTCTTAGAATTTATTATTAGTAGAGCGGGTGCACCTATTACCGAACACCTAAGCAACGTTTTACATTGTTCGGAATTACGAGCAGTTCCTATCAAAGAGAGACAACTTTGCACTAGGTATGTATATTAACTACAATTTTATCCACTACCGGACGACTAAAGATTACGTATACGGACGTTATTGTCAGAACAAAAGCACGACCAACTGCCCGTAATTCCGAACAATGATTCTAATTCCGAACATAGGTGTTCCTAATTCCGAACATGAGGGCATTTTTTAAAAAATATCAGAATATACAAATAAAGAGCAATGGTTTTATTTGACAAGTATTTCAACTGGCAATAAAATGTCATTTAATATGTTGCTAAATATTATATACATTCTGGCTTCTTCATGTGGCTTTATCTCTCTCTTGTGTCTCTGATGAGAAACGGCATTTAGCAATATTTACATTCAAATGGTAGTTCATCTTGTCATTCAGTAAGCTCATCAGAGACACAGGAGAGATGAAAACGCCTGAAGCAATTATTACATTGAATGTACTCCTCATACGGAGACTCACACTCAAAACAATCAGTTGCACGAACATGTACATTATCGTCTGAATCAGAAGCTATTTCTCTTAGAATTCGTTCAGTTTCTTGTCTCTTTTTCTCCTTCAGTTCCTTCCTCTTCCTTTTTATTTCTTCCCTATCCTTTCTTTTCTTTTCAAGGGTAGTTTGTTTTTCTTTCAGCTCTTCCGCTCTCTTAAGTTTCTTCTGTAATCTTTCCTGTTGTCGTTGTTGTTTTTCCTGAAGTTCTTTTTCTTTTTTATCTTCTTTTTCTTTTAACCATTCTCTGTATTTTGCCCCGGTTATTGCTTTTGGCATAATCATTCTGCGCGCCTTTGGCTTTTTTGTTTCAGTTTTTGGTAAAATTAAATGTTTGCTAAATGGTGATGCAGCATCACCACTTGCAGTAGTCCCGTAATTAGCCGATGTCGCGGCTGATTCAGCGATAGGCGTTGCAACAAACACAGATTCCGATGCGATTGAAGGGGATTCGCTCGTTGTCATGACCGGAGACGCAACTGCTGCAACTACTGGGTTGCTGTAACAGTCGTTTCTAATGCGGTGGACACAACAGGAGATATGCACGTCGTTATGGCTGGAGTTGCAATAGTTTCCACAACAGCAGATCCTGTAAAACTGGTTGGTGAATCTAAGTTTGACGTGGGTGATGTAGCAGTGGGAGCTTCATTGAAGATGGTGCTTGGTTCAAGCTTCATGGACGCCAACACTTTCTGTGGGTTCCTCGGGAAAATACCGGAGTCTTGAAAACCTTTTATGGCTGCATCGATTGTTGCGCTTTTTAGCCAGGCCTGTTTAAAAACTCTCGCAAAAGTTTGCTTCGTTACAAATTCACCTATGTTCTCCGATTGGTACGCACGTACAGCCTCACGCCATGATTGTTTCAAAATGCCAAAAAGACGCAAGTCCAAAGGTTGGGTAAGATGGGAAGAATGTTCTAGTAAGCAATACATTTCAATACCATGCTGCACACATATATTGGAAGCGTTCATCGTAACATGGGTCTTATGCCCATCTATGAGTAGAAGTACGGGCTTTTTGATGTGCCTAGCTTCCACCCCCGGAATGAAAACCTCCCTCAGCCATGATGTAAACACCTCCGCGTCCATCCATCCGTTTTCTGATCTGCCCAGGGCAGCCTCCTCAAATCCCTCTAGTGGGTTGTACGAAAACCGCTGCCCTGGGTAGATGATCATGGGTTGTATATAATGACCCACAGCACTTGCTGCGGCCATTATGGTCATTTGCGTTTTGTCAGAATTTCCGTATTGGTAAACCACAGGTGCACCTGTCTCTCCAATAACTTTGCGATTCTTTGTCTGACAAAGAGATATTCCGCTTTCATCTGCGTTGTAAATCCTGCTTGGATCCTGCAACAAATCAGTATCGCCAACCTCATCGATAATATACTGTTTTAAATCCTGAAACCATTTAAATATTTTGGCTTTGTTGATGATGGCACGCTCTTTGCCGAGTTGCACGGTGGTTTGCAGATTGAGAGCTGGATGACGGGCAAAAAAGCCGTCCATCCATTTTCACCCAGGTCGGTTGTCTACAAAAGGGGTCTTTCTACCGTCATCATCGATGATCTGTTTAACAACATGTGCGAGTTCTTTCCGGGTTCTTCCATAACCGTTTCGAGACATGTGGAGTGCCCATTGTTCAAGTCGTCTCTCCTCTTCAGGGGACAACACCGTTTTTACGCCAATGCTGGTACTGGTATACTTGTTTTTGACATGATCATGTAATGTTGTTTTCGGGACTTTGTACGTTTTAGACGCTTGGCATAAAGACATGCTG
This sequence comes from Lutraria lutraria, assembly GCA_964023205.1. Taxonomy (NCBI): domain Eukaryota; kingdom Metazoa; phylum Mollusca; class Bivalvia; order Venerida; family Mactridae; genus Lutraria; species Lutraria lutraria. The sequence continues at coordinate 34,542,784 of OZ026833.1, forward strand.
CAGCTCCTGACAACTTCAGCGGCGTGATCAACCATACATGGATCATACGCTCGCCGTTTAACCCCAACTTGATGGCTCTTAACTGAAAAATAAATCAAAAGGTTTGTTTGTCTCATGTCCATTTTTATTGCAATTACGTGCTTATTAAAATGTCGAGCAAATTATAAAAAAGTATGCAAGTAATTAACATTCATGTCTTTTGTTCGGAAATAGGAAACAGGTCCTGAATTGTGTATGTAATTCCGAACACTAATTATTCCTCAACCACGCGACCTTATAACATGCTCATGAGTATCACACGTGATAACTACATAATAATAAAATTATATCTACACCATTTATTTCTTTGAAATGTTGCTTGAGAAAATATTGGTATTGTTGTATAACCTTAGCAAAAAAGTGCAAAAAATTAGCTAACAAATAAAATCACTTACCGTAAAGTGGAGTATCTTGTTGAATCTGAATTTTCAAAAAAGCAACGCAATGTCGACAACAAAATGTCACCGAAAAAGAAGAGAACGGATGTGACGTCAATGTAATGACGTCACATTCCTGGAATCTTTGATGACTGATTATTAAATGAAAAGATAATATTTTGTTCGGAATTTGGACCAAGACTTTATAACTTATCAAATGAAGTGAGTTACGGGTTGTACTACACGTCTGTGATATTAATTTATCATAGCATCGGAGATCATACCAACATTAAGATAAATTACACAGACTTGAAGCCAGAGGTTGCCGCCATTTTGTCTAGCATACTTAAGCATCGTAAACTATTAATTATGATGGCATTAAGCAGCGTGGGTATTATCACATTCACCAAACAAGGTTTTCTCATAATTCCGCGTTATACCTGGTACTTTTGGACCGTCTCTGTCTTGAATACTCTTCAATTTTGGAGGTATCGAAAATGGGTCAATTTTGCGTAATGGCGGTCACTGATCATAATGTTTGTTTATAGGTCTGTTGTTCGTTATTTTGTGAAAAAATTGACCATAAGTGCATTGAAATTACGAGCAATAAATTGATTTTTAAGAAATAAAAGCAGGTTACGCATTTATTTGTTTTTGTTGCGTATAAGGCGTTTTGGAATGCTTAAGGTATCGAAAACCCGTCAAACAATGATAAATCGTCAACGGATTGACCGATGCCGATGGGCCTGATACTTTGCAGGTGCATTGGCCTTGGACACTAGGTGATCCCTATTGAAACTGGGGTCACTAGGTCAAAGGTCAAGGTGACCGTGACATGGAGTGTGAAAATCGTTTCCGATCGATACCTCGTCAACGGATTGACCGATGGGTCTGATACTTTGCAGGTACATATTGGCCTTGGACAGTAGATGGCCCCTTTTGAAATTGGGGTCACTAGGTCAAAGGTCACTGTGTCATGGAGTGTGAAAATCGTTTGAGCGATAACTCTGTGTCAAGGCCCTGTTTGGGGGGCATATGTCTCCGACCGTGGAGCTCTTGTTTCAATTAAGATTTACCCTAAGGCAATAAACGTATTGCATGTACTTTAACTGATGAGAGTAAACAAGTAATAATACATGTACAAACATACTAAACAAGCAAATAGTTACGTGAAAAAGTGTTAGGTACACTTTTTGATAACAAAAGTTACAATAATTTTCTTTGACAAAATAATTGGCGATGTTCATTATTGGCGTGGTTTTATATTGACGCGGTCTAGATTTGGCGGTTCCGATGCTGACCGCCAATATCTCCAAAATAAAATGGGCGCCAATATTAAGACGTATACTTATAATACAGTATGAACTTGAATATACCTTTTGTCGATTTAAGTACTTTCTTATTTCAATGCATCAAGTGACAGGTGTAAAAGTTTCGAACCAAATTGTTCAAACCAGGTAGCGTATTTTCCTCTTTAACTTGTTTGTATTTACAAAACACATCACTAATTCTCTTCTACAACATTTTGACATCAATTCTAATGATATGGTGATTCTCCGCCTTCATTACATGACATATATTTTGTTTGGTATTTACTGCTAATATGCTTTTTCCAAATGAAATAGTGGCTTATTTTCGGGTTCAAATACCACGGTCCAATAGCACTTCAGCATAATCATGATAATGTACTGCATAATGTCACTGATACATGTAGAACACATTATGTCGTCCTGTGAGGATCTTTTAACTGAATGTAAGGAACAAACAAGTATAACAGAATTTTGTGAAGTTCTAGATGTATTAGATGCTTCACTATACAATATGTATAAAAAGAGCTTTAAAGGTAACCTATAACGGTCATGTTTACAAAACACGAAACGGTCAAGGATGGTCTATTTTTATCATCTTATCCGAAATTTCCGAACACAAACGAAAATTTACGATGTTTTTGCCGACTAATCATAACGGCATATTTCACGTTTTCCCCATACCGCTGATCTTCGGAAAATCTCGTTGAGCACTCGGGAATTGTCGTGTGTGACGTCACAATCGGTACGCGTGGTCGCCATTTTGTTCTATGTACACTTACAGTTCAGACGGGAAAATATAAACAAACACTGTTTTATTCAATTTGAGATGAAATCGCGGAGTCGGTGTTGTGTAGGAGGGTGTAGTAATGTGTCGGGAGATGGTGTAAGTTTACACACATTCCCAAAAGATGATAAAGTGCGCAAGAAATGGATATCTAGAATTCAGTTGACGGGTAGCGATTGTTCGAGGGCGGGGTGGAAAGGACCGAAGAAAGACGGCTCTTCAAATGCCCAAATAGTTTGTTCCAAACATTTTGAGCTTGGGATGTTCACGTCGACAACCAGGACGAAATGGACACTCGGTCTGCCTGTGAGACCAGTGCTCACGGACGGTGCTGTGCCTACGTTATTCGGGGAAAATGTGCGGAAGTCAAATGCTGTGGAAGAGATCAGTAGACCAGCAGTGCGCAAGCGAGAAGTTCAAAGGGTATGCAATAAAACCACACAAATATTTAAATAAAGAATTTAACGTGCATTCCCAAATGTTTTATTGTCATAGAGGTTTTGAGCCGCCTCTGACTTGTTGTATCAAACGTTGGCCTATCAAGTACAGTATAGTGTATTATTATAATAAGGCTATGTACATCAATAATTATTATAAAGGTTTTATTTTATATGGATGTATCCATATTTGGTCCCATAAACTGTAAAAACAGTATATTTGATTGCTATCTCTGATATTAATTATTTTATGTCTTAATCATTTACTGACAGAACCAGTCTAAAAAATGTAGCCAATGCACAAAGTTTGACAAACAAATAAGACCAATCATGAATTTGGTTTAGTTGGTTCTGATTTAGTGGTATCTTGGTCTGTGTTGATCACTCAAACATATTTTTTCAACATTCTATCTGAAAATTTGACTGTACCAAACCTGTGAGGGTTCGTAAATTGTGTGATAGCTTTCTCCCTGACACTCTTCCGTAATAGCATACACATTTTAGACAGTGCCACCTTAGCCGTTCATGCTCTTACCATGTTCATCAGCAATGTAAATTTTAACAAAAAATGTTCTTGATTCACATACATACATGTGAGTACGGAACAAGTGGGCAGACCTGTGCCAGTTTGTGAGTTTAGGATCTGGAAGTACTTGTCCAAATTACTTAATGTGAATAGTTTTCCCTTCTACTTCTAGTAAATTTTTCTCGTAACAACCACTGAAGTCCGAATCAATACTTGCTTTCTCGGACAAGCATTTGAATTTTGGTAAATTTGCATTCACTATTCAAGATACTAATTGAAGTAATGCACAATAATTAAAGATTTTCATTTTATTGTGCCCTTTCCAGATACTTAAGGATTTCCACACCAAAAAATCAGTTGAAGTCGTAGAGACAGTGCCTGCAACTGTTCCCTTGGTGGAAGTGGTAAGTGGACTTTTTTTGTTATTTATTGCCTAATGAACCTCTGTGATTTTTCTCACCATCTTGGAATGGTTCCAGTTCCATGTCAGAGGAATGTGGTTGTATTGGATGAATTTTTTGAGTTGTGAAATTTATAAATTGGGAAAAAGTTGTAAGTCATCAACATTTGGAAACAATGACATTATGTATATATGTAATTTGTTGAACACATCCTTTTAAAAGATGAGGCAATGCATAGAAAAACATACAAGTTGGCACTATAGTATTCAAGGAATTGGAGGAATAGGAATATTATGATGTCATTATAACAGTATACTTATGTACATTGTGTTAGAACTGACATGTCAAATGCAATAATGAGCCACTTCATTGGGAAATATTTAGCCTATTAGCTTATGTTTTCTACTGCTAACTTACAGCTTTACTTTGGCTCATATCAAACATCATTATTAGTCTGCCATTTTTTTCTCCTTTAGTGATTAGGACTTGAAAAAGTAACATTAGTAAAATTTACTTCAGACAATGTAGTCGTGTAAGAGTTAGACCAATAAGTGTCCATGAAACTTAGGTAGTGATAAACCTGTCCCTTTTAAATCTATATCACATTTTGTTATAATTGATAACATTTTCAGAATGCTGATGTGCAAATGGAGTCAACAAATGACATGATTCCCATAGATCCAGATGCAGATTTTGATTCCAACAACATAACCATCATGCCGGTATACATACAGTTTTACACATTTTGTTATTTTTCACACAGATCCCATTTTAGTTCAATGCATTATGACTCAAAATTGGTCACTTTTTACATACTTGTCTATTTTATGTAATGGGCAAGTACATGTATTTATTCATAAAAATGAGTGTGTAATACTAGTATTATACAGTTATACTACATTTATCAACTGTATATGCATAATTATTCCCCAGATTGTCCTGAACAAAGGAGTCAAGAACTTTGTTAAAAACTCTTTACTTGTAAATTTTGTCTGCTGTTGCATCTAATTATTCAGTAAGAACATCCAAAACCATACATGACTGGTGATATAAAACTGGCAGCCCATTATGATTGTGTACGCACAGTGTGGTGTGCATAGAATTTGCATATCTTCAGTGTACATGACTTATTCAAACCAAATTGATTACTCTTACTGTTTATTTCTTTGTAAACATATATAAACTTTCACCAAGATCAGGTTAGAATAGAAACTTGGATAATAATAAAAGTTTATACAGTTCTGACTGTTCTCTAGAATCTTATTTATTTCAATTCAGAGCCTGGAATCAACATTACCTTCACAACACAAGCCTCCAGTAACTGATGCAGTCGCAATTTTGAATGAAGACACAGAGATGCATGTCAATCAGAGTTTAGTTACAAAGTTTAGGCAACAGGTACTGCTAATTCACCTACTACTAGTATAACACCATTAACTTCTTGCATTAATGTGTAAGAGGGTCTTGTTTTGTGTATTGAGCAGTTTGTAATTAAACTGTTGTTATAGTGTGCTGTTGTCTTTCCTTTTGATTGTTTTAGTTGTTCAGAAAGCATTTTTGTGAGACATCAAAGAGGCATTATGTGTCGTGGTTATAACTTGTCTGTTTATTTTGGTTTTACCTAGGGAAATATTTTATTGGATGTCATAGAAGTGGTGTCAGGGACTGCTAATGATTGCAAAAAATTGCCCTAATTCACTTAATTCATTACTGTTATTCACTTTAGTATGTTAGTTTCTAACAATGTTACTATGTATGTAGCTGAGTGCTGGAGGTGTATCCCTGACAGCTATATAAACCTTATATAAAGTTAATTTCACTTGAACTAGGAAATAACCTACCAAGAAATTGTTATTGGATTGTGTCACCAACATTTGCAAATTGTATATTTTCAGAAATCTGTAGATGGATTAACATCTTTGAAAGGTGGAAATCAGAACCGATCAAATTCTGCGAGAAACAGCAAGAAAAAGGTACCATTAAAAACATGGTATATTTATGATGATAAGTCCCTGAGTCTTTGGTTGTATTAGGGAATATAAAATATTTCTCATACTTTTTTGTTGTTGCATCTTTGGTGTGTTTGTGTAGGGTAACAATATTTCAGTTATAAGTACAATATGGTGGTTGACTCAGTTATCTTTGTTTCCTGGGCTAGTAGATAGATACCCTTATACATCGGACTAGCAACTTCTCATCATGTGGAAGAAAATGATTATTTTTTGTCAAGCATTCATGTGAGGACTTGACCAAGAATTTAACTGAGAATGCCAAGTTACAACTCTACTGAACTAAAATAACATTTGTTATACAGTGATGACATTGAGTCATTTTTAGTACATATAAGTAAGAATAAATGATAATGACCTGCACACGATATTGTTCTTAACAAATATGCATCATTTCTCCATTTTGTTTATCCCATAAATACCATTGTCATTAAATTTTCTGTATTTTTACGCTGTCATATAGTGACGCTATATTTTATTGATGTTGGTACATATTTCAGTACTTGACAGTTTGCTAATCTGATAGAATTGATCTTGGACTCCTTATTTTCTCTTTATTTGTTTCCATGATGACCTGTTTTTCATTTGCTTTCAGACCACAGAATGCTTATGTCATAAATGTAGTGTAACCACTGTATCCAAGGGTACTCAGGTTAACCGTAGACCACCACCGATCAAGTGCAGAACTAAAGGTAACCTTCAGATAATTCATAATGCACTTCACTTAGAAGATATAATTTAGTTGTGTAAATCCTTACAAACAGAAAATCTATTCTATCTCCTGTCAGAAAGATGCATAATAAAAAACAATATTTGCTTTACAAGTGAAAGTTATTGTTTCAACCTTTACTTGGTCAGTCTTGTCAACTGATGTGTTTTTAACTACCTGGTTTAAAATAAGAAACAGGGTGTTGCTACAGTGTATAATGAACCAACATCATCAAACACAAGGCAATTAAGTTGTGCATGTCACTGTGATTTAGATTGAGGGACACAGTATAATTAATTGGCACTCACCCATTTCTCCTCAGTAGGCACGCATTATGATTAATAACATATACATATTTATTGTGTTTTCATCATTTTGTGTATGACAAGTTATGCTATGTTATTTATTACAGGTACAGAGACTATGAAGGAGCACCACATTACATTCTCCACATCAAGTACCCAGTACCATGATACTGACATTGCAGTTTGTCAGACACCAACACCTGCACATAAGGAGCCTCTCATGGCCACTCCACTTCCACCCCCAACTTTAGCTTCCACTCCATCTCGAAAGAAGGCTACAGTTACTGTTGAATCTCCTGGGAACAAGTCCTTCATGTCCACATCTTCTTTTGGGTTGATTGACAATGAAACATCCGACCCCAATTATGAGCCTGAAATGTCATTTGCCAGTGACTACGACTATGAAGAACAAAAACAGTAAGTTCCTCTGCTACCTTTTCTATTTCATTCTCAGTAATATCATTATTATACCATACTTATATAGCAATTATTCCGTTGAAAAATAACATAAAAAAGCACCTTTATAAATCAGTCGGCCAATTTCAATGAATTTTTTCAGGGATGTTCCATGCATGAAGCTTTACCACATTGTTCCTAAAATTCATTTTCATTAAGAACTCTGGTAGCCATGGCAGAAGCCACATGGCTTAGACTTTTGGTGTATAGCATTGTCTCGTGGACCTCTATCAACTTTGTTCAAATTATGGTTGTGAGGTCGAAATGGGCTCCATCCCAGGGGTAACTTGTTTTTACATGCAATTATATAGGAAAATTAAAAAATCTTCTTGTCCAAAACCAAAAGGCCTAGATGTAAGATATTTGTTAAGTAACATTGTCTAGTGGAGTGGATCTGTACCAAGTAAGTCAGACCTCTACCATGATTGTTAAAGTTGCGGCCGTGGTAAAATTTTGAAAATTCTTCTTGTCAGAAACTATAATGTATAGAGCGTAGATATTTCAGATACCTTTATCGAGTGGACCTCTGCCAAGTTTGTTCATATTATGGCCCTAGGGTAAAAATTGAGCCCGGCCCAGGGTCACTTGATTTTATATAGGCTCATATAGGAACAAACTAGAAAAGTTTGTCTCTAAGGGCCTTTTTTCTGGTGAGCGATATAGGGCCATCATTGTACTCTTGTTCAGAAGTTTTCTTTGCTGATAACACATGTGGATAATATATTCAACTGTAATTAGTTATAGTAGTATCTGTTTGTCAAAAGCCTAGTAATACTCCACTATTTTTCATTAGAATATCTGGTGCTATTGTTTGTAAATATCCTATTGTATGATATGTATGTTTAATTTTTCAGAACAGATGTACACAGTCAACGGAAATTCTTGGTATTCGAAGACAACCTCCTTGAATTATTTCATCATTGTGTTAAGTGCCATCTGCCAACTGAGGGCAATATTTGCAACATTCAGGGTTCCGCTATTTCTGTGAAACAAATATGTGATTGCGAACATGTTAGGAAATGGGACTCACAACCGAAAGTTCGGTGTATTCCAGCTGGGAACCTTATCTTAAGTGCTGCAATTCTATTTTCTGGATGTCTGCCATCCAAAGCTTTAAGGTTGTTTAACTTTGCTAACATACTAGTTGTGAGTCTTGCAACGTTTTTCAAACATCAACGGAATATTCTGTGGCCTGCCATTGAAAGAGTGTGGACCAACAGCAACACAGAACTATTAAGTCAACTTTTAAACAGAGAAGAGGAGTTAATAGTATCTGGAGATGGTCGGGCTGACAGTCCAGGACATTCGGCAAAGTTTGGGGCTTACTCGATGATTGACATGCATTCTGGAAAAGTGGTGGCCCTTGAGCTGGTACAGGTATGCTCTTAATTACCTTTTTATTACTGTTTTTTTTTTTTAATTTATTTTTATTCTTCATACTCATACAATCATATGAATTGTTATGTGACATATTGTTACATATTTTTAACTTACATATTTAAAAAGTATCATCATGCACATATAACATTTTATATTATTGCAAATATATGATGTTTTCATATGAAGAATTTTCAAAAATCGTTTCAAATTCGGTAGAATTAATAATATTCATACACAAATGATATTTGTAACAGTTGAAATGTAAAAGGTTTTAAAAAGATTTTTGCTCGAAAAAAAAATGATAAATTATAATTCGGGATACTGATGACCATTTTGTTTTGGATGCGTTTGCACAAGTCATACATTTGTCTATTCACTAGTTATTTTGACTACATGTTGTACGTAAAGAATATTGCAAGTTATTGTATAACACCCAAACAATGTTACTTTCAACTTCAGTCCAGTGTGATTTTATCGCGACTCTTATCTTATTGACGAGTATGAAGTAATTAGTTCACATAGTTTTGCATTGCTCGTGTTGTTTTCACACAGTGTTCAAAACATTACTTACACTGTTACTGATTTTCTTTGTAGTCATATACATGTATGATTTTGCAAATACTATAAGGGAGAAATTATGTAGTAATTTAAACCTCACTAGAATTTGAATTCCTCAATAATCTTTAGACAACTAGATCATGAATGAAATTGGCAATGGTGAATACTGGTAGTGGTTGTAATTTAATTCTTGTTTGTAGCATATTGTCATGTTTTTCAGTCAAATGAAGTGAAGTCCAGTTATCACATGGAATTGGAAGGCCTTCAACGAGCTATTGAACATCTCCGCAGAAGTGGCTTGTCAATAGCTGAGATTATTACAGACAGACATCTGCAGATTGGGAAGTGGCTGAGAGAGAAACTGCCTGGTACTGTTCACTCCTATGACGTTTGGCATGTTGGAAAAGGTTATTACAGTTTTTATCTAGTAAAATTTCTGATAAGTCTGCTTGCCTCAATCTCAAAGTAGCGGATTTTTTTTGTGGTCAGTATTTGTGCATGTTAGCTCAAGTTTTGAGAAGATTCTGTATCTCGATATATCATTGTAATAACATTTTGCAAAATATGCACAACATTGTCTGTAACAAGTGTTCCTGTAGCCTCATTGTCAACCTCAGTGATTTTCGTGCAAATAATAATATTTTTTCAGTGATGATTACAAGCATGTTAATTTGTGGAAGTAGTTCTTTGTTATAATTGCCTGCAGACATTTTAAATATTTTATACCTATTTTACATCAGTACTCTCATTTTTTCAGCTGTGAAAAAGAAATTACTGGCTCTTTCCAAGGAAAAAGACTGTCAATCTGTTGGTAAATGGATGAAAAGTGTAACCAACCACTTGTATTGGTCAGCTGGTTCATCACATGGTGAGGGTGGTTCAGTGATTGTTGCAAAGTGGGAATCAGTTGTGAACCATGTGCAGGACATTCACACGGGCCATGGTAAGCTCTTTACCCAGTGCCAGCATGGTCCCCTAGAGCCACGTGAATGGTTAAAACCAGGCTCTAAAGCAGCTGTAAAAATGGAGGAAGTCATTCTTAATAAGAGACTGTGTAAAGATGTAATGAAGTTGTCGACTGGCTACCAAACTTCAATGCTTGAGGCCTTCCATAGTGTAATTAACCAATTTGCACCAAAGATGACCTCATTTTCTTTTCATGGACAGTTGTGTCGCCAGTATCTGGCTGCCATGCACTTCAATGAAAATGTAAGGAGGAAGGAGAAAGTGAACTTAAATGGAAAGTTTTGTGTACAGGTTGTCTTCCCCAAATATAAAGACAAAGATGATTTTTCAGTTCGACTTGTACGTCAGGAGATGACTTTTAATTATGTTAATGAGTTATTTGTCAAGTGTGTGGAAATATGTGGGGAAGACAACACTATACATACACCAGCTCCACCTCCCCTTACAGCTGGCAAAAGAAAACCTACAAAGGTTGAAGTAGCCCGCTGCCTGTCGTACAAATATAAGAGACTAAAGTATTAATTCTTTAATTTTGGTCAGAGACATAAATAAACAGATTGGCAACTTTCGCAGTATCCAACTTAATTGTACCAGGGAAAGTGAAAAATGATAAAAATTGACCATTTTGTAGGAACAAAACTTTCTCAGTTTCATTGTTCAAGAAAAATCTCACTAGACTATGCTTATTTGTCCATATTTATTATTATTTCTGCAGCTGATTTTGAATATTCTTGCTTTCCCAAAATGTATAATTGATATTTGTCTGACCAGTTGTGCGAACACAATTTTTGTGCTGTTTTGAACCATCAAAGACTGATTCATACCTCTGAATAACAATTTTATTAATTTCAGTTTTTCCCTTTATTGGTACTGTGTGTAAAACTCATAGTAATCTATTGATACTAATAATCTGCTGGTTAAACTGGATGAATGATCTAACTTATATAGTTATATATCTATGTTTTAATTGGTTAACTCTGTAAGAAGACAGTTGCTTTAGAATTTATTTTTATTGTGTTTTTCATTTATTGTCTGCATTGCAATATGGTGGACTTTTTCAAAACATGTATATTTCAAAATGGGTTAAGCCATATTGTTGCACCCGTAGTAATGGCCGAGGGAATTGTTAGGCGAGTCATTAACTGTGTATAACATAAAGTTTCGCAAAATGACGTTTCTGTTTTATAATGAAAACCATTGATACTGTATTTGAACTTTTTCACATTGTGTTAGCAAATATGCAATTTATACATTGGTGCCATGCTACTCAATTGATTTGTATAATTGGAACCATCTTTTTATTTCAACATGTAAAGTTATATTGT